>JAKOGI010000094.1:642500-647500 GCA_029747015.1 Carnegiea gigantea | reverse complement strand
AATAGTCACAAAACCCTTAACCTTGCCGTGTAACTCATTAACCTGATAAGGCGATTTTGGGTCACCTCGAAGGGTAACAAGTAGGAAAAGATCTGATTTTCTCCAAGCTTAAGCTATTATTAGGAATCACTGCCTTCACTTGGGACACGTTCAATTATATATATACCACAAGAAGACTGGAATTTGTGACCGTATTTTTGTGACGCACAAGAAGTGGTCACAAATTATGACAAATTTCTGACAGATAGAGGGTGGTGTGAAATTTCTAACCAAAAGTTAACAGCTATGAAATTCAGTCACATTTTGTGATAACTATCAAAACCACCAGTTTCAAATTTCAAAATCCAAAATTAGTTTTCCCTAATTTTTAAAACCATGACTAATCTTCCAATCATATAAAACCAAGACCAATTTTTGACCGCAGAAAAGTTGATTTTTTGGTCAAAAAATTGGTAATCTAAATTATATGCTCTAGTTCCCGCACACTTCTCCCTCTCCCATGCCTCTCTTCTTGGGCACCAGGCCAGCACTTCTCCTTTCCACGATCCCTCCCTGAACACTAGAATAGCACTTCTCCCTCTCTTACGCATCTCTTCTCCTACACAAATCAGACCAGCTCTGCGCACCGGCCAACCCAGATTTGACACGCCGAGCTACTGTACCAGACAACAATGACAGTATGATACGTGCCAACTTCAACGACTCCTCTGTTGGCCATTGTCTAGTAGTTTACTCGCTAAACATGGTTGCTTCCTTCCCTTGCAAGTTCTTGAAAAAGCTTCATAGAAAAGTTTTTCTCAATCAATATTTACTTTTGTAATTCATGTTGTATGTTAGGTTTAAATTGTCATTTGTTAAGTTTGGTTCAATGTTCTCCTATATATGTTCTGCTTTAAGATTAGTTAGAATGAATTTGATGCATGGGTATTTTTGCTCAATCAGTATTTTTTGATACTTTTTTCGATTTCTATTCATTGTTGGAGCACAGTCATTGTGTTTATTTTAGATTGAATCTGGATAGGATAGTTCTTAAGGAAATAGGGTTTTATTAGTTGAAATATAATTCCATTTGCTGTGGATGCGTTTCCTTATGCTTCTGAATCAAACTTCTTGATGGAAGCCGATGCGTTCTTAGTATAGATTTGTGTTATGAAATGCTTGTGTTGAAAAATCTAGCTGTATGCTATAATTATATATCTTAGAGTCCTTCACAAGGGAGGGGAGGTTAAGAAAGCCTAACACTTGAATTACACTAAGCTATGTTTATCGTAAGATAGTTTGAGAACTGTTGGTTGGATGTTACTCCACCGAGAGAGAAGCGAAAGATGGTTCTTGGTCGTTATGTTTTCCGTTTGTATCAATCCTAAATGGAAAAACTACCCAAATGCAATCCAACATTGAAAAATGGACACAACTACATAGTTGCGAACCCATACTTTTACCATAGCTATCTGGAACAAAAGGATGAAGTTAGGACAGTTAGTACGGGGTCTTGAAAACTTAGAGCTGGTCTTGGGCATTCCGAGCTTGTTCTCGTTCTACATATTTAGTCTTAGAAAATGAAGATTTTCCACTGTAGCATATCATTGTCAGGTAACAACCATACCCTAACACCCTTGAATGTTCCTCTTAAAAAACTGCATTTTATGTGATCGTCATTTACATTGTTTCGAACTGACGTTCGAAGGACCTTCTTGAAATAACCTGATATATGTTAGATACTGGATTGTTATTCATTTGAAACTAGGCATGGAATATAGGGTTATTTGAAAGTGGTTTTAAATGATGTTGGACCTTTATTTAAGTTGGGATGGGCTATTTGGAAGTGTGTGTCGAGTGTGTGTGTGTGTGTGTGTGTGTGTGTGTGTATATATAATACAGACACACACACACACACACACACGCATGCACCCACACGCACATATATACATATAATTATATATATTTATATGTGCATTTATATACATGGTATATACATGCATATATACATACATATGTTGTGTGTGTGGTATATATATATATTATATATATATATATATCTATATATGTATATATATGGTATGCATACATACAGACCTATGCTGGTGTATTATAATATATATATATATATATATATATATATATATATATATAGGTATGCATACATATACATATATACATATATATATATATATATATATATATACACATACATGCATATATATATATATATATATATATATATATATATGTATATATGTATATATGTATTTATATATATGTATCTATAGGTATATGTACTATATATCTATATATATATATATATATATTATATATATATATCTATATATATATCTATTATATATATATATATATATATATATATATATATATATATATATATATATATATATATGATATATATCATATTAATATTTGATATATATATACACACACATATATACATATGCATACATACGTACATATGATATATATGCATGCATATATATATAGATAACAATATATATACATATATATATATATATATACTATATATATACTATATATATATATATATATGTACTACACGTGTGTATATATATATATATATATATATATATATAATATATATATATATATATATACACATATATACAGACATATATATATGTATGTATATGTGTATATGAATATATATATATATGTATATATGTGTGTTTCCAGCTCTGTTTCTTTTTCTCTGCCGATTGCGTATCAACCTTGAACTCCAAGTTGTAAGTTTCTTCATCAGTTTTTGATTTATTCATGCCATTTTCCTTCATTCTGGTGCGATTTCTCACCCTGTGCTTTTGATTATTCCGGCCTATTTGCATGCATCCACTAGGTTAGGGTTTTTGACATATTGTTTAGGTGTTGCCTTCTAGTTTTTCAGATTCTGCATATTGCTGTAATTGTGGGTAATTTATCGCCATCAAGTTTCTCAGAATTCGGATTTAGTAGTTCTTGCGCCCTCTAAGGTACGAACACCCTGCTCTGTGGTGGGACCGTGTCTTCCTGCTCTAACTCCGGTGGGTTGCTTGAGATTGGCTTCGCTGCTTTCAGGTTTGAATTTTCTGGGTTGATTGCTATTCAGGTGGTTTGTTGACTATTCTGTATTTTCTAGTATCTACTATTAGTAGTAGTATTAGTATTATTAGTAGTATTATTCTTATTTTTAGTACTATTATTGTTAGTAGTAGTAGTAGTACCTGCATCTATTTCTAGTATTATCACTATTTTCTGTTTTGTGTTTCCTAATCTTAGTTGTAGTTTCTGTTTTGCTAGTTTGGGGGATCTGCTATTTAACATTTCGGTCACTCTCGGGGGGCATAGTTATTCGGTTTTTGGTTAGTCTCTTGGCTACTTTCTGTGTTTTACAGGCTGATTTGCCTAGGTAATTTCTCCATCTTTTCTTCCATCTATTGTCGCATTTAATAGTATCTAGTTTGTTTGGTTGTTTAGTTAGTTTGGTCGGTCTCTTGGTAATTGTTTTTTAGTATATTTTGTGGTGTTGTTTTTAGTTTTTTCTTTGATTGGTAGCTAGTGGCGAGCAATGTAGTAGTTTCAGCCAGTCCTCCGGGGGGTAGTGGGGGTAGGAGGGGTGGAGGGTCTCGGATTGTGCGCCTAGCATCTTGGAATATTGGGTCGCTTACGGGTAAGTCTTTAGAATTAGTTAAGTCGTTGCATAGGCGTAGGATTAGTATAGCGTGTGTTCCAGAGATGAAGTGGGTGGGGGATAAAGCTAGAGAAGTTTATGGACACAAACTATGGTATTCGAGGTCTTCGAAGGCGAGAAATGGAGTTGGCACTTTGGTGGAGAAGGAGTTGGTAGACTTTGTTGTTGAAGTGAGGTGGAAAAGTGACCGAATTATGGCCATTAAGGTCTTGGTGGGTTCAGAATTCTTGAATGTGGTTAGTGTTTATGCGCCCCAAATAGGTCTGCCAGAAGATATTAAGAGGCTTTTTTAGGAGGAGTTGGATATGGTCATCCAGTAGATACCTCGAAGCGAGAAATTTTTTATAAGAGGAGACTTTAGTGGCCATATTGGTGCTGACTCAGGCGGGTATGATACAGTCCACGGGGGTTTTGGTTTTGGGGAGAGAAACAGCGGAGGAGTCTCTGTGTTGGACTTTGCAGTGGCATATGAATTGTTGGTGGTAAACTCCTTTTTCAAGAAGAAGGAGGACCACTTGGTGACGTTTAAGAGTGGCTCCGTGAAGACCCAGATTGATTACTTTCAAACGAGGGTGGGAAGTCGGAGGTTTTGCAAGGATTGTAAGGTGATTCCTAGTGAGTATATCGGAATTCAGCATAGGCTGCTAGTGTTGGATGTGGAGTTCAAAGGTTCAAAGCGGAAAATGAGGAGAGTCGGGGACCCTTGGGTTAAGTGGTGGACCCTCACAAAGGAGAATTCCTAGTTATTAAAAGAGAGGATTACTATAGAAGGGGCTTGGAGGCGGGGAGAGGATGCAGATACAATGTGAAAAGTAATGGCAGATTGTATTCGAAGGTCGGCTAAAGAAGTCCTAGGTACTTCTAGAAGGGGTGGTAACAAAATGAAGAGTGCCTAGTGGTAGAACGAGGAGGTAAAGGAGAAAGTCAGAAAGAAAAAAGAGGCATATGCGGATTTCGTGAACTGCGGAGCGGTTGGAGAGAGAGATGCTAGTAGAGCTAGATATGAGGAGGCAAAGAAGGTAGCCAAGAAAGTTGTTGCGGTAGCTAAGAGCATGGCTTATGAGAGGTTGTACCACAGACTGGAGACCAAGGAAGGGGAGAAGGCTGTCTTTAAGCTGGCGAGGGCTAGAGATAGAAGAACAAGGGATTTAGATGTTGTGAGGTGCATCAAGGATGAAGATGGTAAGGTGTTATTTGAGGATGCAGTGATCAAGGAGAGATGGTAAAGATACTTTTCCAATCTCCTCAATGGTGTAAGGATGGAAGATTCCCGAAGCAGGGAACGAGAGTGTGGTGAGAGGAGTGC
>JAKOGI010000094.1:632500-637500 GCA_029747015.1 Carnegiea gigantea | reverse complement strand
TCTAATTAATCTAACACGAATATCATCAACGATAAATACTAATCATTGTAGAATCATGGAGTAAAAATCAACTAAACAATAAAGCATAAAACTTGTTTCAAAGTAATTAATTTAGCATGGTTTCAAATAGACTATACTAAGTATAAGGAAATTACTCACTCATATTAAAAATAAAATTACAACAATTAACCAAAAACTTCATGTTCAACACTAAACTAAACTAAAGATAAAATAAAATAAAATAGAAATAGAAATAGAAAAAACAGCACCAGCACAATGCTAGCCGTGAGATGATGATAGTTGATGATCATGATTATGATAGATAGAAGAGATGATGATGATCGATGATGATGATGATATTTGGTGAGGTTGAGATGATATTTGATGATGGTGTTCATATTAGGTGAGGATGATGATATTTAGTGGTGCCGTGAGATGTGTTGAGGGTTGGGCATCCAGGAGATGATGCGTGAATGTGATGGCTGCGTGTTTTATTGGTGAGGGTCGGATGTGAAGGGGTTTTTAATAGCATAATAATGCCAGGGTTTTCTTTTCTTATAGGATGTCCTCTTTTCCAAGTCTTCTAATTCCTCTTTAATTAGGAGTAGTGACCTTATAACCCTAGCTCAAATAAATCATTATGAGAATAATTTTTTTCATAATTCATTGTTTTTTTAGATAGATTTGATAAATTTGCTTGCAAAATCCTTTAGTAAATAAAACCCGAACTTCAATGTTTTCTCTTCTCCTCTTTCTTTATTAATGCTTAACCTAAAAAAATATATAAAATAAAGTAAATTAGACAAAATAATATATAATATAATCAAATTAATTGTTAAAAACATGCATGACACACACACACACACACACACACACATATATATATATTTATAAATCTATATAACTCTATTTATAAATACTTACACAAACATAGACATACATGCATACATACATACAAACATACATACATACATACACACACACACACACACACATATATATATATATATACATACATATATGTGTGTGTGTGTATGCATATGTGCGTGCACGCACGCTATATATATGTCGATATATATATATATATATATATATATATATATATATATATATATATATATATATATATATATATATATTTGTGTGTGTGTGTGTGTGTCTGTATATATATACATATTTTTATTTACTTGTATGTCTACATATGAACACACACATACACACACACACACATAGATATATATATATATATATATATATATATATCTTTGTGATTGTGTGTGCATGTGTATCTATGTGGGTGTGTTTGTGCACGAGCACACGGGCACACACATGCATACATATATATATGTATGTGTGCATATATATATATATATATATCTACATATACATATACATATACATATATATATATATATATATATATATATATATATATATATATATGTGTCTGTGTGTGTGTATTGTGTGTACATACATATACATATGTATATGTATGTATGTATGTATGTTTGCATGTATGTGTGTGTGTATGTGTTTGTGTATATATGTATATGTACATTATGAAGGTAAGGTATCTTTGTTACCACAAGTTGATTTGTAGGAGCCTAAAATGTACTAACTTAAGGGCAGAATGAACCCCCAGCTGCAGCCTCAAGTCGTAATACTTAATCATCTGTACAATATTGTATTTCCTGGAAATGGAGTTGAAAACAAAATCCTTTGTCAAACATGTTCTTTAACTATTTGAAAAAGCTTAGATATTGTAAGATGTTGCTTTTGGGGAACTGCATGATTCTTTGCTTCCCATATCTAATAGATGATAGTAGAGAATATTGCACAGGTGATGCATTTGTAAGGTTTGGTACCTTTGTGTTTGTGGAGAGATTGGATTCAATCCTTCCCATTATTTACTTTAAAACCAGCTCTCTCCCATTGTTGAATGACATGCTAGATTGGCCTTACATAATTGCAGTCAAAGAATAGATGATCTTTATGTTCATCTGGTTAATTACAAAGGATATGTTGTAGGTTTAATACAGTATGTGGATTTAATATTCACAGTGTCAACTTAATTGGAACTCTATAATGCAAAATGATGCATCTAATGAAAGCATGCCTGGTGGGTTTTGGCCCTTGACCAAATGATTTCAAGTCAGCTGATAGTATGCTTGATGTTTAATTGCCATAAGTAGCTTGTTTTGACTGAATAATGCTATTGATTGTTCTATAACCAAGTAAGTTTATTAGTACAACCACCTTTGAAGTACTCCTTTACATAGTGCAGTTTCTTCCAGTACTAGCTACAGTCCTGAAGTGGAGTATAATCGCACTAAGAATAACTATTCAAATACCTACCATGGACCCATTTCACCCATAAAAGGTCCTTTTTTAGTGCCATTACCCAAACTAGTTTGGCTATGTTTGCTCTATTCCATGCTTTGAAGTTCTTGATGCCTAGTCCGCGATATTTCTTAGGTGTGCAAGCCACTCCATAGATAGTTCCTGCTAATCTTTGAAACCTGATCCTCTGCCACTTATAGGAAGATGAAAATAAAAACCTAGTAATTGAACATTCAAAATATAACAATATTGATTAGCAATGATCTACCAGCAAAAGAAATACTTCTAGTAGACCAAAGCTTAACTTTGGCCACTATTTTTTCAACTAAAGGCGTTCATTCCATCTTATAAGTCTGTTAGAAGTGATTGGGACTCCTAAATATTTTAGTCGTAACTTCCCCTCTTGGATCCTTGTAATTTCCAAACACTATTTGCTATAATACTACAGAGCAACCTCCAAAAGCCATCTGGGACTTGGTTATGTTGTCTATAAGTCCAGACTAAGAGTTCACAGATGTGAACAGCTTACATGATATACTATAAGATGATGAGCTCGGTTTGTAAAAGACGATCAAATCGTCGACAAACATTATATGAGTAAGCCAAAGTTTGCCACAGTTTAGATGGAAATGAAAATATTGTTTGTTGATGGCAGTTTGGAGAAGTCTTCAAAGATATTCCATAGAGAGCACAAATAACAAATAGGAGAGGGGATCTCCTTATCTGAGGCCTATTTTATCCTCAAATGAACTACATTATTTACTATTTAGATGGATAAAAGTGACATAGGTTACACATATCATTATCTAATCCACAAAAACCTTACAAAATATGTATTAGGTTAGAAGTTCCTTGATGAAATTCTAATAAATGGAGTCAAAAGATTTTTGTAGATGAATCTTAAACTAGCATCTAGAAGAGATGTAAAGTGTGCCATACCTTCTAGAAATGTCCTAACATAAAAGAACATTATAGAGAGGCTCTTTATTTTTAACAAAAATCGCTTCACTCTGATTAATAAGGACAAGTAGGGCCTCCTTAATTGTGGTGTAGATCAGTTTAGTAACACACTTGTAAAAAACATATTACAATAAGATGTGAGTCTAAACTCATTGGCATATTGGGGGTTATCAATCTTAGGCACGATAACAAGTTTTATAGCACTAAAGGGATTTGGTATTATGCTAATGGGCAATAATTCATGAACAGAGCTACATATGAATGGACCAATTATATTCTAAGTGGACTTGTAGAATCCACTGTTAAAACCATTAGCACCAGGAGCTTTAATGTTTGGAGTAGAGAAGATACTATCCTTCATCCCTTTATCTGAGAAGGGGGAACACATTCTAAGTTGTTGCTCAGCAATTAGAAGGGCGTCAGCTTGAATAATGTCCATGTCAATCTTAGCCCTATGAGTCAGTTCCTTCCTCAGCAGGCTCTTATAAAATGTGTCCATAAACCTTGTAACCTCAAACAAAGCCGTCCAATTTTATGCCACAGTCGTCATATATACAATAGATTTATAATGCTAACTTTCTTTTCCTGACTGTAGCAAAGAAGAGCCTAGTTTTATCATCACCAAACTTGATCCGTTTAGCCTTACTTCATTGCCTGATCGGGGAGAGAACAGATATGAGAATGGAAACATAATTACATCTTTGCCTCTTCAATCATTAAGTGAGAGTTATGTTGTTCGACTTGAAGTTGTTGTATTCATGAGCTTTTCCCTATCTTTGGCTTGTTTCTCATGAAGACCATCATACTTTTCTCCAATTAATTTCTCTAAAAGGTGTCTCAGTTTGATTAATAGCAGTTTGAGCTGACATGATTTTCTCCCCTTAGGTAAACTGATATATTAAGAAGTCACAATGTGCTAAAACCTTGCTTTGGATATCCACATGTCGCGAAATGAAAATTGTGATTTAGTTTTTGTCCAATAAGGGAAAATAATGAGAAAAACAATATGTTCAGAAAGACCATTGGTCTTGTAGTTGACTTAAGTAAAATAAAAAACACCATGTCATAGTGCATTAACCAAGACTCTATCAATCCTTGTAACGGTGGTTTTATAAGTCCAAGAGAAGTGAGCCCACAACTCCTTGTTTCTTGGAGATGACAAGTCATAACATAGTCAGTAAAATTCTTTACTTCACTGTCCAAAATTTTAGTGCCTCCAATTCTATCCCCACTATGCAAAACAGATTTAAAATCACCCAGCACACACCAAGCTTCATTCATAGTCTTAGCAATGAATATGAAGTGCTACCATAGTAGCTGTCTCTAGTTCTCATGGTTAAAACCATAAAGATAAATAATGTAAAACTTCCTATTGGTAGACACTGAGTAGCTTCATAGTGAATGAATCGTTCTTAATAATCTTCACGACATAATAATCTGATCTACAAGCAATCCAAATCTTATCTTGGGCTTTGAGGTTGAAATTACTTTGCTCATATAAACCGTGAAACATCCTAGCAGCTATAGGGCTCATATTCTTCTGTTTGACTTTAGTTTCCAAGGGCACTACTAAACCAATATTATTATTGAACAAGAAGCATCCTACATCTTCTTGCTTATCAGGCCTATTAAGGACCCCTATATTCCATCTCAATATGTTACCCATATGGAGGATTCCCCATATGTGCCTCCATTTATAC
>JAKOGI010000093.1:1281931-1289702 GCA_029747015.1 Carnegiea gigantea | reverse complement strand
TATATATATATATATATATATATATATGTATCTATCTGTCTATCTATATGTATGTATCTATGTATATATTTGTGTGTATATATATAGATATATGTGTGTATATATATATATATATATATATATATATATAGACACACACTCACACACATACATATATATATATATATATGGATATATGTGTGTGTATATATATATATCAATTATATATCTATATGATAGATATATATATAATATATATATATATATCATAATATATAATATATATATATATATATATTACTCGTGCCCCACGCATACATCGGTACATGCATACATATATATATTAAATATATATATATATATATATTAGATATTATACTATATATATATCATTAGAAATATATATATGGGCATTTGGATATATGCATCTAGATATAGGTGTTTGTATATATATATATGTATATATAGACACACGCACACATGTACATATGCATGTACGTATACGTATAAATATATGTATGCATATACATATACATATACATACGTATATATGTGTATATATATATGAATATATATTTATATATTTATGTATATGCACATATGTATATGTCTATATGCATATATATATATATATATATATATATATATATATATATATATATATATATATATATATAGTATATATATATATATATATATGTACACACACAAATGTATTTATATGTTTACATATTGTCCATTGTCACAAGTGTATAGGTAGTCATAGTATAGACAAAAGAAATCAAACCTCAAGGACTAATGTAATCTATCGAGTCATGTCTATTAAAATATCCTAAGTAAAATTCTAATTCAAGAGGTTTTTATCTAACAACTTCTAATTCGCTAATTCTCAAACCAATTAAAGGAACATGCCTTGGAATTTATGTTGTGATGGAAATTGATTGGATCGAAACGACAAACATGTTCTTTTTCACTAATGAGTTGATCTCGAGGAATTGCAATCTATCCAAAAATTTGGCCTATTCTTCCGAAATCAACCAAATTTGCCTAAACTAAACAAAAGTCGTTCTTTCGAACTAATTAATCTTAATCCCAGTTAAACATCTTCGATAACTTTCTAGTCCCCCTAACATGCAAATCTCTCTTTTAAGGCGACGTTATGTTCAGTTTTATCAAGCAGTCCAACAATCAAGTCCCCCTAACAACAATCAAGTGCAAGCAAACTTTGGCCAAGAATCTACTCACAACATGATAATCACTTGATAGAACGAAATTAAGCCAATCTTGAAAATGAGCGCAATTGTTTTGATTAAAACATGATCCAACAACACTTTCATGAACTACTAAATCCCTACACAAAAATTAAACTATTCGTTCATGATTAAGGATTAAACAACTAACTAGAGTTTTGCGAAATTTGAGTGGAAGGGCTTGACTGAGAGTAGCTTTCAACCAAGGGCTTCAAACCGCCTCAAGATGAAACACTCACACTTAAGGTTATTCACCATTACAAATACCATACTAAAATCTAAACTAAAAACCACTAAAATTTGAGAAAGAGAATAAACTATGCTATTTTATATTTCTATGTATCTCCTCTCTGCTAATGCCTGAACGGAGCCCTTTTATAGTAGAACTCGGACATTTTCGGCCGCACAGCCGAAGGAAAACGAAGAAGCAACAGTTTCTCTATTTACCATGGTCCGTGGAGACACCACGGTCCAATTTGGTCTGGATTGGAATCGATTTTCTGCTCTTTTCTTGCTCCACAGGCGTAGCATCACATGGGTGTCCGTGAAGGAGGTCAAAAAACATCTATTAATGATAAAATGCTGGGTAAAAGGGCCTAAAATCCTGCAAATCACATCAAACAACCGTACCAAAGTATAAATCTAGAATAGGAGTATAAATAATAACATTAAGCACATAATTCTCATAAAAATGAAGCAAAATAGCCCTAAAATGATGCATACGTTAAGCATTTATCAAACTCCCCAATGCTTAAACTGTTGCTTGTCCTCAAGCATTTCTAAGAATAAAAAATATACATAGAACCTCCTTAGGATAGATATGAGTAACTGTCAAATGGCAAAGCTGATCTAAAGGTAGCCCAAAAAGATAAAAAAATCATTAACATATATATTAGGGAATGAAATTTTCGAAAACCTTTTGATTCACCATACTGTCAAACTTGGATAAATCTCCCGAAATTGTCAAATACAGTCATTTCAACGTATGAAACAGGTTAGGCTAGTAAGGTCGTTAGAACCTCATTTTAGTTATGTGGCTCTCATCAATCATGTGTTTAACAGTAATGAAGGTTCTCTCAATTCTCATTCCCTAGACTCAAATCTACTATAAACTTAACAAGACTCTCAAATTTGCCATCACTAATATGCAAACACACTAGACAATTATAAGGACTTTCATAGGATTGTAATGGGGCCATGGGTAAAGGTAAGAGGGGAACAAATGGTTTAGAAATGAGAAGTTAGAAGCTAGAGATTAAGAGCTAAACAATTCAAATCCATCATACTACATCCTTTTTAGACCATTACATTTTATCAAAGTACATCCCCAATTGAAGAGAGGAAGAGTCGAAAATTACAAATAACTGACAATCCTAACAAGGCTAACACTTTCTTCCGTTTTTTTTCTTTGTTCTTTTTTTGGTTTCTTTCTTCTTTTTCGTTTTTTTCCCCCAAAAAGGATAGCCAAGGGGAAATCTATAACGAACTTCAGATTTCAACTTTTCTCCAAACTTTGTACAATGAAACAAGGGATTTATCAAAATCTCACATCCCTTCACCAAACAGCCAAAATTTACTGAAAGACAACAATCTATCTTACTAGTGCCCTATGATGCATAAGAATGAAATGCTCCTCTAGTCTTGGCTTAAGGATAAGATAAGTATTTGGCCATGGGCTATAATAGGAGGTTCAAATCAAGAAATCGGATATAGGCTCAAAGGGACTACCAACGGATACAATATACAATAAAGGTGGCTATTTGATTGTGGGGGTTAACAAATCAAAGAAAAATACCTCAATCATATTACGTAAATGCATATGCAAAATGTGATCTTGAATGAGAATAAAATCAAGTTCTAGAGAAATAATATCAAGGAAGAGTCACACATGAAAGACACATGAGACTAAATTGATAAATAGCCTCTAAAAGCTCAAAATTTCACAGGACATCTACCAATATCTAAACTATCTCATTAGTAAACATATGCCAAAATTCATGTAAAGATTCATGGGGTAAATCAACTCACATCCAACATGTGGTCAAAACATGGAGATCATTTTGAAAACTCATTCCGAAAATATTTTTATGCACAATTTGGGCGAATTAAAGGATCAAACTGAACCAAAAAAGTCTACCAAATCTAAAAAGATCATCATTAGAGGATTTTTTTAAATTCTTTTTTAAATTTTTTTGGGGTGTTTTTTTATGCATGCTTATAGTAACAATGCTTCCTAACATGCAAAGGAAACTAATAAAAGAAAAACTAAAATGCAAGCTAGAATGAAAAGAAAACTAAATGCACTTCTAAACAAAACTAAAACTTAAATCAAAACTCCAAAAACTACCACTAACTACATATACAAAGCACAATCACACCAAATTAAAAAAGACATTAGATGCCAAATATAATGACTAACTCCCCTATGCTTGAATCACACATTACCCTCAATGTGGGCACACAATAGAAAAAAAGGGAAGGGGAGTAGCACAGAGCAATCAGAAAGGAGATGGTGGTGGACGATGGGGTGGTTGGCCATAAGAGATATGCCAATCCCGCTAGGTCTTTAGGCATGCCCTATAATTTTGGAAATACCATGTCTGGGTAGCAAGCATCCCACGAAGCTCATCGTGGCGCTCTTGGACAAAGTCCCAAAGAGCGGCATTCTCAAAAGCAACAAATGCTCGAAGAAAAACTTACTCATCTTGAATGGGTCTAAGTGTATCTTAGAGGTTAGTATAGTCAGGAGGGGGTGGTTAAGAGGAAGAACTAGGTCTTGCTTGACTAGAATGAGCAGCTGGATGATGGGGTGCAGGTCGAATAACCTCATCATTACCAGGTACCTAACAAAGGTTAGCCTTGTAAAGTAAAGTGGTTCGATCGAAATTGAGAAGTGGAAAAAGTCGGTCCCCAGGGTAAATCCAACACAAACGCCCAGCCTCAACTTTACAAACGTTTATAATTTTAAAAACAGCTTGATCAAGCTGCTCGGACCCATAAATTCTATCCTTAGGGTGGGCTCAACACCTAAAAATCTAACGATAGTAGTGACAAGCCCACCTATAACTATCCTGCCTCTAGTGCTAACAGCAGCACTATGCAATTGCTTGGCTACAAAGGAACCTGGCTCAAGCTAGACACCATTAAGCATACATGACAAAAAGTACAACTCAGATAATCTCGGGACATTCAGACTATCATCCCAAGCAAAAAGGGACAAGCGAAGATATGCTGTGCTAATCTAATGCAAGGGTTTCTAATATGTGTGCACTTTGATGAATTAGTGATGTACCTAACACTCCACGAAAGTTCACCCCAAAATGCATTCAGGTTGAATTTGTGGGGGACTTGGCAATTCGATAAATCCATATTAGTTGGAAAACGGAAGATATTGTTAAAGATACTTAAGTTCAATTCATAAAATTAACCTTGCAAATAAAACGATATATGTCCAGCTTGATATTGAGGTCCTCTAGCGACCTCGACATAGAGTGTACTTAAAAATTCTAGGGTCAAGTCCCGATATGTATGTTCTTTGATTTCCAAAAAGTGTCCCATACCACCTCTTGCAAATAACCATCTAATATCATCTAACATTCCTGACCGGGCTAAGAGTTCCTCATCATAATATCTAGTTGCTATAACCATGTGTTCATTTAAGCAATTGTATCCAGCAACATGATCAGGATGTGTCAAACCAAGAGGGTGAGGAATTTTACCTCTAGCACGCGCATTTCGGGATGTCCTTTGAGGTTGAGGTGGTGCTTGGCTTGAATAACCAACCTCCTTGGTGCTCCTTTGTCTCTTGGTTGGTGCCATTATTGCAAAAACCAAAACAAAATTCAAAACTAAAAACTAAATAAGAAATTTTAAAGAAGAAAATGAAGAAATTAAGTAAAAAGAAGAAGAATAAGAGAGAGAAAAAGATAGACATAGTGGATGAGTGAAGTGAGATGAATTTGAAGAAAAAGAAGAATAAAAAGATGAAATTTATAGGGAAAGAGAAAAGATTGAGTGAAAGGGAATGATTTTGGGTGAAAATGAGTAAAAATGGAGAAAACATGAGGGAAGATTGAAGGCATTAACTATAGAGGGTTTAGAGAAAGAAAATGGAGGTAGAGAGAGAGAGGCTCGAGGTTAAAGATGCAATGTGAGAAGGATGAGTGGATATTGGTGTCAAAAACCTAGACCACGGGCCGTAATAGTACACCAAGGTCTGACCGTGGGGTCTGTTGGTCCTTTTTTTTTTCAATTTTTCTTGGTGGCACCCTACGGCCATGGTTCTGGGGATCTGGCCGTGGTGGCTAACATTTTATTCGTAATTTTTATTTTTTTTCCTTTCTTCTTTTTTCTTTATCCTTTTTTTGAAAATAAGCACAAACTACAAAAATAATAAAATGAAAAGCTAAGAAAAGAAAAAGAAAAAAAAGCTTAAGTTGCCTCCCATGAAGCGCTCTTCTAAGGTCAAGAGCTTGATCTTTCTTCTATGCTTGGTTCAGATCAAAAAGTGTATGGACATTAGCTTTATCTCGGACTACAAAGTCAAACTTCTTCAGTCGAAGGTATCATCTTAAAAGTTCTGGTTGAAGGTCCTTCATTTTCATGACACGGTGCCATAATGCATCATCTGCATACTAAACAAAGCGCATTCATGGCCTATCTGGTGGTTCACTATCAACTTGTTCAACCCCTAAATCAAACTCTGCATCAAATCCTTTCATAGGGGAGTAGAACGAACAGGTTGTGTGAACCTGCAATAATCGCTCATAGAAGACTCGTTAGGTACATGGACCTCAGCCTCGGACGTGTTAGGTGGCATAGGAGCAACAAACTCTACCTTAACATACCTTTGGTCAGGGTCCTCATAAGAAATCCAGTCAGAATAAAGAGGGTCTTCATAATTCAGGACATCCTCCATATCAATCTCAGGGAAAAGGGGTAATGCATCCAATAAAGAACTAGGAGAAACAACGTCTGCCTTCGTATGAAAAAACACAACATAGTGCCCTTCCACCTCAAATGTAATCCGTCCCTTTCTTACATCAATGTGGCAACCAACTGTAGCCAAAATGAGCCGACCTAGGATAATTTGAGCATCATCAATCTCAGGCATATCAACTATAATAAAGTCCTCCAACACCCAAATATCTCTTATGTTGACTGACACATCGTCCAATCTGCTTATAGGTTACATCTCAGAACCGTCAGCTAACTTAGTGAAAAATGGGTGGCTAGTAATGGTCCTAGGTGAAGCTTATGAAACAAAGAATATGGCATTATAGTAACGCTTGCACCTAGATCGCATAAAGCTCTCTCAATTTCCACTTTTCCCATAATGCAAGGGATAGAAAAATTATTTGGGTTAGGGAGCCTAGGGGAAAAAAGTATCGAAAAGTCTACAGTTTCATTCTCTACCAATGAGGCAGTCTTGCCATCATTGTTCCTTTCCTTACTTCCAGCCATGATTATTTCCCTACCCTCTTACATTGGTACATCGTCAGGGCCAGTTAAGTGTTATATTTCCTTCTTCAAAGTGACGCAGTTGCAATGCTCACGAGGGTTAGGTTCGAGCTTGCTAGGAAGTCTGTCGGCAGGCGTAGATGAAAAACTAGCTTTTTGGGCAATCTAGGCTTCCAACGTCCTATTATGAGTTGTAAGCATATCAATCTTTGCTACTAATTGCTTAATATACTCATCCTGTTTTGGTTGCGCTATAAGCATATTTTTTATCATCGCTTCTAAATTAGACTTTTGGGGTACTTGACAAGGGAAATGAGGTCTTTAAAAACCAGGGGGTGGTCTAATATTCATAGGGGGCATATTCGATGGGTTTGGATTAGACCTATAGGAGAAATTTAGATGATTCTTCCAACCTGGATTATAGGTACTAGAATAAGGGTAATTGGCCAGTCTCGGGTTAAAGTTTTGAACATAGTTAACTTCACTAGGGTCTTTAAAAAAAGGACTCCCAACTTGACAATTCAAAGTTACATGCTCAATAGAACCATAAATTTCATAAAGGGAAAAGGCATTAGAATTCACAGCATTAACATTCATTGGGTGCAGTCTTTGAGTCATAGCATCTACTTTAGCAGAAAGTAAAATAAGCGCATCAACTTCAAGCCTACCTCCAAATGGTTTGGGTTCGCCTTATTCGATAGACCATTGAAAATTATTAAGTGCCATCTCCTCAATTAGGTGATAGGCTTCATCATCAGTTTTATTCATCAAAGTTCCTCCTGCCGCCATATCAATAATAGACCATACAGACTAGGTCACACCATTATAAAAGGCTTGGACAATCATCCAACACTGAAGACCATGATGGGGCATAAGTGCAGCAAATCTTTAAATCGCTCCCAGGCTTCGTAGAGCGTCTCTTCATCTTTTTGCGTGAAGTTGGTGATCTGATTTATCAAGCTTGCTGTTTTGGTCGGATGGAAAAACTTAGTGAGGAAGGCTCTTGTCAATTCATCTCAAGTGGTAATGCATCCAAATGGCAAGGAGTGTAACCAACCCCTTGCTTTGTCCCTTAATGATAA
>JAKOGI010000093.1:1271931-1276931 GCA_029747015.1 Carnegiea gigantea | reverse complement strand
ACGGGAAAATCCCTAAGGAATTAAATAAAAAGAGAGTGCGATATATGAAAAAGAATTTCGCTGTAAGAGTCAGCAAACTTATTAGCCGTTATGGCCATACGCTTTAAATTGGCCAAGATAATGTGCTTTGGACAATATGATATGAATAATGTAAGCCTAGGAAATAAGTCCTGGCACTAGAAAACCCTAGAAGACCCTAACCAGAGTAATAGTCCGATATGTTATATGTACTCATCCGCGAGTAAGAGCTTAAGCGTGAGCGTTCAGTCTCACTATAGGGTTGAGAATAGATCTCACCCAATCAGCACCGTATAATGATCTTATTGCAGAAGTATTTTCCTAAAAAGCATAGAGAAGCAGTTGGCGATCGCCATTTTAAGTATTCATGAAAAAGAAAGTTTTAAGGGCCATTAAGGGGCCGGATTGAACGAAAAGTGAAAAGTTTATAAAGGTCGTCATACGACCAATACGAAAGAAATTTCTTTTAAAGAATGTGAACCTCAAGAGGTTATGAAAAATGTTTTCAAGGAATGAAAGGAAAATTTTTATAAATGCCTAATGAAACAGATTCCTAAGCATAGTTGAATGCGACTTCAAGTAATATGTGGCCAAATTCTTATAATACATCGAGCATGTATGTTTTAAAAGTGCATGATTTGAGTAAGAAAGCTCCTAGCATGTTTGTTGTTCCTTGAATTTAAGAATCCCTCATAAGTGAATATCTAGCGAAGGAAGGGCTTACAAGTTGTGTCACATAGCTTAATACGATAATAGTATTACATAAATGGTTGATACGTGACTATTATAGGTAATATTGTTTGCAAACGGTTTTGTTTTAAGGAGTGGAGGAGCACTCACTAAGCATGTAGTGGCTCACTCCATTTCCTTTCCCCTTTTTCGCTAGGTGATGATTGAAGATTGTGTATGCTACTTGACATAGGATTGCCAGTCGTTACCTGAAAGTATCTTTTGTGAAGCTGCATTTTGTGAAGTTATCTATTCTCTTATTTTGGGTAAAGAAATGTACGAAGCAAGCATATAGTTGGCTTTGGGCCGGGTTACGATCTATGTAAATTAATTGAACAAATGTTTGTAATGGCAGAAGCCTCAACCCCGAGTATGTGACTCGGGGGGAAACTCCTAATTTCTTTGAATTTTGTTGAAATGTAACCAGGTACCCCTTAAGTTTGCTTTTAACTTTATAAATGTTGCAAATGCAGATGGAACTCTTGCAATTTTGTTCCAGAATTTTCTAACTAACTCAAAGTTAGGTCGAATCCTTAAAAGAAGTCTCTAATCACGACAGCCTTAGGGGTCTCCTTCGAGGGATCCTGGCGGTGTGACGCCTCTCGTTGGTAGAGGGGTGTTACATTGGGTAGTATCAGAGCCATAGGTTTGCGTATGCATCTAGATGTGACATTAGGAGTTTTGGTGTGTGAAATACGTGCTTTAAAGTGCCTACATGAGCTTACTATGTGCTTGCATTGCGTACTTGTGTGCACAAACTAGAAATATGGCTTAGGATGCCCATACAAATACGTGCTTGCTAGTTTTATTCCTAACCTAGTATGATGATGTAGGATGTTGTTTAAAATCATCGATTTTGTATACTTTCCGTTCTGGTTGGCTGCATGGAACGCAGTTATCTTTTGGGAAGCTGTGGTGAGGAGTAACCAGTGGGGACCCTTGCGCGTCGCCCAGAACCACTAGAATGTTAAATTCATCTAAGAGATGCCTGTTACAGTAAGGTAGAGTGAAGTTACTTTTGCCCTCTGCTAATTTACCGTACACATGAGGGCTTATAACCCGTTCACCATCAGAGGTTTGGTAGATTTCCTAATATTAGCGAAAGAACAGGTTGATTTCTTAGGGGACGCCCCCTTGGAAAGGAGCAATGCCGCCAGTCAGCTAGTCAATACGACCTTAATTGCTCCCGCTGCGGGACGACACCTTCCAACCACAATAGTTGAGAGAAATCAAGTTGAACACCACCAGATGAGGCTTATGTTCATAGAAAACTCTCAGGTAAAGTGATACAAGCGAGTAGCCACGATGTGGATACGATGGATACATTCCTTTGGTCCGCAATATCCCTGTAGCTGGCAGGCTTCAATGTTGAGAACAAGGGAGTTGGTGGATGGGGAGCCCGATGTGGAATACTCCCCTTTCAGATTGTGGGACCTACTAGTCCCAGATGAGTCTGAAGGTTCAAATGAGCCAATGGTGGACGACCCTCTTGAGGAAGATTCCTTAGATGATGAAGAGAGTTAAGTGTAACCCAGGGTTTGCTAATGTATGTATTGTATCTAAATAAGTCATAGCAAGTGTACCCTCTCCGTTTCTTTTTCCCCAAGGCGTTAGTGTATCGAAAGTTCCTAAATAACTTCTAAGTTAAGTGTATCCTTGAAATGAATAAATAAGCAAGGGTGTTAGCCCAATGTTACGTAAAATGTGAATGTATGTTTTTAGTAAGGAAAAAGGAGTGTTCGTATGACCCGAAATGGGATCGCGTTAATACTTATAAACTATGAATTCTATTTAATATCATACTATACCTTTAAATACCTTTGACAAATCTATTTTCAAAACTAAGTAACTTTACATAAACAGTTGTGTAGCCAGTGCCTCCTTGAAGGGAACCGGTGGTGGAACCAACTGCCTTGGAAATGATATGCTAATTCAATAAACTAAAACCACCTAAGTTTGGTGGTGGGACCGACCTCTTGCATATGAGGAATGGTTGAGAAGAATAAAGAACTTATTCGAGGTGATGGACTGCCCCGAGGGCTTTAAAGTGCATCTAGCAACCCATCAGCTTGAAAGAGAGGCTGAATTCTGGTGGAGAACTGTTGAACCCCAAGCTGGTGAACCAGCTTTAACTTGGGAACAGTTGAAAACTTTGATGGATGCCCAATGCTATCCTTAAGACATAAAAAGGGCTAAACAACAAGAGTTTTTACACATGAAGCAAGGGCAACTAAGTGTCATAGAATACGCGGTGAAGTTTAATGAGGTTAGCTACTTTGCAACTAATTAGGTTGCCACAAAGGAAATGAGAATGGACCATTTCGAACAAGGCCTGAAAGGATCAATTAAACGAATGATAGTTGGACATGTCTTTATCATCTTTCAAGAGATGTATCAAAGGGCAATGAAGATAGCCCGGGTTATAGAAGAAATTAAGGCTAAGAGCCAACAAATGGGCTTAGCCAAAAGAAGATTTAGCCCAAGAGGATCCCACGCTTAGGAGAATAGTAGGTTCAGGAAATTTAACCCCGAGGAGGACTGGAGTAAGGGAAAGCAAGTTATACCAGGCCGAGAAGTGAAGCCCTGCAATCAGTGTGGGCATATACATTCTGGCTTGTGTAGATACGGTACGCAAGAATGCTATGGGCGTGGTGTTACGGACCACAAGATCACAAACTGCCCAAAGAAGGCGTGGAACCAACAAAGAAACATACAGGGTTCAGCCATGGGAGATAATCCAGTCACGCAAAGAGGCTGCCCTCCTACGAATGCAGCTACGGAGGCAACCGAGGTGGAAAATGGCCACAAGCAAGTGGTCGAGTGTTCTATCTGGAAGGTGAAGGGACAGAGAATCCCACTACCCCTGTATCAGGTACCCTTCTTATCAATAATCTTTACGCTCATGTTTTATCTGACTCGGGTGCCACACATTCTTTTGTATCCTATTTTTGCAAAGAAGCTCGCCAGCAAGCCTAACGAGATGGATGTACAATTATATGTAACCACTCCCTTAGGATCTACCTGTTACACTGGTGTTGTTTTCAAAAACTAAGCTATTAAATTGGAAAGGAGAATCCTCCCTGCAGATCTAGTGCAGCCAGATGTACAATGTTGGGATGTTATTCTAGGAATGGATTGGTTAACTAAGCATAAAGTGACCATTGATTGTGAAAGGAAGTTGGTGACCTTCTTGACCCATGATAGAGAAAGAATAACCTTCATGGGAAATGGCCACCAAGTGAACATTCCAAGTATATCTACCATGCAAGCATTCAGGATGCTGAAAAAAGGATGTCAGGGTTATTTGTGCGCAATTGAGGCCACAGAACAAAAAGACCCGGACTTGAATGAAATCCCGATAGTAAGGAAGTTTCCTCATGCATTCCAAGAAGTACCAGGGTTACCACCTGATCGAGAGATCGAATTCACCATTAAACTTGTGCCTGGAACTGCCCTAATATCCAAGGGGCCCTATCGAATGGCACCTACTGAATTAACGGAACTGAAAGCCCAGTTACAAGAGTTACTAGACAAGAGGTTAATTCAACCTAGTGTCTCACCCTGGGAAGCACCAGTGCTCTTTGTGAAGAAAAAAGATAGGAGTTTAAGGCTATGTATCAATTATCGGGAGTTGAATAAGGTAACAGTCAAGAATAAGTATGCACTTCCTAGAATTAATGACCTGTTTGATCAATTAGCTAGTTCTTCAGTGTTCTCAAAAATTGATTTAAGATCGAGGGACCATCAGTTACAAATTAAGAAAGATGATATACCCAAAACTGCCTTTCGAACTTGGTATGGGCATTAAGAGTTCTTAGTATTTTCGTTTGGGCTAACTAATGCTCCTGCCTTTTTCATGGACTTGATGATCAGGGTCTTCAAACCCTTCCTCGATAAATTCTTAGTGGTATGTACTCTAAGACTAAGGAAGAGCAAGCAAACCACTTATGAATAGTGTTGAAAACACTATAAGAACACAAACTTTATGCCAAGCTTAAGAAGTGCGAGTTTTGGCTGGAAAAAGTTCAGTTTTTGGGTCATATAGTGACTAAAGAAGGCATATCGGTGATCCAACGAAGGTAGAGGCCATTGTGAATTGGCCAAGGCCCACTAATGTCTCTGAAGTGCGAAGCTTCTTAGGTATGGCTGTTTACTATAGGAGATTCATAGAGGGATTTTCTAAACTAGCCCTACCTACCACCAAACTACTTTGGAAAAGCAATAAATTTGAATTGATGAGGGAGTGGAAAGAT
>JAKOGI010000093.1:1211931-1261931 GCA_029747015.1 Carnegiea gigantea | reverse complement strand
TGTGTACTTTGATAATCATATGTTGTTTTAATTATTGAGTTTCAATGCGTTTATACATAAAAGTGTTATCTATTCATATTTTCAAGAATTTAAGTACCCATTTCTAGATTACAACATTAACTTTGTCTATAATTAAGATTTATCGATTATTTGACTATATATATATATATATATATATATATATATATATAATATATATATCTCTACTGGAATATGCACCGTACAAAGCACGGGTTCATACAGCATATAATATATATGTACGTGTGTGTGTAGGTGCTGTGTGTGGTTGTGTGTGTGTGTGTGGGTGTGTGTGACATATATATGTATAGCTTGTTGTGTTATACATACATACAACATACATGGATAACTATATTATATATATATAAATATATATATATATATAAATATATATAATTATATATAAATATAAATGTAACTGGTAGTATGTATGTATTGGTATGATGTATGTATGTGTGTATGTTTGTTGTGTGTGTTGTGCGTGTGTGTGTGTGGTAGTGTGTATATCTAATATGTCGGTTAGATGTATTATATATGTTTATATATGTTGTTTATGAATCGATATACTCTCATATATATATATCTATATATACTATAGATATATATACTAGTATATATAAATAGAGTGCATATATATTTATATACAATATGTGTATATTTATATGTGGTGTAGGGCTGTGTGTGTGTGTGTATGTATATGTGTTCTATATATATATATATATATATCTATATATATATATTATATATATATATATATATATATATAGATATCTGTGTGTGTGTATATATATAATATTATATATATATATAGTATATATATATATATATATATATATATATATATATATTGGTAAGAAGGGATAAAAATTATCATTATCACATGACTTGTTTACAAACATGTTTGGCAATCATCTGAGAATACTATCTATGTGCTTGGGGTAGGTACATGATAGGGTGTTAGGAAATAAAATACGGTGCCTTATTTGTTCCTTGATCATGTTAACCGTTTGTTGAGCTGGGACACGATGGTTCTTGAATAGAAGCTGGTTCCTCGTGTCCCAAATGAAGTAGATAGTGGCTGCAAAGATAGCACATGAGATCTGCTTTTAGGGTTTGGGAGCCCGGTATCTGGATAGGGATGCTGTCAGGTCCGCATAAGTGTTGTGACATGAGATGGGCCACAATTGCATAAGAGAGTCCCACACTTCGATGGCATATGGGCTCTTAGTGAGGAGATCGGTATCTTCTTCCACTGCGTTGTTACATAGAAGACATTGCAAATCTGATTGGGGGATGAACCGGTTCAGTCTCGCCTTTGTGGGCAGTCTGTGCTGCACGTAGACCCAGGTGATGAGAGCATGATGGGGTATGGAAGCCCTTCCCCAGACCACTTTATCCCAGGACACTTTGGTGCCTTCCACATGCCATTGATATCCAGTGCTGACTTTAAAAACATTCCTAGTCTGGAATTGCCAATCATACGAGTTATGGTAGCTGGGTTTGAAGGTCTCCTTGGTAGAGCATATCCTTTTCCATGTCCAACTACTATCGGGGGCAGGGGCGCAATCCCACCAGTCAGTGTCCTTTATGTATCTACCATGAACCTATTTGACCCAAAGAGTGTCTTTTTTGGTAGCTACGGCCCATACAAGCTTAGTGATAGTGGCTTTATTCTAGGCAACATAATCCTTAATACCAGTTCCCCCGTGCTTCTTAGCTTTGCACGTATATGCTTATGAGATGTGTGACACTTTATTGTGTTTCTCTGTTCCACCCCAAAGGTAGTTCCTGTATATGGTTGTGATTTTCTCCATCACATTTTGAGGTAGAAGAAAGATTGACGCCCAATAGTTAAACATTCCAAAAATGACGCCATTGATAAGCATTGCTCTACCTGCAAATGAGAGGTTTCTGGTGGCCCAGATATGAACCTGGTTGGTGATTTTCTCCACTAAGGCACTGCACTCGAGTTTGGTGAGTCGGCCAGCTGTGATTGGGATGCCCAGATAGGTCATGGGGAGTGTGCCTTCATGAAACCCTGCAGCCTGAAGACATTGGGTGTACAACATTGGAGAGCATCCCCCCAGGAATAGCTTGGATTTATGGAGATTAGCTTCCAACCCAGTACTTTAGGAAAATTCATCAAGAGCATTTTTTAAGATATGGATTGTTGGGATAGTAGCCTTACCAAATAAGATGAGGTCATCCGCAAACATGAGGTGGGTGAGGTTGAGCTTCTTGCAATGTGGGTGGTGCTTGAAATGGGGGTGGGCGCTAGCTTTCTGCATAATCTGGGAAAATATTCCATAGCTAGCACGAAAAGGAGCGGTGATAGAGGGTCCCCTTGGCGCCAACCCCTACGTCCCATGAAACTCCCGTGAATGCGGCCATTAAGGTGCAGAAAGAATTCAACATTTGAGACACATGCCATAATCCAATTAGTATATACATGCGGAAAGTGTAAGGCTCTGAGAAGATCTTCTAGGAAATTCCAATGAATTGAGTCAAAAGCTTTGAGGTCATTGAAGTGGCTCCGATTCAGTTTCCTAAGTTGACGCCTCAGATTGATAAAATAAACTCTGATTAACCTTATTATGGCAGGGCTATTGATATTTGGAAGGTTTTTGGACACGACGCTCAGAAAACCCTTATGCAAGCTCCACATATCACAGAATTTGAATTATGGGGGTGGCTTTCAGTCTCGTGGAACTAAATGAGGATCGGAGAGTGGTCAGACAGCCCACGGGGGAGTACAGTTGCTAGTGTATAGTCAAATACCTCGTGCCATATGCTGTTTATGAACAATCTATCAATTTTGCTCCATATGGTTTTGTTGGTCCAGGTGAAGAAAGCTCCTGAACTAGGCATTTCCAGCACTTCGCAGTTCGCCATAAAATTGGTTAATTCCTGAATGTGATGGTCCTCAACATGATTGCCACCATAGCGGTCTTCCTTGGACAAAATAGTATTGAAGTCCCCAAGGAGGCACCAAGCTCCATGCGTGGAGAGGGAGATTTGATGCAATGCCTCCCATAAAGGCTGTCTCTGACTCTCATGGTTGTGCCCAGAGATAAACGTTATATGGAAGCGTTTTCTTGTGGCATGCTATGTGGCTTCGCAGTGAATGAATTGGTCAATCATCCTCAAGATAGTGATGGTGAAGGAGCTGGGCTTCCAAGCTACCCATATCCTTCCGTTTGAGATGGAAGAATTGTTCGCCCATTCCCATCCACGAAAAATATTTCCTGCAATTTTATTCACATTCTGGCTTTTGATTTTTGTTTCCAGTAGGCCAACCAAGCCAACATTTTTGAGCTGCAAGAAGAGTTTTACATCTTCTTGCTTGTTGGGTCAATTGAGGCCCCTCACATTCCAGCTAGCTATGTGTGACATGTGGGACTATGGTAGATAGAGCCTCCCTTTGCAACAAATCCAGATTGGGATCAACATTCAAAGCATCGAAGCTATTAGGATGGAAAGTCATAGAGTTGGCTGCAGAGGCAGAAAGCCTCTTAGGCGAGGCAGTTTTGGTAACTGGGGTAAAGGCCCCTGGTTGTTCCTTCTGAGAAGACACGCTGGTAGGCCGTGATTAAACCTGATTGGTGGGATCAGCTGTTGGTTGGGGAACTTGAGTGCATTCGGAGTTGGGCTGACATGGGGTTGAAGATTTTTGAATCTTCCTCCATTCAGTGCGTATTACCCCTTTTTTCTTGCAAACATCCTCAGTGTGGCCCATCATTGCGCAATGTGAGCATTTGGTCAGAATCCATTCATATGTCACTGGCTGTCAAATAAGAACTTCATCCTCATTAAAAAATTCGATGTGGTTAAGGAAGGGGCCATCAATGGGCATTTCGACTAAAAGCCGTGCATAGTGAATCACTTGCCTATCCTTGGTGAATTTGTCTGTTTTTATGGGGATACCCAGGATGCTACCGATTTTGCTTAAGCTCTCAGCTACCTAGTATTTGATGTCAAGAGCAGGAAGCTGAATCCAAAGGGGAAGGGATCGAATGGATTCCATTTACAAATCCATAGTGGGATTCCAACCTTTAACCAACATGGGTTTGCTATCAAAGAAGTAAAAACCACGTTTCTCCACTGCAACTTTGTCCTGAAATTGTGCAAAACAAACTAGGACTACACCTTTATGCACATAAATGATCTTATCAATGCTGTGATTAGCCCAAATTCTGTTCAGGAATCCCTTCATAATTTCAAAAAGGAGGTTAGCCCCCAAAGCCGTGCACAATACAACATTTTGCTAGTAATTAATTTCAGCTTCAATGTCAGATTTCTCAAGCTTGGTGCATGTAATACCATTGATAATCTTAGTGGGAACAAAATTAAGCTCAGTACCTTCATTGGGATCAACTAATTAGGTGTATGAACTGATAGGTTGTGATTGGGGGCTACCGTGGATTGTTGCCTGGGTTCGAGACCTAGCTGCAGAGTTCAATTCAGTTGCTGCCCCTGTAGACCCCTGAACTGCTACCCCTATAGCCGGCGTTGGACTGGCCGGAGTTGGGGATGACGCCGACGCCTCAGGTGGAAAGCGGGGGGGCTCGAATCTGGTATCTAAAATTGAATCGGGTCTGGGTGATTTCTCTTGTGTGGTTGTAGCAGACTCTGGAGCTGCGTGGTCTAGAACAAGCGCCAAATTAGCTACGGACGAAGTTACTGCTGGTGCTGCCGAACGGTGGCCGCGGGTGGCAGCACAGGGTCGCCCCCTTCTACCTCTCGCCATGGCTTGAATCTTGAGGTCGCCTGAGGAATCGCCAAAGGAGAAGAGCAGCCTGTATACATACATACATACATACATATATATATATCTCTATATATATATATAATATATAATTATGTATATATATATTTATATATCTATATATATATATATATATATATTACATGTATTATATTATATATACCATATCTAGTTATATATTATATCTATATCTATATATATATATATATATATATATATATATATACACATATATATATATACATATATATGTACACACACATATATATATATGTATATATATGTATATATACACACACACACATGCACACATTTGGATTTATTTGGTTTGTTCTATTGAAGCTTGGACGCTGATTTGTTCGTGGGAAACTTGATCAATCTCTTGCTTATTTTAGACATTTGGTGAAGAAATGAAAGGTGAAACTGGATGTTGGAAGACTAAGATTGGACTTATGTGAGTGAGATCTTCAAAAAGACTCATAGTTTAAGAAACACCTGAATTTAATAATTGTGTTCTTAATGACCTTAGATTAATCAAAAATTGTTGAGAAATGATAGTTGATTAGATTTAAGAATTTCATTGCACCTTGACAGAGGGGTTTGATAATTCGATTATCGGTTTCTGAATTACGCATCTAAAGAGGGAGCGCTGGATTAATTCTTGGGTTGAAAAATTACTTGATTTGATTAAATTCTTGATTGTTTACCTATTTGATTAGATTCATCGCATTGTTAAATTCCGTTCTGAAATTTGGATTCGCTTAGCCTATCTTGAGGGATTATAACCAAATAGATCAACCAAGTCTCTGTGGGATTGACATTGATTTGCTATAATGCCACCGTGTGCTTGCGGCCGTATCAAGTTTTTGGCATCGTTGTCGGGGACTTCTATCGAATATTGGGTTTTTCTCAATAGATTTGACTAAGCATTTTGTTTTTCTTTAGGAAAAAAACTAAAAACAATATTGAAAATTTAAAAAAAATTTTGAGTTAAGAAAAACAGTGGTAATTTTTATTTTCTCGAATTCGAGCATGAATTATTTTGGATGTATTTTAAACGCTTAAGTCGCTTTCTTGCTCAATGCAGTTATTATATGGGTAAATGGAAAATTTTAGACATTGTTGATGAGGGTGTGACTAGCAAAACCTGAGCTCTTTTAGAGTATTGAGGTTTTCTTGGTAAAAATGTTGATAATCCATGTTATTTGCTCGAGTTGATTACTTAGGATTTATTTGAATTTGAGAAGGCTAGTTGTGTTTCTAGATATGCATATTTTGATCCTTGTACATTTTATGCTAGATCTTATTATCCCCCTTTTTGGTGTTACTTGTGTAATTCTTTTGACCATTATAATTTGTGTCCTTATTATGCATGTTGTGCACAACCTGACTTTGCATCACTTAAGGACAATACTAATGTTGTCCTGACCTTACATGATTCATCCTTTCCTTTAACTCAGTACATGAGGCTCAAGGTGGGTGAGCCTTTTGAGGGAATTACTAGGTTCAGTGTTATTGATGCATGTTTTGAGTCGTAAGATACTTCAAATGAGGTGTATGATCTAGATATGACTCTTTTGGAGGGTCACATGATTTGTTTACTTATAAGGAGTCTCCTAGCCTTGGTAGTAATCATGTTTCCCTAATCTCCTTGGTCATTCCCATGTTTCACCTATTTGGTCATTACCCTCTTCATCCCCTGAGTATTATCTTGATGCACTTGTTGATAATTTTATGATTTATGATGCTAATGTTGATTTATCCTATGAGAACAACATGTTTAGTATGCTTGGTTGGAATGTTGATGATTATGTATCCCTAGGTTACTTTAGAGGGTATGATCCCTTGTCGACCGTTATTGTGTATGCCTAGGAGGCTTGCTTAGGAAAATCATGTGGGCTACATTCTTTAATCCTTCCTATGATTTTTCCAAGGCCATTGATAAGGTTAAGAGGATACCTATTGTCTTTGGAACGATTTTGGTTATTACCTCTTACTTTTTATTTTCTAAATTGTGGTCGTAGGAGTTTAATAAGCTCCTGCGTGTTTCAACAGCATCTAATTCAATGGACTGAGTCTTGAAGTAGTGATGGAGTGACTAATGCTCCATGTGCCCCAATTATTAGGCGGCCTTAGCTTAGGTGCACGCAGCACCTAAGTTGGTGAGATTGTTCTCTTTTGTTTTTGCTTTCCCTTCTCTTACTTTCTTTCCTTTGAATAATACTGCTTTATCTAAGCATGGGGAAGGGTAGCTTCATGTTTTTCTATTTGGGTTATTAGCTCGCATACATGTTAGAGCATATAGTTTTAGCTTTCTTTTGTTTGCATTAGTGTTCTGCATTTAGTTGCATTTTGCATTGCATATAGGATTGCTGATAGGCTTGCAAGTGCACGATGGCATTGTAGCCGTTGAAGGTCGATCCCACAGAGACTAGGTGAAACTACTGGATTATAATCCCTCAAGATATGCTAAGCGAGTCCTAAATCAAGGAGTTTTGATTTAACAACTTCAAATAAACTTTCTAAACCAAAAATGGGAAAAACGCCTAGGAATTTTCGTAGTTATGAAAGGGAATTGAATAAAAATGATAAACATGTGCCTTTCTCTAATTGGTTAATTTTGAGAAATTGCAATCTATACAGAAATTCAGTCTATTCTTTCAAATCAACTAAATTTGCCTAAACTAAGCAAATGTCGCTCTTTCAAGCTAGTTTGACTTAATCCAAATTTAATATTTTTGATTACACTCTATGTCCTCCTAACATGCAAATCTCTCTTTCGACACGACTCCACGTTAGGTTTAATCAAGTAGTCCAAAACCAAATGTCACCTTTTAGTTTTTCATTCATTTGTTTCAAGTAAGCAAGCAAATTTTGGCCAAAAATCCACTCACAACAATACAATTACTTTATAAATGAAATCAAACCAATCATGAAAATAAGCATAATTCTATAAATTAAAACATAATTCAACAACACTTTCATAGACTACTAAATTCATAGGCCAAAATTAACTACTCATATATAATTAAAGATTAAACAACTAACTACTCTAAAATGATAAACCTAAAGAGGAAAGAGAAGAGAAGAGAGAAAAATTGCTCAGCCAAAAGTTACGCATGAACTGTCGTGCAAACCCGAGATGGAATCCTTGTAAGTCTGTACTTCAACTCTATCTCACTCTCTCTCTAATCTAAACTAATCCTAATCTACTTGAAGAGAGGAAATGAGTATAAGATGAGATGATGGTGTGTGTGTGTGAGGGTGAGAGCCCCCCTTTTTAGAGTAAAATTCTGGAAAATGAATAGCCACGCGTAATAATGGAATAATAATCGCTAGAAAGTTGAAGAGCTTGCAAGAAAACAAAAAGTTTCGTAGGAAATGAAGACATCACGGATTATGGCATCCGCCATGGACCGACCGTGGTGTCCACTGCCTCAGTGTTCTTCTCCTCTTCTTTCTTTCCATAGGCATGGCAACTCAAGGGCATCCGTGGGGAGTCAAAATACACTCAATTAGGGTCAAAGCAAGGGCAAAAAGGTCCAGAATCCTGCAAAACACAGAAAAGAACCATACCCGAGTGTAAAATGGGAAAAGGAGTATAAATTATCACACAAAGCATATAATTTTTTCTAAAATGTAGCAAAATGACCCTAAAATGATGCACACTTGAAGGACTTATAAATTGCATATAGAGACGGTGTGGATTAGCTTGACATAACCTCCAATGATGCTTTTGTTCAGGCAAAATAGCTTTCATGAGCATGAGTAGCTTTTGATGTGTAATCCCTTTTGGTGCGAAAATTTTTGAAGGTTTTGTAAATATTTCTTGTTTTGACCCATGTCTTGATTGAGAACATTGTTATCCCCTAGGGTCATTAACAATAATGTTGGTAGGTGAGAGTCATTTTATGAGCGTCGTGAGACTTTGGTAGATATCCCGTAAGATTCTAAACCTTATTTGGTCTAATTCATTATATTTTGCCTCATGTTTCTTTCATGTGTGTGACTCTTCCATGTTTCATCTCTAAAACTTGTTTTAATTCTTATTAAAAACCACATTTGCATGTGCATATTTGATGATATGATAGAGGCATTTCTTTCTTCGATCATTTTAGCCACATAGCCAAACAGCCCACCCTTATATTACATGTTTATTCCCTTTGCTAGCCCCTTTGAGCTTATATCCGTCTTTGTTGTGAACACTTTATATTGGCCCTCATCCGAACACATATTCCTACCTTTAATCCAAGTCTATGGAGCATCACTTCATCTATGCAGTGGGTGGATTTGCGGAGAATTGAGTTTAAGGTGGCTTTGGTATAATGGTTTGTTAAGGGATTGATGATATTGAGCATTTACTTCGGTTTTCTCTTATTTGGGTTGTGTATATGTGTTAGCCTATGAGTTGATAATTCGAGTTCCTATGCCTTTCAATTATTGCAGTTTTTGTTTCATTTCCTACAAAAAAAAAAAGAAAAAAAAGTTATGTTGAAGAAAAAGAAAATAAAGGAAGATAAAGTCATGTTGCGAAAAAAAAAGTTAAAAAAAAAAGAGAAAGGATAAAAAAAGAAAAAAAAAACTAGTTAATTGGTAATGGATACGTACATGGCTTGAGTTCTATATTGGTCAACTCATTTGCTATTGGATTTGTGGGGTATGTTCATTGAATTGTTGAAGTTTGGAGTGTTAGTGATTTTCATGGTTTTTTAGGGGTTTTTGGTTGCTCCCTAGTCAGTTGGCTAAGTAACTCCACATTGTCCCAAATGCATTTGTCCACCTCCTTTCCCTTAATTCTTTTAACCTGCGTTACAACCCAATTAAAGTCCTCTTCATCGTCTTGTGCACATTGCATTTTAATAGTGGAGAATTTGAGAGCCTTGTCAAGCATATGATAGATTGCATTTGTCCACCTCCCTTGTCAAACACATGAGTGGGAGTGTTCCACATTTCCCAACAGTGAGGTTCTACAGGTCCATTTGGCTCTAATCAATTCTATGTGCTTGCATGAGGTGCTTTGTAGTGCTTTAGGGCTGATCAAGTTTGATAACGAGTTTGTGGTCTCGTACTTTTTCGAAAACCTTATCCTTCTTCTAACTTTGAAATGTTTTACGCACTACCTGGGGTTGCCGTTGATTGGCACTCTTGCTTGTATATGCTATGGCTTGCCTACTTTAAGAAGGTTGTTCCATTTTGAGTCTTAGATGCATCTCTCCTTGTCAGTTTTCTCTCATGTTTGCTTGAGGACAAGGAACGATTCAAGCATGAGGGAGTTTAATAAGTGCTTAAAGTGTATATCATTTTAGGGTTATTTTGCTGCAGTTTTGTGGAGAATTATGTGCTTCATGTTATAATCTATACTCCTTTTCCTGTTTTATGCTTGGGTATGGTTCTTTTTTGTGTTTTGTAGGTTTATGAATCTTTTTGCCCTTGTTTTGACCCTCGTTTAGTTTATTTGGACTCCCCACTCAAGCCCCTGAGTTGCCATGCCTGTGGAAGAAAGAAAGAATAGAAGAATATCAAGCTCGTAGCCACCATGGATGGGCTATGGTGTCCTCATTTCCCCCAAGGCTTTTTGTTTTCTCGTGGCTTTTTGACTTCCAGGCTATTTTAATTCCATTATTACGCATGGCTGTTCGACTTCTAGGAGTTTCACTATAAAAAGGGCTATTTGCATCCTCATTTCCATCATCCCATCCCGCTTCACTATCCATAATCCACTATGTAGATTAGGATTCTAGATTAGATTAGAGCTAAGAGCAAGTTGAACGTGAAGATTGCAAGGATTCTGGATCGGGCTTGCAACGGCAGTTCAAGCATGCATCGCTTGAGCGATTCCTCTCTCTTCTTTTCTCTTTTCTCTTTAGATTTTTATGCTTTTTAAATTAGTATTGATTTTTATGTTAAGTTTTGGATTGTTAACCTTGGAATTGAGTTGAATAGTTATGATTCAATCAATTCTTGTTTTGATCAAAAAGTGCTTTAGATTTGTTGGGTTTATTCTATTAAATCTTAGACGTTGATTTGCTAGTAGAAAACTTAATCAATCTCTTGCTTGTTTTAGACATTTGGTGAAGAACTGAAATGTGAAACTAGATATTGGAAAACTAAGATTCGACTTAAGTGAGTAAAATCTTAAGAAAGACTTACGGTTTATGAAACCCCTAAATTTGATAGTCGTACTCTTAATGATCTTAGATTAATCAAAAATCCTTGAGAAATGGTAATTGATTAGATTTAAGAATTTCATTGCGCCTTGAAAGAGGAGTTTGATAATTCAATTATTGGTTTTAGAATTACCCATCTAAAGAAGGGGTGCTGGATTAATTCTTGGGTTCAAAATTTACTTGATTTGATTAAATTCCTTGATTGTTTACCTATTTTATTAGATAAGTAGTATAGTTAAATTCCATTCACATATTTGGGTTCACTTAGCCCATCTTGAGGGATTATAACTCAATAGATCAACCAAGTCTCTATGGGATCGACCTTGATTTACTACAATGCCATCGTGCGCTTGCGACCGTATCACACTGACGTCACATATTTGCTTTAAATCCTTTTTCATTCCCTTGCACATTTTCAGACTTTGCACAACACCTCCTGGGCTTTAGGGATTCAACCTTACTAGAACCTCCCTTGTCATGTACTTCCTTTGACCGTAGTTCTTTGATAATCACATCACCTTTGTTCTTTGGCGTCTTCATATGAGCTTCCCTATTGCCACCCTTATCATGTAACTTCCTTGATCATAACTCAGGCAGGACCACATCCCCACTGCTGCCACTTACCTCAGCCCCCAATGGCACTGATGGGCTATTAGGCGAATTATCCCTTTCCTCCTCCAAAGCCTTAAAGGCATTGTCATCATCATCGCTTGTGGAACTTGCATCACTGATAGAGGTTTGCTTCATTTTGAATACTTCTCCGATGTTTTCTCAACTCCATTGTGCAAACCTGCAAATTAGACAACACAAAAAACACCATCATATACCAACTACAACATCTAGTACCACTTATGACCTTCCCCTATTCAATTGCCTCCTCCACGACTTAAAACAACTTCCACATTGGGTTCTGCATTAGCTTACTAAGTTATATGAAAAGGCACACCTGGGTATACCTCCACTAAAAGTGTGGAAAACACACTGCAGTCAGCGACACCCACACATGTGACCTACCCCAATTACAACACCCCATCTTACATGCCTCTATTATTGCTTGCATTTACATTCTATGCATTGGTTTACCAAGTTAATCAAAAAGGTACACATGTATACCTTAACTGAAACTGTGGTAAACATAATGCAGTCACCAACATCCACATATATAACCTACCCCATTTACAACATCCCAACTTACATCCCTGTATTATTACCGACACTTGCATTCTATGCATTGGTTTATCAAGTTCTCCAAAAACGGTACACCTGGGTGTGCCTCCACTCAAAGTGTGGTAAACACAATGTAACCACCAACATCCACACATGTAACCTACTGACACTTACATTCTATGCATTGGTTTATCAAGTTCTCCAATAAGGTGCAATTGAGTATACCTCCACTCAAACTGTCATAAACATAATGCACTCACCAAGATCCACCCATATAACCTACCACAATTACAATACCCCAATCTAGACACCAATAAAAATGTTCAAACCTACATTCCATGCATTTCCTTAGCAAGTTACGACAACAAGTACAATTTGCTAAACTACCATTAAACTGTGCGACACAAAAGGCGGTCACCCACATCAACACATCTAATCTAGCCCACTCATAACACCCTAGCTGAGATGCGAACATCACTGTTCAAACCTACATTCTACATATTTCTTTTCCATGTAATCACAAGAGGTAACCCTTGGTATACCTCCATTGAAACTACGGTAAATAGAATGGGGTTCCTAAACATCGACAAACCTACTGTACCCCAAGTTCAATGGTGCAAGTTATATGCCACGAATTAATATTCTTATTCTACATTCTTTGCATCTGTTTACCAACTGCTCACACCATACACACTTAGGTATATCTCTACTGATACTATAGTCAAACTGGATTCTCATGTCTCCCTCATCCCTCCACTTCTAGAACCTCCTCAATTCATACTTGAATACCGCACTACTCACACTTCTCCATTCCATCCTTCAATTGCCGATCATTTCACATCTGAAATTCCATTCAGGCATCCATAATTCTACCATCATTCTGGTACACCTACGTACATTTCAAGTTTAATTATTGCATTTATGGATTGAAAACTACTCACCTCTAACTTAGGCTTCTCCCTGTCATTTATGAGTTACTCTGGGCGGTTTCTGTAGTTCCGCTGGTTATCGTCATCTCCTCTCTCGGCTGCCTTGTTCCTCTGTTGTTGACCCCGGGCGTCTTATTCATCTACCTTGCGAGCAACCCTCTCCTTCTTCCACATCTCTCTTTTGTTGTCAATTTCTCCCTATACTCGTGCCCTAGCCTTTCCTTTGCGTCTTCTTTTTCTTGGTTTCTCACGTAAACTCCCACTGACTATCAAAATTAACTGCCTCCCCAACATTTCAGAAGTTAATAATGGCAATTTTGTAAATTACAACCCATCATTAGTCAATAAGGACATTTTCATGAATCATCTTTCCATTCAATATTCCGCCATTTTATTTTTCTTCCAAATCCAACGCCTACTTGTTATGGAAAAAATGGATTTATTGGCCCTCATTTGGAGTGTGACTACCTTGTAAATTTCCCTAACTACTTTTAATAAATGAATTGCTCAATTTAAGTACAGCTGTAAGACCCGCACTCTTTGTTTTCCATTAAGCTAACTGTATTACCTTTTTACGTTATAAATTCGTATTTTTAGCAACTATATGAGTTAAATTATTGTCGATGTGCTTTTGGGAGCGATAATTTTATCAAAAAAAGGGGTTTATTATTGCTATTATTGATTTTAAAGTTAATTCGTGCTATTTGTGCCTTCAAATTATACCGATAGTTTAATTTAGTCGTTATTCGATTTATTTAGTCGTTTCCCGAATGCGAGTTAGTTGTTAACCTTAGAATTAGTTTCGAGGTTTATTAAATCGAACTTCGACGTATTTGGGTTCGAATAATTGATGAAGGGTTATGTATCGATTTGATTTTAGAACAAGACATTTGAGATTGGACTAGCGGTTTTAGTTGATTGAGTTATTAACCGAATCAACCAAAAAAAAAAAAAGAGAAAGAAAAGAACATAAGGGGCCGAAGCCCCTTCTTTCACGGGCAGAGGAAACGCGAAGGGGGGGTTCTTGAGGCTCTTCACGGCACCCCCACCCCGACCACAACCCCACGGCAGAGAGAGAAAGAGAGAGAGGAGGGCCGCCGGCCGGCGAGCTGGGGCCGAGGTCGACGTCGGGGCACCGGCAAGTCAGGCATCGGCCGACCCTCGAGACACCACAGCGAGAGGAGAAGAGAATTCGAGCGAGAGAGAGAAGAGTGGGTTGTGACCGGCGGTTGACGGCGGCGGGGTTCTCCGGTTGGCGTCGTTCCGGCGACCACCACGGCAGGCCGAAACCGCCACAAACAGCAGCAGGACCGGGTCTACGGGATGCTGATCCGGTTCCGTGTCGGGCTAGGGTTTCAACCGCAGTAAGTGGGTGCGATTTTAGGACCGTGTGGACCGAGGATTGAGGCTTCTCAGTATCCAAATCGGGCTCGAAAGCGCTCAGAACGAGTCCTCTAGCATGGAATTGAGGTGGGTGTTCTCGCCTCCTAAGCTATTACTATTTTCGAAATCAACTTTCAGCAGATTAACGTTGCATGTCAAGTTAGGGTTTGTGAAATTCGTTAGAAAATGTCAAGAAATGAGTTATTCATGTTAGCTTCGACTCATTGGGTTGATTTTGTGCCTGAGATTGTAAATTGATGCGAATTATGTGCGTTTAGCTTCAATTCGAACCAATAAACGTAAATCATGCTTGAGATGTTAATTCGAAGTAATTTAAATGTGTTTAGCGTCGATTCGAAACAATGAATGTAATTCATGCTTGAGATGTTAATTCGAAGTAATTTAAATGTGTTTAGCGTCGATTCGAAGCAATGAAAGTAATTCATGCTTGAGATGTTAATTCGAAGTTAATTTAACGTGTTTAGCATCGATTCAAGTTAATTAGTTGATGCATGAAAAAGGATTAAAAACGAATTTAGTTTAACGTGTTTAGCATCCATTCAAGTTAATTAGTTGATGCATGAAAAAGGATTAAAAACGAAGTTAGTTTAATGTGTTTAGCATCGATTCAAGTTAATGAGTTAATGTATGAAAAAGAATTAAAATCGAAGTTGCATTAATGTGCTTAGCTTCTATTCAAGTTATTTAGCTAATATATGAAAAAGGATTAAAATCGAAGTCCTTTTAACGTGTTTAGCTTCCATTCGAATTGATTAACTGATGCGTGCAAATGAGCTAATTTTGAGGTTAATGAAATGTGTTTAGCTTCGAATCAAGTGGATTAGCTAATGCATGTTAAAGGAATTAATCTCGAAGTTAGATAAACGTGTTTAGCTTCGATTCGAGTTAAACTAGCTAATGCATGTAAACGAATTAATTTCGAAGCTATTGAAATATGTTTAGCTTTCATTCGAACCCTTTTTAGCACATTCATGCTTAGGAAAGTTACTTCGAAATGCATCGTATATGTTTAGAATCAAATTATGTTTGATTTACTGAATAAAGTGTTGTCGATTTATAGATAAATGTGGCTATATGTACGCTTGTTGTAACGCACCGCTGAATGGTGCTGGTTGCTCAGGTAAGAGCCTAAACCTTACTCCCTTTTACATAAGCTAATATGATAATATGTTGCAATTAATAAATCGATGAATCGAGTTGGTAGTTGGATGGTTTGAGGAAAGAATTATGAGCGTTCAAGGTCTTGTGGTACGGTGCAAGTGAGGAGGGAGACTGAGTTGTGAATTGACCGCAATCGTGCGGATTGCGAGGCCATGTGTGGCTCATTGTGTTGTTGAAATGATTATGAAGTGTTTGAATGTGAAACGTGTGAATCCCTTTCCCCTTTTATGTCTAAGATGCATTATGCGTGAAAGTGTGGTGATTTGACAAAGAACGTTTCTCGTGTTTTCAAACTAATAATAGCCATGATTAATAGCAAGCAATGGCCTATTTTCGCTATTACAAACAGTATTTGGGAGTGAACCTGCTTGAACGGGGGAATCCCTAAAACGGTTTAGAAAAGTGTGAGCTATGTGATAAATGATTTTACCAAAAGACACAACAAAATTATTAGCCGTTATGGCCCATGCGCTTTAAAGTGGCTAAGATAATGTGCTTCGGACCATATGAAAAGAATGAAAAGAATGATGTTACCCTAGGGGATAAGTCCGGATAAACCCTAGAGGCCCTGATGAGGGCTAATGTAATGGTCCGATCTGTTATATGTAGTCATCCCGGGAATAAGAGCTTAAGCGTGAGCGTTAGGTCTCACTATGGGGTCGAGAATAGTTCTCACCCAATCAGCACCCGGTAATGATCTTATGCCAGAAGCACTTTCGTACTAAGTTAAGAAAAGCAATTGGCCCTTTGCCATTTTAAACGATTAAAAAGGTAAGGAAGTTCTTTTTGTGGGCCTAAAAGGCTATATAGAATGATGTATGAAAAGCTTATAAGGGTCGTTACACAACTAAACGAAATGAAACTTCCTTTGAAGACTAAGAAAACGTTTTCAATGAAAGGAAGAAAGCTTTCAATGAATTGAGTTATGAAATGATCCTCAAGCATGTTTGAATGTGGATTCTTAGCCCATGTATTAAAAGAAAGCTTTCAATGAATGGAGTTATGAAATGATCCTCAAGCATGTTTGAATGTGGATTCTTAGCGCATGTATTAAAAGAAAGCTTTCAATGGATGCTTTATGAATGATTCTTAAGCATGGTTGAACGTGGATTCTAATCTTATGTGGCATCATTCTTATCCATAGCAAATCTGTCTGATTTAAAGTGGATGAGATGAGAAAGAAAGTTATAGCACGTTAAAAATTCCATGAATGAAGGCGTCTCTTCCTAAAAGAATGAACGTTGATATGTGAATAGTATGCGAGGGTGTCATATAGCTTAATATGATGTTTAAAGGTACTTAAATGCTTGATATGTGTTTATGTGTGTGATATGTATATTATGTGAATGAAATGCCAAGAAAAGTGTGATTATGAAAAGGGATAACCTTATATACATATCATATGATTGAGGGTTCATGTGTAGTTTAAATGGAGTGTTAGGAAGTTATGTTATGAAAAGAAAAGATCCTTATACTTAGCCTTCGATGCTTACTCACGTGCCCAACTGCTTGCAAGTAAAGAACTCCGTCGTTGAGGAACCTAGAAATATGATTGAGTGGTCGAAGTGAAGTTTATGTTTAGTGATCCTCCCATAAAGGTTCTATGAATATCTATTATGATAGTAAAGTATGGAAACGTGATATGTGATTAGTAAAGATAGTATTGCCTGCAACGGTTTTGGTCTTTTAAGGGGGTTGGGGGACGCTCACTGAGCGTGTGGTTGCTCATCCCACTACTCTTTCCCCTTTTCCCCAGGTTTTCTTTCTGACAGGAAGAAGTTGAGTCAGATAAGTCCAGAAGGAACCTATTGTTGGTTACAAGGAGTCGTATGTGCTCATTTGAAGGGATCTTACGTGTTTAATGAAGTCATGTAATGTACTCTTACTTTATAAAGGTCTGTAAACGATTATTCTAGTTCATGTAATGCATATGGTATGAAGGTCACTCTGTATGGTCGTCTGAGCCAACCATCAAGTTAGTTAGATATCTTCTTTGTTTAATTTAGCTATGTTTTGGGATGTAAATCTTAATACTCCGGTTTTGTTAACCGTTGAGTTATATCTCCCATTTCTTCTTTATTCATGAATCAATCTAGTTGGTGTACTCCGAGCGAGTGGCTCGTTGAGTTATGAACTCCGGCGTGTGGCCGTTGAGCTATGTTTTAAATGTTTTGCGCTTCCGTTGATTTACAGGGACTTATTCTAAGGCTTTTAGCCTGGAAACGGTCATTTTTTTTTAGGGGAAATTCTGCCCGTTTCGTCCCAGGAATTAAGTAAGAAGTTAGGAAAGCGTAACGCTTCTGGCCTAGGGGCTGGGGGTGTTATATTGATGGTATCAGAGCAAAGTTCCTGCGACCCTAGGCTGCGACCTAAGTCTTGCATTTCATATAGTCACCTAGGAATACTCTATGGTTATGTGACATATGTTTTGCTTGTGTGCAAATGTGAACTTTGTATGATCGTTGCTGCACTTAAGTAGTTATGTATGGTTCAAGAAGGTTGATTGAGTAAAAGTGGCGAGTTGTGCGTTAGTATAAGAGCCAAATAGCTCTCACCACACCTTCAAGTGACGTAGTGAGTACTTCATTTATGCAATATGTTCCTAATACGCTAACTGACTTTTAGGTAATCCGGTTGAACCAATTGGATGTATGTGAGTCGTGTGCTAGGAAGTGAGTCCAATTCACTTGTATCGTGTGTGCTAAGTGATGTTTTGATTGATAAATATTTTCTTCCTGCGCTCTAATAAGACAATCGATAGTTAAAGCACATCAATTAGACTTGAGCCGTCGAGCGTTCGAAAATATTTTTTTTTTAGCTCGTCTTTGCCCCTAAAGTACGATTTGCTCTTTAGGCCCCATAATGGAGTGAGCAGACGTACTTAATGGTTGGTAGAGAGGGAGCTAGAAGCAATTAACCATCCTTTTATTAAAAACAAAGAGATTCGAAATAGATAAGCTATTTTTTAATCTTTTGAAACTCAAGATTTTGAGATGTTTATGTCGTCTTGACTATCGGGCCAAGGTTATCTTACACCAAAGACTTAGCTTTTCGTTAGTAATGATGAGGTAGTCTAGATTCACTAATACGCGCCCTTATGTTTATCAAATGTTGCTTGTAAATGTGTATGAGCTAAGATGTGTACGTCAATGGAATCTTTCATAATGAGCTAGGAAAGGAATGATTGGAAAATTTACTGCTATGATTGATAATCCTATTAAATGATACCCTCCGTTTTCGAATTCTGAATTTCCTGAGTGTATTAGGGGCTACTCTTGTATACATGCTTGTAAGACTAACTGCTAGTGATAGGACTGCGTTGAACATCACACAAGTGTACCTACTATTCCCCTTGCTCGCCATTGTTGCTTAAACTGTGCAAGACTTGCTTTCTATTATACATATTGTTATTCGTGAATGGGGTGAGATGTTTTGGCCCGAACGAACCTTGATATACCCAGAAAGCTCAAGGGAGAAAGAACCTAGCAGACTTTGGAATTGTAAATCGTAGACGATCCCTTCCAAGGCTAACGACCTACAATAAGACTCCTACGATCACCTGTAGGATAGATGTACCCCATAAGACCAGTAGCGCCACTGTTTTTACCCCTTGTTATCTGATTAATGGCTAGTCCCTAGTTACTTTGGACAAGCCCAAGGCATACCTCTGACCCTAGAATACTAATGACGGTTGCTATCGTTTATACCCGTCTAGGTGACTTTTGTACAACCTTATTGTGAACCATTGTGTTTTACAGTATGCCATGTTTTCATAAATGTTTGGAAGCCTATATCGTTATATGAAATGGCATGTATGGTTATTCGTGTGTTTCATAAGTGAGAGGTATAGTAAATAAACCATTTGGTACGTGTTTAAATTACTTCTAGTTGAGTGCGCCACTGAGTTGGCCAAATAATTCAAGTTATGTGAGTGTTTGCTTCATATAACCGTGCTTATCTAATGATAGCATAGCAACTATGAACATGCCTCATAACACGATTACGTGACTGTGGCCTTTGCATTCGAATACTTACCCTTGTATGTATCCTTGCATGATGTGCTAAGATATTCGTAATGGTAGCGGAGTTACTCATTGTCTATATGCCTAAGTTCTATGTTTCATATGTTTGATTGAGTGGCTAAAAACTCATATGCCTAGCAAAAAAAAAAAAAAAAGATCTTGTGGCCATAGGGGTTTCATTCGCATTTATTGGCCCTGTATCTTCTTTGCCTAGACCATATGACATGCCAGCGTACTTACGACCATACTTGAATGCGTGACTTAAAGGGATATGAATGGATGTGTGTAAAACAATCCCTGACAGGCTATAACTAAGTATCCTAGCATGGCATGACTGAGTTAGCCGCATCAAGTCTTGCATGCAGAATTCTATGTGCACATGGTAGGTTTCATAGAGAAACTTGGATAGTGCTTTGCTAGCCATCATATATGCTACCAACGCTGTCTTAATATACTTTGTTTAGCATGTTTGGCTTACCTTCAACCTAGTTGTCTTATAGCCAGACACGACACCGTTGGGCATAGTACCACTACCATTTCTCGGGTTACATCTATGTACATACATACTTGCTCGTAAGAACCTATAAGAAGCGGTATTGCGTTGGTTAAACTCAAAGTCTGTTTTCCCTATGAGATTGCAAATCCTGCAAGTGGCAATGCCCTGGGAAGCCACCTTACCCTGGCAGTTAAACCCTTGTGGAACGATAGTTGAGTTATGTAAGAGCAACATTAGGTATAAGGAATCCTTTGCTAAACCCGCCACAACTAAAAAACCATGTATCAACCTCCCATGAACAATTAATGCGTGGATATGTACAAGTCTATTGCTGAGTCTTGTCCCACATCTCTGTCGTCTAACTTCCCAAGTTGTTTCCTTGCATGACTAATGGGTTGTATATTTATCCTCTTGTAAGTTGTGTACCATGTGTGTGATGGACTGATTCATGCTGCATGTGATTCTTGGCTTGAAAACATTAAGTTGTCGATTTCATGTGATGTCATTATGCTAAGGTGATCCTACGTAATGCTTTGAGTTGCACTTATCACTCTAGAGTGTCATGGGGTCTCAGGGTTAACCGTTATGACCCTTGTTTTTTGCGGCCTGAAGTCATATCCTTGGACACCAACCCATAGCGATGCATGTGCATAGAGCTCCTTGTCATGATGCGAATAGTGCGTAGGTGATTCAAGTCCTTGTCCCTTTCGAAAATGAGTTTAATATGGTTTCCCACGCCAACTCATTTGCCTCCTTCAATGCGATTTTCCCTCGGCGCCTAAATAGAGCAAGTACACGCTTGAAGAGATTGGCGAGGAGTAGACTGGATACCATAAGATAATTTTCTTTTGATTTAAAAAGTAGTGATTGCAAAATGGAACCGTTTGGAAACCCACCGTGTAGATCTTACCTGCGTGCATTCATTTTAGGAAAGACCGAATTTAGATTTAGAATTTTGAAGACGAAATTCTTGTAAGGGGGGAAGAATGTAAGACCCCCATTCTTTGTTTTCCATTAAGCTAACTGTATTATCTTTTTACGTTATAAATTCGTATTTTTAGCAACTATATGAGTTAAATTATTGTCGATGTGCTTTTGGGAGTGATAATTTTATCAAAAAAAGGGGTTTATTATTGCCATTATTGATTTTAAAGTTAATTCGTGCTATTTAAGCCTTCAAGTTATACCGATAGTTTAATTTAGTCGTCATTCGATTTATTTAGTCGTTTCCCGAATGCGAGTAGGTTGTTAACCTTAGAATTAGTTTCGAGGTTTATTAAATCGAACTTCGATGTATTTGGGTTCGAATAATTGATGAAGGGTTATGTATCGATTTGAGTTTAGAACAAGACATTTGAGATTGGACTAGCGGTTTTAGTTGATTGAGTTATTAACCGAATCAACAAAAAAACAAAAAAAGAGAACATAAGGGGCCGAAGCCCCTTCTTTCACTGGCAGAGAAACGCGAAGGGGGGGTCTTGAGGCTCTTCACGGCACCCCCACCCCGACCACAACCCCACGGCAGAGAGAGAAAGAGAGAGAGGAGGGCCGCCGGCCGGCGAGCTGGGGCCGAGGTCGACGTCGGGGCACCGGCAAGTCAGGCATCGGCCGACCCTCGAGACACCACAGCGAGAGGAGAAGAGAATTCGAGCGAGAGAGAGAAGAGTGGGTTGTGACCGAGCGGTTGACGGCGGCTGGGTTCTCCGGTTGGCGTCGTTCCGGCGACCACCATGGCAGGCAAAAACCGCCACAAACAGCAGCAGGACCAGATCTACGGGATGCTGATCCGGTTCCGTGTCGGGCTAGGGTTTCAACCGCAGTAAGTTGGTGCGATTTTAGGACCGTGTGGACCGAGGATTGAGACTTCTCAGTATCCAAATCAGGCTCGAAAGCGCTCAGAACGAGTCCTCTAGCATGGAATTGAGGGGGGCGTTCTCGCCTCCTAAGCTATTACTATTTTCGAAATCAACTTTCAGCAGATTAACGTTGCATGTAAAGTTAGGGTTTGTGAAATTCGTTAGAAAATGTTCAGAAATGAGTTATTCGTGTTAGCTTCGACTCGTTGGGTTGATTTTGTGCCTGAGATTGCAAATTGATGCGAATTATGTGCATTTAGCTTCAATTCGAACCAATAAACGTAAATCATGTATGAATTGTTAATTTGAAGTAATTTAAATGTGTTTAACGTCGATTCAAAACAATGAATGTAATTCATGCTTGAGATGTTAATTCGAAGTAATTTAAATGTGTATGGCGTCGATTCGAAACAATGAATGTAATTCATGCTTGAGATGTTAATTCGAAGTTAATTTAACGTGTTTAGCATCGATTCAAGTTAATTAGTTGATGCATGAAAAAGGATTAAAAACGAAGTTAGTTTAACGTGTTTAGCATCGATTCAAGTTAATTAGTTGATGCATGAAAAAGGATTAAAAACGAAGTTAGTTTAACGTGTTCAGCATCGATTCAAGTTAATGAGTTAATGTATGAAAAAGAATTAAAATCGAAGTTGCATTAATGTGCTTAGCTTCTATTCAAGTTATTTAGCTAATATATGAAAAGGATTAAAATCGAAGTCCTTTTAACGTGTTTAGCGTCCATTCGAATTGATTAATCGATGTGTGCAAATGAGCTAATTTTGAGGTTAATGAAATCTGTTTAGCTTCGAATCAAGTGCATCAGCTAATGCATGTTAAAGGAATTAATCTCGAAGTTATATAAACCTGTTTAGCTTCGATTCGAGTTAAACTAGCTAATGCATGTAAGCGAATTAAATTCGAAGCTAGTGAAATATGTTTAGCTTTCATTCGAACCCTTTTTAGCACATTCATGCTTAGGAAAGTTACTTCGAAATGCATCGTATATGTTTAGAATCAAATTATGTTTGATTTACTGAATAAAGTGTTGTCGATTTATGGATAAATATGGCTATATGTACGCTTGTTGTAACGCACCGCTGAATGGTGTCGGTTGCTCAGGTAAGAGCCTAAACCTTACTCCCTTTTACATAAGCTAATATAATAATATGTTGCGATTAATAAATCGATGAATCGAGTTGGTAGTTGGATGGTTTGAGGAAAGAATTATGAGCGTTCGAGGTCTTGTGGTACGGTGCAAGTGAGGAGGGAGACTGGGTTGTGAAATTACCGCAATCGTGTGGATTGCGAGGCCATGTGTGGCTCATTATGTTGTTGAAATGATTATGAAGTGTTTGAATGTGAAACGTGTGAATCCCTTTTCCCCTTTTATGTCTAAGATGCATTATGCGTGAAAGTGTGGTGATTTGACAAAGAACGTTTCTCGTGTTTTCAAACTAATAATAGCCATGATTAATAGCAAGCAATGGCCTATTTTCGCTATTACAAACAGTATTTGGGAGTGAACCTGCTTGAACGGGGGAATCCCTAAAACGGTTTAGAAAAGTGTGAGTTATGTGATAAATGATTTTACCAAAAGACACAACAAAATTATTAGCCGTTATGGCCCATATGCTTTAAAGTGGCTAAGATAATGTGCTTCGGACCATATGAAAAGAATGAAAAGAATGATGTTACCCTAGAGGATAAGTCCGGCTAAACCCTAGAGGCCCTGACGAGGGATAATGTAATGGTCCGATATGTTATATGTAGACATCCCGGGAGTAAGAGCTTAAGTGTGAGCGTTAGGTCTCACTATGGGGTCGAGAATAGTTCTCATCCAATCAGCACCCTGTAATGATCTTATACCAAAAGTACTTTCGTACTAGGTTAAGAAAAGCAATTGGCCCTTTGCCATTTTAAACGATTAAAAAGGTAAGGAAGTTCTTTTTATGGGCCTAAAAGGCTATATGGAATGATGTATGAAAAGCTTATAAGGGTCGTTACACGACCAAACGAAATGAAACTTCCTTTGAAGACTAAGAAAACGTTTTCAACGAAAGAAAGAAAGTTTTCAATGAATGAGTTATGAAATGATCCTCAAGCATGTTTGAATGTGGATTCTTAGCCTATGTATTAAAGAAAAGCTTTCAATGGATGCATTATGAATGATTCTTAAGCATGGTTGAACGTGGATTCTAATCTTATGTGGCATCATTCTTATCCATAGCAAATCTGTCTGATTTAAAGTGTATGGGATGAGAAAGAAAGTTATAACACGTTAAAAATTCCATGAATGAAAGCGTCTCTTCCTAAAAGGATGAACGTTGATATGTGAATAGTATGCGAGGGTGTCATATAGCTTAATATGATGTTTAAAGGTACTTAAATGCTTGACATGTGTTTATGTGTGTGATATGTATATTATATGAATGAAATGTCAAGAAAAGTGTAATTATGAAAATGGATAACCTTATATACACATCATATGATTGAGGGTTCATGTGTAGTTTAAATGGAGTGTTAGAAAGTTATGTTATGAAAAGAAAAGATCCTTATACTTAGCCTTCGATACTTACTCACGTGTCTAACTGCTTGCAAGTAAAGAACTCTGTCGTTGAGGAACCTAGAAATATGATTGAGTGGTCGAAGTGAAGTTTATGTTTAGTGATCCTCCCATAAAGGTTCTATGAATATCTATTATGATAGTAAAGTATGAAAACGTGATATGTGACTAGTAAAGATAGTATTGCCTGTAACGGTTTTGGTCTTTTAAGGGGGTTGGGGGACACTCACCGAGCGTGTGGTTGCTCATCCCACTACTCTTTCTCCTTTTCCCTAGGTTTTCTTTCTGACAGGAAGAAGTTGAGTCAGATAAGTCCAGAAGGAACCTATTGTTGCTTACAAGGCATCGTATGTGCTCATTTGAAGGGATCTTACATGTTTAATGAAGTCATATAATGTACTCTTAGTTTATAAAGGTTTGTAAGCGATTATTCTAGTTCATGTAATGCATATGGTACAAAGGTCACGCTGTATGGCCGTCTGAGCCAACCATCAAGTTAGTTAGATATCTTCTTGGTTTAATTTAGCTATGTTTTGGGATGTAAATCTTAATACTCCAGTTTTGTTAACCGTTGAGTTGTATCTTCCATTTCTTCTTTATTCATGAATCAATCTGGTTGGTGTACTCCGAGCAAGTGGCTCGTTGAGTTATGAACTCCGCCATGTAGCCATTGAGCTATGTTTTAAATGTTTTACGCTTCTGTTGATTTACAGGGACTTATTGTGAGGCTTTTAGCCTGGAAATAGTCAGTTTTTAGGAGAAACTCTGCCCGTTTCGTCCCAAGAATTAAGTAAAAAGTTAGGAAAGCGTAACGCTTTTGGCCTAGGGGCTGGGGGTGTTACAACAGCTAAGCTCAACTTCGACTCCGATCATACTTTCAATTTAATAACATTTAGATTCGGCTTGGTTTGGTTTGGGTTTTTTTCGATCAGCAGCAACTTCAATTTGACAAAATTTTGGTCCAATAAATTTATTTTGCAAAAAAATGCAATTTTGTAGGGAACTTCAACTTGAGTTTCCTTCGATTTGGGTTAACGAGTCTACATTCGAGTAAGCATGTTTCAGTTGTCCACTAAAATAGTGATATGAGTCACATAGTTTAGATTTTGAGTCTAATGTTAGTTTTCTTAGGTTTGCTTATCTCTATTTCAAAAGGATATAAAAATTGAAAATTTAAGTTTAATACTAGTTGTATTTTCAAAAATCTAATTATTATTTTCAAAATTAACTCTATTTTAAAATAATAACATCTTATTTTGAAACTTATTAGTTTCAAAAGTTTTTTAAAAATTGTTGCCAATGACTTGAGTTGAAATTTTATATATATCAACAATTGTGCCTCATAGGTGAAAAAGCAGAGGGAAGTCACATCAATTGTTCATATATATTCAAACAAGTATCAATAATAGGGCACCGACAATGGCATAAATGGTGTAATTCAACAGAACCGTACATAAAGCCTGTATATTGTCTTATACCGTGGTGCACGGTTTTTTTTTTTTAAAGATTATGTTAATAATTAACTATAAAGTTACGGCCAAAGCATGATAAGCGCATCTAGTGTAGTGGTGTCATAGTACCCCCCACGATACTGACCAGGGCATGATTCCCCAGATGTATAGGTTTGGTATGTTTTGGTCCCCTTTTCACCTGTTCGAGCAAGGGGTTTTTTTTTCCGGTTAATAAATATAGATTGACAAATAGGTGAAATTGATAAGGAGTCAAGGATTAATAAAAATTGGTAATGGCTGGAAAAGATTAGTATTTTTTGGAAATGATTTATAAATATTAGAAAAAGTTGCTAAAAATTAGGAATGCTTTTTTAATGGGTTAAAATGAAAGGAAAAAAATAGTGAAGATTGGTAAAGATTGGAAATGATTTGTAAGAGTTGCTAAAGAATGCAATTATGTAGGGATGATTGGTTGAAACTGTTCAGAATTGATAAGGATTAAAAAAGGGTTGGTAAATGCTAATTTACTACGAATAGAATATGTCCTGATGATGCAAGTGGATCAGAGTAGATCAATTTGCTTCTTTTGCCCATGTGAGCCACAACTCAGGTTTTTCGAACTGGTTTGCTTCTTTCGTCCAAATGAGAAACACTAAGTTTTTTTACAATAATTTTTTTTTTTTGGTTAATTATTGTGACTGTAAAGGTGCCAAAGTTCACAACAATTCATTAAAGCAACATAATTTTTAAAAACTTTATCAATTATGTTAATTGATACCTATAGATAAATCGATTTCTCTAACTGAAAAACAATAACTTTAGCATCTGCATCTTTCAATCCTTTCTAATCTCATATTTCACATATTGTATGATGGAGCAGTGTTTATAAGCCTAACCAAGCACCCTTTGGTTTTCCGCCTTCTTGAGCGTATCTATTTTAGATTCGAGCCAAGTTGGTATCTTCACCAAGGGTTTGGTTGTTTTCGAAGATGCAAAATGCCACCACTCCTCTAAAGCAAAAATAAATAGATATTGATTTAATAATCATAGTAACAAGAGTAATGATTCCGGGATCTTGCATAAACGCGGGATGCTTGTGCACCGGGCTGCCCTTTTAGTAACAAGAGTAACGATGCTTTCTAGATTTTGGATCTTAATTGTTGTCCACATATATTTCTCACAAAGTAACATAAGATGCTTGTGTTTTAGAGGACCCTTTGAGAAGATTTTCCTGCTAAATCTAACATTGTTAATACGAGCAACAAAGTATCCTGAGATTATATATTCTCTTCTTTTTATTCAGAAAATATGAAGGGGCCTAATATTAGATTTGAATTAATACAGTCAACCTATTATTAGATATTCCTGAAATAAGATTATCTAGAAAACGTCACTCAAAAAATGTGCCATATCAGCAAAATTAAGAAATTTTTATTCGTTCACTGAGTCAAGCCAGCAATAACTTTATTACCCTCTATTTACACATGAGAAATTGACAATCAATTATGAAAATCAAAGATCAAATGTAAAACGAATGGGTCTTAAATTAGAAGATCCATAACGCTGTCATGAACTTACTTGTTTTTCAACTTCTTGACTAGTGAACCGAAAGATAATCACCTTTAGGGATAAGATAGTTCAAATTGGATTCAGCACATTTCACCTGAGTTCAAAGTTTAGATTTATTCTTTTCATAAAATGTTCACGACATAAAAATGCTAAATAGGGGGCTCTCAAAACCCAAAAAAAGCTAAATAGTGATAATTTCCTTGGAGACATTACACAAAAAATGCAACCTTTAAAAAAATAGTTTGTGCCCGTGCTTGTGCACGTGTGCACGGGATGTCTAAATGGTAAAAGTTATACAATTAAGAACTAGACAAATGTGATGTTTGTGATATAAAAGCACTCAATACAAATGAAGGTGTACAATACAATCACGAAATATATTCTCAATTATGAACAATCCAACACCAAAAAAAAAAAAACTTTGTTGTTTGACGCATGTAACAAAACCAAAAATAGGAATCACAAACAATTCATCCCGTTCATTGTCGTAAACTTCAATCCCATTTTAATTGTTATATTTGAGACAATTAGTCAACTAATTAATACCTTCCAACAGGACATGTCAAGTCTTTAACCGGACATATGCATATATCAGGAATTACTTCAGCAACCAATATGAACACCTTCACAAGAATGGTGTACAAATCGGCATCTAACTTTACCAATCTAATGCCAAGTGTAGTGGATTATGAATAAATTTTAACCTCGACTTAAGGGCCGTCACATAACATGTCAAATGACATAATATATATATTTCATCTTTACTATTAAAAGGGAATGCAAGATGGTAATATATATACATATATATATATATATATGTGTGTGTGTGTGCGTGTGTGTATATATATACACACACACATACATACATCCATCCATACATACATACATACATACATACACACACACACACACACACAGAGATATATATGTGTGTGTGTGTGCGCGCGTGCGCGTGCGTGTGTCTCTATATATATATTTATACATACACGTGTGTGTATATATATATATACACACACACACACACACATATACATACATACATATATACATATATATACAAGTACATACATATATATACACACACACACACACACACACACACATATATATATATATATATATATATATATATATGCGTGCATATATATATATATATATATATATATATATATATATGTATGTATGTATATATATATATATATACACACACACATACATACATACATATATGTACATATACACAAATTGTCCCTCATTTGTGTGTGGGCGTTGGATTTGGTAGATTTATGAAAACTGTGTACATGTTATTCGTGCCAAAAATGTGTCATTTTTAAGGTACTTTTACACCTATTTTGTGCTTGGTATAATTATATTTTTAAGGTTTTTATTTTATTTTATTTTATTTTGTAGGTTTTGAATAAAATGTAATTAATTATGGAAAAATGCGGAAAAAATACAAGAAGAACGTTGGATGCGGGCCGACTTGACTCAAGCCAATCCGGATTGCTGGACGCAGTTACTATTTCAGCCATTGAAACCAGTTGAGAAAAAGAGAGAGAGAAACTAGCCCAAAACAGAAAATCGGCCCAATCCCTCTTCCCAGCCAGGCATGCGCATCACGTGACCAACACCTTCTCCCCCCTCCAGGCGTGTGAGGCACATGACCTTGTCTTAAAACTACCCCTAGAACCCTCTCTCTCCTGCTCTAGACAATCAGACCTTGAAACCCATCCTTAGCATTCTTTCTCCTCAACAGCTCAGTAATTGCAACCGTCAAGCAACAGTTCACCACCATCCCATCCTGATCCACTGCAATCAACACTTCAAATGCAGCTTGCATCATAATCATCATGTACGCGGGCCCCAAATCAAACGGTGAAGGTTGAAGGAAGCATGGGTATAAATTGCAAGGGCGAGCTCCAAGTTAGAAGTTAGACAATCTAGGTTTTAGTTAGTTTAATTTTCGTAATTTAGTCCTCGAAAATTTAGATGTTCTTTTTCAATTTTAAGGATTAGGGTTTTGTTTTAGGTAGATTTTGGATTTCAATTCATGTAATTTTGTCCCATGAATAGATTTTTTTTTTATATTTCATGAAATAGAGAGTTGTTTTTTTTGATTAGTTGAAATTTTGTGGCTTCGGGGCTTCGGACTCACCATGGCTGAGACGTTGTGGCTGTTCGTGCTTTTCTCTTTCCCTGTCTAAGTGTGTTTTGGTTTGCTAATGGTGGTTCTGATAACCTTCTTGGCGGCCATTAAAGCTGAATCGAGCCAGGTTTGAAATCCCCCTCCCCTGCTGCTCAATTCCATGTCTTTCCCTAGGCTTGTTTAATCTCGGTAATGGACTGACTTAGGTGATGTTTATTTCAATTCACGATACATGTAATGCCTGAGATTCTACTATTTTTTTTTCTGGTTTGGTTCGAATCTGACTATAACCAGGATTGTTCTTGGTTGTTGATAGATTTTAATTCAAGCTTGCTTAGTTTTGTTATACTTTATTATGCTAGTTAATGTTGTTGGATTATGCGTTGGATGGAGAGGGTCTGTTTGCTGTTGGTTTGGTTATTTGTTACTGCTGGTCAGGGGTAATGCTGGCTTCATGCATTTGCCCTATTTTAGCCTTGGTTTGGTTGATAAGTAGTGACCTATTTTAGGATAGAAGATTATGGGTTATGATCTGTTTTAATATTGGTGTAGCTGCTGGGGTGTTAAATGTTTAGCATTGAATTGGAAATTGGAATGTTTCGAACAGTGCTAATTAGAAGATTAGCCCCTTTTGAATGCCTAATTCTTAATAGGTGATTAATGTTCTAATTTTGGATAACTGTTGAAGGTCGAAGTTGCTTGATAATAGGCATTGGCTAGAGGATGACATTAGATTCTGGGTTTTAGCTTTAGTAGAATGACATTAAATATATTAAACTCATTTGTAGGATTTTGTTTAGTTGCCTAAGTTTAGGTCATTTAGGTTACTTATGTTTATTGGAATGTTTAGTTGAATGCATAACGTTTAGTTAAATTATGAAATTAGTTCACTTCGGAAGGTTTAAATTGGTCTGAATAGATTAATCAGTCCGTTTACACTTTTCTGTGACCTTAATCTCTACCATCGTCCCTGAGGACACGACCCTCAAGTACTACAGCGGAAATTGTATGCTTGCGGCCCTTTTTATTTACATTCAAAGTATACCAACAAGTTTTTTGGCGCCGTTGCCGAGGACGACGGCATGAGATTAGGTCATATTTCATTATTAGCTGTGATTTGGTTTATTAGTCATTTTGTTTAGTTGATTTGAGCTGTTTAGTTGATACTTACTTAGTCGTTTCTTACTTAGTCTCGTAACTTTATTTTGGTATCAATTCTTAATTTCTTTATTTTGGTATCGATTGTTACTTAGTTTAGTCATTTCGTGAAAAATTCAAAAATCCAAAAAACATTTAAAAAAGTTAAAATTAAAAAAATAGAAAAACTTCAACACCACAAAAAAATGGAAAAACCACTAAAATTGAACAAAAATTAGAAAAACTTGAAAACCACAAAAAAAAATGAAAATCCAAAAAAATTGAAGACTCAAAACCACTAAAAAATTGAAAAAATTCCAAAAACTTTAAAAACTTCAAATGCCAGTTTTCCATTTCCCGCAATATGAGCATGAACCTTTCTAGCGTTATCTTTCAAGGCTTAATGATTATCATGCTCAACTAAATCATAATTTTGAAAAACGAAAAATTTATGAGGTCATTGTTACGGGTCTAAATGTTGAGTCAAGGAGTTATATTGCATCAATTTGTCCTGGAAGTTTAATAGAATTGTTATCTAAAACTCAAGATGAAATTTGGGATTTCTTTAGAAAATTAGCTTGAAAAACTTATGCGTTTGAACAAGCTAACAAGGTTTTAGATACCCAACTCATTGAGAGTATGATTTTCAGGCTGATTCGGACCCTTCAAACGACCTTGTGAATTCATATAACCCATCTTATTCTTGTATGCCTCCTGTTTTGTATGACAATTGTGAATCTCCTGATCATGATGCTTATAGTTGTCCTTTTTATGCTTATGTTGGTGGTACGTGTGCAAGTTTTGAAAAGAAGATTAATGAAATGGCTGATCAAATGATAGAGACTATAAAAGTGAAAATTGCTGCTTATTCTCAGTGTTTTAATCGAAATAGGGAGACTATAGTGAGATTGATGCTATCTTGGAATCTCTTATACTAGACATTAGTTTCCATGATGATTTTGAACCCTCTTATTCTGCTAGGCCTGACTTGAATGAAAACATACCTTTGCCTAATCTAGAACTAGAGAGTGACCTTTCTACGTCTCTATCAGCAGACCTTGCACCCTGTACTGGCTCAGCCAAAGATGTCACCGAAGATATCTTAGTTTATGTCGACCTACCCACCACTCTTAACGACTTTGCTGAATTTGATATAGGTGAACAATCTGATACTCTTAATGAGTTAGATATAAGCATGACACTTGAGTTGAGCTCTATGATTTAGATGATTCGAAAGCTATTTCATGGGAGTTATGTGATGAGGTAACTAAACTCACTATTTTGGACTTTGACGATGATATTCTTTATGTAGAGGATGAATCTTTTTCATATAGGTTGGATGTTACTAAAGGTCTTGATATGGGTGTTTATGTAGAATATGAATCATTCTCTTTTGATCCCATCATTCCTGACCTACTGTTTGAATTAGATGATAATATTTTTTACATGGAATACAAATCTTTTTGTGACTTTGATATCCATGGAAGTTCTGATAATGGTGTTTGTGCTGATTATGAGTCCTTCTCTTTTGACTCCATCTAAATTGACTTCCTTTTTAAATATTGCAAGTCAGAATTTGTTAAGTCTGAGATCATTGCCACTAAGAATTTTGCTTTAGACTAGACTCATATGCATATTGGACTTAACAGACTGGTAAAATGTGTACCCATTCTTTCGCCTGGATTGCTCGTTCATGCTGATGTAGTTTCTAGACCAATGACCTCCATATTGGCTTGTTCTGAGTATGTTCATTTCCTTTCTTATTGGGCTCAACTATTTGATAAGTTGAAGGGGGCCCTTCCTTGTGCTTTATTGGCTATATGGATGTACTCTTTCTGGTTCTAACTCATTGCTTTTTACTGTTGCTATATGATTGAGAGTTGGGCTTCTTTGTTTGATAAGCTACTGCATGCATTAATGAGTTTTGATTTAAGTAGCACTTTTTAAGCTTAATATGGAGTGGCTGATGCCCCATAAGCCTCATGTTACATCATCTTCGTGAGGCATAGTTTGGGTACAACCTGTATCCAACCTAGTATGATCGTTCCACCCTTATTTTCTTTTTCCTTTTTTTCTTTCTTCTCGTACTTAGTTATAGATAATTAAGACTGTGAATATACGAATGACCAATCTTGAGGAGCAATTTGGGATATGTTGAGCCGTGTGGGCTATGATCATCTTTGGTTGTGTTCTGATTTTATGAATACTTGTTAGTTGTCAAAATCTAGGATTGTTTTTATGTTTCACTTTGTTTTGTTTCTTTAATTTGGTGAGTTTTGGTTTTTCTTTGGTTTGGTTTTTGTTTGATAGTTTCTTTTTGTTTCCTTTTTGGTGTTTTAGTGTTTTTGTTTTTGTTTTGTATTTAGCTTTTCTTTCTTTTGTATTTTGTTTTGTTTTAGGTTTCTTTTGATTTAGGTTGGGATTTAGTAGATCCTTGGTTTTTGGTTTTTGTAAATATGTGTGTTTGCTTTGGTTTTAGTTTTGATTTTTAATTTTCATTTTGGTGATTTTGTGTTTGGTTTTGATTTTGATTTTGGTCGTGTCCTAGTTTGTATATATTTGTGGTTTAGTGTGGCTTAATGATTCTATAGCTTATGTGCTTGCTTTTTAGCGCCTTAGTTCCCACAATGAGGACATTGTGAAGTTTTACTGTGGGGACAAAGTGCCCATTTTTTTTTTCGAGAAATCTAAAATGATTTTTGTTTTGTTTTTGGGAATATTTTGTACTCTTTCTAATTAGCTTGAATCCCATGTACTTTGGTTATAGCTTGTATATACGTAGAATGTGCATGGTAGGCCTCCAACCTCAAATGTGATATTCTAAGCCCTAATTCTAAGTCCAGTTGTTTATTATAGGTTGTGTAATCCAGTCCTTGTCTATTCCTTCACCATTATCTTTAGGTCTTAGGTTTCCATGAATGGTTCTCTCAATTGCTTGTGACAAGATTACTATGAAAAAAATAGAAAAAAGTGTATTATAAATAAAGAAGAAAACAAAAGAAAAAGAAAAAGAGATAGAATAAAATTTGGAATGACAAGTATCCCTTTGAGGCATGCGCTACAGGGTGTTACCCTTTGAGGCACGTGCTACTGGGTGTTACCCTTTGAGGTAATATTGCTATTGGAAAAGCTTGTTTCCAAAGTCAGTATGATAATAGTGTAGTTGTGTCAGCCAAGTGGGATTGAGTCTAATTCTAGTAAATCTCGGTCTTGGGATGATTATACACTTGCACATGAGCACCGGGATGGATTCAGAATCTTGATGTACAATGGGGTGAACAATTAGTGCTCTAATGTCATTTAGGAGGTAGAAGACTTTGAAGTACATTTTATATATATGCAGGTCAATAAGTTGGTTACATAAGTGATTTAGCTGATTAGAATGTATGCATATCTTTTCCAAATTCTGTACATATTAGTTTTGAGAAAAAAAAATCCAGAAAGATTTTCTTTTATTTTTGAAATAATTTTTGTGGGTAGTTCACTTGAAAACCCTCACGAGACCTCACTCGCCCACTTGGGAGACCGAAGAGATTAAAGAGCTTGTTGCATACACTAAATGCAACCGTGATTCGTACGACAGTAAGTTAGATTTCTCTTTCGTATTTTTCATTTTCTTTTAGTTAGTCTATTTAATTTACTCGAGGACGAGCAAAATCTTGGTGTGAGGGTATTTGTTCGTGCCAAAAATGTGTCATTTTTAAGGTACTTTTACACCTGTTTTATAGTTATTGTAATCGTATTTTTAAGGTTTTTATTTGATTTTATTTTGTTTTGTAGGTTTTGAATAAAATGAAATTAATTATGGAAAAATGCGGAAAAATACAAGAAGAATGTTGGATACGGGCCAACTAGACTCAAGCAAATCCGGATTGCTGGGCCTAGTTACTATTTCAGCCATTGAAAATAATTGAAAAACAAAAGAGCAAGAAACTAGCCCGAACCAGAAAACCGACCCAATCTCTCTTCCCAACGAGGCATGCCCATTACGTGACGAACATCTTCTTCCCCCGCCAGGCGTGCGAGGCACATGACCTCGTCTTAAAACCAACCCCCCAGAACCCTCTCTTTCCTGCTCTCGACAATCAGACCTCGAAACCCATCCCCTCCCCTGCTTCATCTCTCTTGTCCATCCTTCAGCACCATGCCCATCCGTAGCCTTCTCTCTCCTTGACAGCTCAGCAATTGCAACCGTTAAGCAACAGCTCACCACCATCCCATCCTCATTCACTGCAATCTACGCTTCAAACGCCAGCTTGCATCATAATCATCATCCACGTGTGCCCCAAATTGAACGGTGAAGGTTGAAGGGAGCACCGGTATAAATTGCAAGGGCGAACTCCAAGTTAGAGGTTAGACAATCTATGTTTTAGTTAGTTTAATTTTGGTAATTTAGTCCTCGAAAATTCTGATGTTCTTTTTCAATTTTAAGGATTAGGGTTTTGTGTTTGGTAGATTTTGCTTTTCGATTAGTTAAAATTTTGTGAATTCGGGGCTTCGAACTCACCATGGCTGAGACATTGTGGCTATTTGTGCTTTTCTCTTCTCCTGTCTAACCGAATTTTGGTTTGCTAATGGTGGTTCTGGTAACCTTCTCGATGGCCCTTAAAGCTGAATCGAAGCTAGGTTTGAAATCCCCCTCCCATGCTGCTTAATTCCATGTCTTGCCTTAGGCTTGTTTAATCTTAGTAATGGACTGACTTAGGTGATTTTTATTTCAATTCATGAAACATGTAATGCCTGAGATTCTATGTTTTTTTATCTAGTTTGGTTTGAATCTAACTATAGCTAGGATTGTTCTTAGTTGTTGATGGATTTCAATTCAAGCTTGCTTAGTTTTGTTGTGCTTAATTATGCTGGTCAATGTTGTTGGATTATGCCTTGGATGGAGAGGGTCTGTTTGCTACTAGTTTGGTTATTCTTACTGCTGGTTAGAGATGATGCTGGCTTGATGCATTTGCCCTGTTTTAGCCTTGGTTTGGTTGATAAACAGTGACCTGTTTTAGGATAGAAGATGAGGAATTGTGATCTTTTTAATATTGATGTAGCTGCTGAGGTGTTCAATGTTTAGCATTGAATTGGAAAGTTGAGTGTTTTGAATGGTGCTGATTAGAAGATTAGCCCCTCTTGAATGCCTAATTGCTTAATGGGTGATTAATATTCCAATTTTGGATAATTGTTGAAGGTCAAGGTTGCTTGATAATAGGCATTGGCTAGAGGATGACTTTAGATTCTGGGTTTTAGCTTTAGTTGCCTAAGTTTAGGTCATTTAGGTTACTTATGTTCATTGGAATGTTTAGTTGAATGCATAACATTCAGTTAAATTAAGGAATTAGTTCACTTTGGAAGGTTTAAATTGGTCTGGTATAGATTAATCAGTCCGTTTACCTTTTTTTGTGACCTTAATATCTACCATCATCCTTGAGGACACGACCCTCAAGTATTTCAACAGAAGCTGTATGCTTGCGGCCCTTTTTATTTACACTCAAAGTATACCAAGACATGAGAAAACAAAATCTAAGAAGAATATTGAGAGACCCATGAGCCGACACAACTATTTAAAAATGAAAATTCATGATCCACATTATAAATATGAAAGTAGTCTTTAATTTAATCTCTAAATTACATTTCAAGTAATATAGATTGAGTCAAGTCATGTAAGACTTAGGTTTTAAGTCAAGACACCATTGCCAATTATCAATGTTGCATACCTATATACTCTTTAAAATTCAAATCTCTTATCTATGTACTATTTTTTTAAGAAAAAAAGTTTTGATAATTTTGAACCAATTTATCTTCTATTGGTTCTTCTTTCTAAGGTATTTTATTGAACCGCATAGCAACAACCTCAAAATTTGTATGTGTGAAAAATCATCTTAGATGAAAATCTCATCAATCGAAACTTTAATCATAATCCCAATCCGAACCCAAAAGGTTATTTGGCAAGGGTGATTGGCCATTATCGCCCCTTCCCCAATCTTCTGCCCCTTCACAAGACCCCACCATTTCTCCCCTTCTCCCCAATTCGCAAAACCCACACTAGCCCACTGCCCCCAATCTTATCCCCCTTTTCCCAAAATGTAAATTATCAACCTAGATCTGCAATTTCACTAAATTCAATCATGTCTCAACAAAAAGAAATAAATGAATCATGCTAACTATTCTATCTTTTTATCTTTGCCCCTCCATTTCTCTCCCACCATTTGCCCTCAAAGAGTCAAAGACAAAGTATCATAAATTCTTTGATGTTAATTAACAAAGAACTGCATGCATCGAAAGAACCCCCCCCCAAAAACAAACACACACACAAACACACCCAAAAAACTTCTAAAGTCATTGTGAAATAATTTTGGTTGCCAACAAAAATCACTAGGTGCTAGTATTATAGATGTAGGTTGTACTACTCATCGATAGACATCGTTCTGGAGCATTAAAAAATGTGTTAGAAAATATAAGTCAATGTGACTAAATAAGAAAAAAGAAAATTAAAAAGCACGTAGGGAAGAGGGATGTCCACGGCCATGAGATGGAGTACAGGAGAGAGATGGAAAGAGACATGAGTTTTTTTAGGGGGGTAAGTAACTAAATATATAGGATGCGGGAGACAATCATTAGTAAATACCTTATATCATAATCCCTCTTTGATCAGTTGAGTCCTAGCGGCGAGAGAATTGGAAGGTTATGCAGTCTGTAAATGGTAAAGTAGTTACTGATTGTGAGAGGGATTCTTAGTTGATATGATTTTTTAATAATTTTTAAAATTCAAAATAAGGTTTTAGGCGAGAGTGTGTGAGGATGCAGAAATAGGGGAGGGAAAGGTTTTCAGGCTAAATGATTCTGTTGCTTATAATAAATGGATAGTTATTAATACTACTAAAACCACTTTGTTTTGTCCTAAGTGTGGGCCTATGCTTTTAAAATAGTGCATGTTTAAATAAACATTTTATCGATATGTTATCGAAATAATAAATGAATAGTTATTGTAGATATAATTAATATTATAATTTAGAGAAGATATGGAGAAACTCAATGAAGAATTTAAGTATACATTAATTTCGTGCATAACTATTGGGATTAACAATTAAAAACTATATGATTGTAGAAAAGGTCTACATAAGTATGATTGAGACAGTAGATAATGAATATGCTACAAATCACGTTAAATTTGATGATGATAAGTCAATCTTAATAATCTTTGCCTAGTGTTCAATCTGACATTTTTTTTGTTGCAATAGTCTTCGTGTTGTTCTAAATGGTAATGGTAGATCCATTCTGTTTATAGGAAATCACGAAAACACTTAGGTAATAGAATGATATATTGGTATATGCATAGACTATCTAGAGAAGTTTGGGTCAGTGCTGTGCACGGAGCATGTTCAAATGGACGTTTTGTAAATATGTTATGGACATAATAAACGGATAGTCATTGTAGGCATAATTAATATTATAATTTGGAGGAGATAATATTATAACTCAATGAAGAATCTGAGTATAGAGCAACTTCGTGCATAACCATTGGGACTAATAATGAAAAACTATATAATTGTAAAAAGGGTCTATGTAAGTATGATTGAGATAGTAGATAGTGAATATGATAAAATCCACGCTAAATGAGATGCTTTGTTCCTATTTGAGCTCTTTCCCTACTACTTGAGTAGGTCAAAATACAAAAAATTAAAGCACTTCAATTAGGGCATCAATTATTTTTTTTTAAACAAAATTACTTCGGCAGCCTGGGGGTAGTTTCGTCATTTACGTCGATGGGCTTCATATTTGTGGCGTGAGGTGCATTCCCTAGAATGCTCTATTAACTTCATCTCTAGAAAGCTCCATTCATTTCTCCTCCTGCCTTCCTCCATCCCAATCTTCAAACTCTTCCTCCTAATTCTTAGAAACTCACCACCCCTCCACCAACCTCTGCAGAAAGGGACCGACCATCTAGGAAAGCAGCGAAGCTCAGTTGCCGAAAACCAACGAAGTCGCTAAGGCCCGATCCTTTCTCCTTATCTCTAGTTTTTGACAGGTACCTTTCTCTAGCATCATTTTCAGTGTCAAATTCATAGTTTACCTATTTCATCTATGTAAAAGTGGTAATCTTTTTCTTTTTTTTTCATTTTAGTTCTCAGATGCATCAATTTTATCTATGTAAAAGTGTTAATCTTGTTTTTTCTTTTTAATTTTGGTTTGAGGAAATGGTCGGGTCTCGTAAAATTTGCCCTCATGACGTCACTTCTTTTTCTTTTTTCCATTCTAGTTCTCAGATCGATCTATTTTATGTAGGTGAAAGTATAGATCTTATTTTTTTTGAAGATTTTTGTTTGCTGAAATAGTTGGATCTGAGGAAAACTTGTAGTCCTATCGCCTACTTATTTTTTTCCATCTTAGTTCTCAGAGCTATGTATTCTATCTATGTAAAAGTAGTAATCTTGTTTTTTTAAAAAAAATTTTTGTTTTAGGAAACGGTCGGGTCTGGCAAACTATTATTGTGCATGACAGTAATGCATACCATAACAGACAGTTCAGCATACCCAGGTAGCCAACGAAATGCAGTTAGGCATACCTTCACATTGCAGCTACTGCTGTGAGCATGTAAGATAAGGTGATATGGAACAGGATTAACTGTACCTGACGGATGGGAGGCTCGCCGGCTTCAACAGTGGCCGGGATATGTCCTACTGTGCTCAGGGCACCGCTGGTGTCTGGTGCGACGAGGACGGCCTTTATGTTGTCATCTCTTCCCTGTTACAAGGACGTTATAAGAGTGACATATGCAAGGAACTGCATGTAGGATGTTTCAGCCACCACAGCACTAACCAACTGTATGGCACATTATTGGATATGGTATTCAGGAATACCATGACAGACAATGAGGCATACCCAGGTTACCTAGCACAGGTTGGTGGACATACCTTCATATTGCAACAGCTGAGGTTTATGTGAGCACATAAGCGAAGTTGAGATGGAATTGGATGAACCATACCTGAGGGATAGGAGGCTTTCCGGCTGCAACGGTGGGCGGGCTGTCCCTCACTGTGGTCGGCTCACCGTTGGTCTCGGCCACGATAAACAACACACTCATCCAGTCACCTCGTCCTTGTTGCATGGACATGAGAAGAAATATATATGGAAGGAACATAGTAAGATGAAGCACCCACTATAGCCCAAACCAACTGTATGGCAAACTATTGGCATGCATAACAGTCATGCATACCATAACAGACAGTTAGGCATACCCAGGTAACCTACCAAATGTAGCTGGATATACCTTCATATTGAAGCAGTTGAGGTTTATGTGAGCATGTAAGAAAACTTGAGATGGAATGGGATGAACCCTACCTGAGGGATGGGAGGCTCTTCGGCGGTAACAGTGAGTGGGCTCTCCCCTCTGTGGTTGGCTCACTGCCTGTCTCAGCCGTGGTGAGCAACCTACTAATCTTATCATCTCCTCGCTATTGGTAGGACATGATAGAAAGGACATGTGGAAGGAACTTGGTGAGATGAAGTAGCCACTACAGCCTTAACCCACTATATGACAAACTATTCATATGCATAACTGTCATGCATACCACGACAGACAGTTATGCACACCCAGGTAACCTTTCAAATGTGGCTTGGTATGCCTTTATATTGCAGCAGCTAAGGTTTATATGAGCATGTAAGGCAAGGTCAGATGGAACGGGTGAACCGTGCCTGAGGGATGGGAGGCTTTCTGGCTGCAACGGTGGGCGGGCTGTCCCTTATCGTGGTCGGCTCACCACCGATCTCGACAGTGATGAGCAACGCACTCATCCTGTTATATGCTCCCTATTGGAAGGACATGAGAAGAATGACATATAAGAGGAACTTAGTGAGATGAAGCACCCACTACAGCCCTAACCAACTGTATGGCAAATTATTGGTATGCCTGACATTCATTCATACCACGACAGGCAGTTAGGCATACCCAGGTGACCTACCAAATGTAGTTATACCTGAGGGATGTAAGGCTCCTCGGTAGCAACAGTGGGCAGGTTGTCCCTTACTGTAGTTGGCTCATAGCCGGTCTTGGCTATGACGAGTAACACACTCATCTTATCATCCCCTCCCTATTACAAGGACATTAGAAGAATAAGATGTGGGAGGAACTTGTTGAGATGAAGCACCCACTACATCCCTAACCAACTGTATGGCAACCTATTGTTATGCATGATGGTCATGCATATCATGACAAATAGTTAGGCATAGCCAGTTAACATACCGAATGTAGCTGGGCATACCTTCAAATTGTAGCAGTTGACGTTTATCTGAGCATGTAAGGCATGGTTAGATAGAACAGGATGAACCGTATCTTAGGGATAGGCAGCTCTCCGGTTGCAACCTTGGGCGGGCTATCAGCTACTGTGGTCGGCTCACTGCCGGTCTCTGTTGTGACGCGCACCATACTCATCTTATCATCCCCTTCCTATTGCAAAGACATGTTAACAATGACATATGGAGGAACTTAATGAGATGAAGGACCCACCACAGCCCTAACTAATTTTATGGCAAACTATTGGACATGACAGTCATACATACCTTGATAGACAGTTAGGCATACCTTGGTAACCTACCAAATGTAGCTGGGCATACCTTTACATTATAGCAGCTGAGGTTTATGCCAGTATATGTCAACATACTAACTAACTGTCGTTAGGAGTCAACCCCTGTTGTAAGTGGAATGACACTTGCGTGGCTAATTGCATGTAGGGCTTCAGAGACAATACAGGAAGTAGCATACCTGACAGATGGGTGCATCCTTGACATCATGGATGGTTGGGGTGTATATATGCAAGCTCACCTTAGGAACAGTGTCCTAGTGCACAAAGACCGCCTTTGTCTCACCATCTCCTCCCTAATAGAATGTCAGTAAATAAACAACATGTGAAAATTAGTTTGTGAGATGACTCATACACTGGACACATACGAAACTTTATACCTAATTCGCGGACTTTATGACCCACTGAGAAACGTCTATTGACCTCGGTCACCGTGATCCCCAAAACTGAGGTTGTGTGCAAGGTAACATCATTCCGTGATTCCTCTGCAAATTGTAGTTGTGGCCTAAGCTACAGACCACCAACCTATACAGGTACAAAGGTGTTATGTATGTCCTATCAGTAATAAATTCATGCAAGTTAAAAGCCCATCTACAGAAGGCAACAACACCACAATGGACACCCCAACTTCACGGTGAATGCATTTGCTTCACGGGTTACTTACAAGTATTAGAGCTCTATACATGTATAGAGGCACATCTTACTTGTAGGTACATAATGGAACATGCATTTGCATCACATGTTAGTTGAAGATAACTGACTCCCCCTTCGTGACCTTGTACCTACAATTGCGGTCATATAATGTACAAAGTACGACTGTGCATGTGTTCACCTGTAGTACCTTGTCATCGGAAGAGGTGACCCCTACATCCCTAGTTTGGGGGTAAGCCGCTGCTTCGTGCATGGAGGAGGGCGAAGTACTGGTGTCTGGAACTTCATACGGAATAACCGATTGCTGAACACTATCCTATACGAGATATAATTACGAATATGATGTTAGTTGCGACAAAATAAGGCAAAGCCGAATCACAATATAACTAAATGCTACAGTAGAAGCGATATAATTATGCCCACCCTCTCTTCTTCCAATTAGTGACTACCTGCCATTAAATTTATAGTCTCCATGACCACGACTGTGTACACCAAGTACACATATCGACTGCCCTCTCAAGCTTAAGGTAACAAGACATAACAATCGTCCACTATGATTGCGTATTTGCAACACTTAAGTAATGAACACGTCACACTTCCTTAGTACCTATGCATGTAGAATGCCCACATCACGTTGCAGCAGGTTTCCCTCCTATGGTGAGGCTTGCTTGCTTGCTGTTCCCAACTTCTTCCTCTTCTGACCTCCATATTGATGGCGCCATCGTGACTTTAGTTCCTCCCCAATCAAATGACCATATGTAATAAACCAGCAGTTATATCACATATTTCAATGATAAGAACGCCACAGACATGCACATGTTATGTCAGTCTTTACCTCAAGGCATGGATGTAGCACTGTTGGTTCCTGATACTGGCATTCTATAACAGTAGCGAGGTGGACTGGTGGTGCCCTTATGCTCACTTTCTTGGCCTTAACTGTGCTTTCCCCCATCTCTTACGGGTTTTGTTCTTCACTTGTGTCGGTAGTCATTCGCAGACCGGTATCAGGATTGACGTACGGAGATCTCTACTTGGTCGAGGGATTTCGCTACAGAGGACTTCTCCATATCCTTTTTGTAATGGTGGACTAGCATCCTGTATCTAGCCCTCTTTAGCAACATCATCGGTGGCTGCATGTCGCAGTCCGACATGGACAACATATTTCTCTCTGCCGCATCTGCTTCCTCATCCATGCCATTTCCCCAATCACATAACATTTCATCATCCACATTGATGTGTGCAACAGTACTCAATGTCGATGTCTGCTAACACTAAGATAATTGCTTACGTTCTTCCACATCTTCAATGCTTGCTAGGTCAACAATATGCAATTTGCTTGGTAAGGTCTCACTGTCATCATGGTCTGATGTAACGATTCTTGTCTCATGGGCCTCCTCACTGCCTTCTACTCCCTGCTAACTCAAGCCCTTCATTTTGCCTACATCCCGGAACGCTATCCTCCTATCCCATACCCATCAGTAATTCCCTCATGTATTCCAACTCCTTCTTCGTTGTAGCATGTGCTTCTTTCTCTATCCTCAATTCCTCCCTAGTCATTTAGAGGTGCTCCTCAATGCTTACAATACCCTGTGACGTTGAACGTATCATTTTAGCTCACTATACACCATGCACATGTCAAAATTCAAAAAAGGAAGTCTGTACAACATGTGATGTCAAATCACTACTGCAACACATGTTTATCTACCCTACCCAACTTCCCAATAATTACATGGGCCACCATTAAGTACTCGCGGGAGACCATATAAAACACCACACTGTAATATAAGACACACCTATCGTATACATCTTAACTTCATTAGCACTTGCGAATATCCCAACCCCTAATTTAGCATCCACATTCATATGCAACATACACATACATCCAACCATATCTACCGCCTTTACTGAGGATTTGTGTCCCTACTATTGCAAACCATCATGTGTCAATGCATTTATATTTCTATCATACTTGTGCATCCTCCATCAGTCTCATTGAAAGCCTTTATTTTTTGTTCTCTTCTCTCCAACTCCAGCACTTTAAGGAAAAGGAAAATCTACACAATCAAATATCAGCATTACCACACACACTAAATGAAGAACATAGCTTATCACAAAACAAGACAACCTCTGCCCTACTTGGTTATCCTTGATGGACGAAATGAGCACCGTAGCATCATACTTGCGGCCTATGTTTTGGTTCACCTAGCTTGCAATGCGTGGCATGACTTGTCACCAGCATGAGGATACAAATTCGTATGCTGTTAAAACCATACCTATTTTACATAAATCACAACACACATTAATCCTCTTAGGTTAATCAATTATAACAAGCCATCATCACATTTACATAATGCCATGACATACCTGAAGTATCATTGTAAAGCCATGTATTTGTAGATTTTTCTTCGTAGGGATTTTCTCCTTCGTTTCCTCTATTACTTCCACTGGAAAGCTCCATACTGCTTGTGACCAATTGTACTCAGCCATCCCGTTCATATCTTTTGGTTATTTCAATCAACCCCTATGTCACAGCCCCAGTGCAGTGCGAGAATAACAATCCACTCATTACTAGCAAGGAGTACAACTTAGTTAACAACCGCAACCTCTCAAGGGTGTTATTCTGCTTACACAGGTCAAGTATAACTGAAACATAGTTCCTGTACATTCGTATTTCTGCCCGATCAATCTGTCACCTCGTTCTTTCTCTCATCAGATGGTCGTCTATAGCTGCCTTTACGACTTCCTTAACCTAATATGCACCTTGCCTCCGCTCAACTGGAATATGTTTCCTAGTGGCAGGGAGTCCCGTCAAGGCCACATCATACACTAAGAATGGTACCTCCCTCTGGCTTATCTTGAATGCCTTCATTTCTAGGATCCAAGATTCAACATGAGCCCGAACTAGGTGTCTGTCTGTAACAAAAGGCTTGTACTTCAGAACCAGACTCCACACTATTTCCTCTGTAGCTGATTTCTTGAAATCCTCTAACCCAGAGTCCAAGCTACACACTGCTTTAGGTGTGCACCGAAGCCTGAGGATAACATCACCAATGCCCTCCCCCTCATCCTCCACAAATTCCCTTCTATTTCCACAGACTTCCTATATTTCCTTTGAATCCTTTTCCCTTCCCTTGTACATTTTCAGACTTTGCGAAACACCTCATGGGCTTTAGGGATTCAACCTTACTAGAACCTCCCTTGTCATGTACTTTCTTCGACCGCAGTTCTGCGACAGCCACATCACTTTTGTTCTTCGACGTCCTAGTACGAGCTTCTCTACCGCCACCCTTATCACGTAACTTCTTTGATCGCAACTCAACCATGACCACATCTCCACTACTGCCACTGACTTGAGCCTCCAACGACACTGACGGGCTGTTGGGCAAATTATCCCTATCCTCGTCCAAAGCCTCAAAGGCACTGACATCATCATCGCTTGTGGAACTTGAATCACTGATAGAGGTTGCTTCATTCTAAATGCATCTCTGATGTTCTCTCGATTCCATTGTACAAACCTGTAAATCAGACAACACAAGAAACACAGTCATATACGAACTACAACATCTGGTACCACTTATGACCTTTTCCTATTCAATTGCCTCCTTCACCACTTAAAACGGCTTCCACTTTATAGGTTCTACATTGGCTTACCAAGTTATATGAAGAGGCACACCTGGGTAACCCTCCACTGAAACGCACTGCAGTCACCAACATCTACACATGTAGCCCACCTCAATTATAACACCCTATCTTACATGCCTCTGTTATTGCTCACACTTACATTCTATGCATTGGTTTACCAGGTTATCCAAAAAGGTGTGCAGGGTATATCTCAATTCAAACTGTGGTAAACACAATACAGTCACCAACATCCACACATATAACCTACCCCACTTACAGCACCCCAACTTACATCCCTATATTATTGCCGACACTAACATTCTATGCATTGGTTTACCATGTTCTCCACAAAGGTACACCTGTGTATACATCCACTCAAAGTATGGTAAACACAATGCAGTCACGAACATCCACACATATAACCTGCTGACGCTTACATTCGATGCAATGGTTTATTAAGTTCTCCAAAAAGGTACACCTGGGTATAGCTCCACTCAAACTATCGTAAACATAATGCAGTCACTAATATCCACACATATAACCTATCCCAATTACAACAGCCCAACCTAGATGCCAATAAGAATGTTCACACCTACATTTCACGCATTTGTTTACCAAGTAAAGACAATAGGTATAATTGGCTAAACTACCATTAAGCTGTGCTACACAAAATGCGATCAGCCACATCCACACATCTAATCTACGCCACTCATAGTACCCCAACTGAGATACGAACATCACCATTCAAATCGACATTTTATATATTTATTTACCAAGTAATTACAAGAGGTAACCCTGGGTGTACCTCTATTGAAACTATGGTAAATAAAATGGGGTTCCTAAACATGAATGAACCTACTCTATCCTAATTACAACAGAGCAAGTTACATGCTATGAATTATTATTCTTCTTCTACATTCTTTGCATCTGTTTACCAACTACTCATGCTAGGTACACTTGGGTATATCTCTACTGATATTGTGGCGAACACTGGATTATCCTATCTCCTCATCCCTCCACCACTATAACATCCTCAATTCATAGTAGAACACCCCATTTCTCAAACTCCTCCATTCTATCCTTCCATTCCCAACCATTTCACATCTGGAATTCCATTCAGGCATCCATAATTCTACCATCATTCTTCTACATGTACATAAATTTCAAGTTTAATTACTACATTGATGGGCTGAAAACTACTCACCTCTAACTCAGCCTTTTCCCTATCGTTTATAGGTTACTCTGGGCAGTTTCTGTAGTTCCACTAGTTATCCACTTCTCCTCCTGTGGCTGCCTTGTACCTATGTTGCCGACCCCAGGCGTCTGCTGCTTCTACCTTGCTTGCGACCCTCTCCTTCTTCCACCTCAATCTTTCACTATTAATTTCTCTCTCTACTCGTGTCCTAGCCTTTCTTCTGTGCCTTCTTTCTCTTGCTTTCTCATATAAACTCCCACTAACTGCCAAGATTAACGGCCTCCCCAACCCTTCAGAAGTCAACAAGGGCAGTTTCGTAAATTATAACCCTTCAAAAGTCAATAAGGGTAGTTTCGTAAATTATCTTTCCATTCAATATACCCCTACTTCATTTTCCCTCCAAATCCAAGACCAACTTCTTGTGAAAATAATGGATTTGTTGGCCCCCATTTGGAGTATGGCTACCTTGCAAATTTCCTTAACTGCTTTTAGTAAATGAATTGTTCGATTTGAGTACAGCTAAGTTCGACTTCGATTCGGGATCATGCTTTCAAGTTAATGAGATTTTAATTCGGCTCCAATAAAGTTACTTTGGAAAAAAAAAGCAATGTTGTTGGAAACTTCGACTTGAGTTTCCTTCGATTTTGGTTAAGTCGGGTTTCGAGTCTATATTCAAGTAAACGTGTTTTAGTTGTCCACTTAAATAGTGATATGGGTTATACAGTTCAGATTTTGAGTCTAATATAAGTTTTCTTAGGTCTGATTAGCTTTATTTCAAAGGGATAGTAGTTTATTTTAGAACTGTTAATCTAATTATCAGTTAAGAAAATTAAAAACTTAAGTTTAAGACTGATTGTATTTTTAAAAATCTAATTATAATTTTCAAAATTGACTCTATTTTAAAATAATAACATATTATTTTGAAACTATAAGTTTAATTATTAGTTTCAAAAGTTATTTAAAAATTAGTGCCAATCACTTGAGTTGAAATTTCATAGATATCAACCTTTGTACCTCGTAGGTTGAATAGCAGAGGGAAGTCACATTAACTGTTCATATATATTCAAACAAGTATCAATAATGAGGCACCGACAACGGCACAAGCTGTGCAATTCAATAGAACCTTAAATAAAGCCTATAAATTGTCTTGTACTGTGGTAGGCGGGTTTTTTTTTAAAAAAACAATTATGTTCATGATTAACTATAAAGTTACAGGTAGAGCATGAGAAGTGCATCTACTGTAGTGGCATCATAGTACCCTCACATGGTACTGACCGGGGTTCAATTCCCCGGACGCGCAAGTTTGGTATCCTTTGTTCCCCTTTTCTCATGTTGGGCAAAGGGTTTTTCTTTGGTTAATAAATATAGACCGACAAATAGGTGAAATTGATAAGGAATCAAGGATTGATAAAAATTGGTAATGCTTAGAAAAGATAAACATTTTTTGGAAATGACTTGTAAATATTTGAAAAAGTTGCTAAAAATTAGGAATGTTTTTTTAATGGATAAAAATGAAAGGAAAAAATAGTGAAGATTGGTAAAGATTGGAGACGATTTGTAAGAGTTGGTAAAGAATGAAATTATGTGGAGATGATTGGTTGAAACTATTAACAATTGATAAGGATTGAAAAAGGTTGCTAAATGCTAATTTAACTACAAAAAGAACAGGTCCTGATGATGGGAGTGGATCAGACCAGATTGGTTTGCTTCTTTTGCTCGTGTGAGCTGTAACTCAGGTTTTCCAAACTGGTTTGCTTCTCTCGTCCATATAAGATACACTAAGTTTTTTGACAATAATTTATTTTTTTCAGTTAATTATTATGACTATAAAGGTGCCAAGGTTCACAACAATTCATTAAAGCAACATAATTTTAAAAAACTTTATCAATTGTGTTAATTGATACCTATAGATAGATTGATTTATCTAAGTGAAAAACAATAACTTTAGCATCTGTATCCTTCAAGCCTTTCTAATCTTATATTGCACATATTGTATGATGGAGCATGTTTATAAGCCTAACCAAGCACTCTTCCTTTTCCAACTTATTGAGCCCATCTATTTTAGACTGGAACCAAGTTGGTATCTTCACCAAGGGTTAGGTTATTTTTGAAGATGCAAAATGCTACCACCGCTCTAAAGCAACAATAAATAGATACTAATTTTATAATCATAGTAACAAGAGTAGCGATCCTTTCTAAATTTTGGATCTTAATTATTGTCCACAAGTACTTCTTACAAAGTAGCATAAGATGTTTGCATTTTAGAGGACGCTTTGAGAAGATTTTCCTAGTAAATCTTACATTGCTAATACAAACAACAAGTTAACCTGAGAATACATATTCTCTTCTTTCTTTGGGAAAATATGAAGGGGCCTGATATTAGATTTGAATTAATGTAGTCAACTGTATTATTAGATATTCGTGAAATAAGATTATTTAGAAAACATCATTCAAATATACCATACAAACAAAATTAAGAAATCTTTATTTCTTCAATGAGTCAAGCCAGCAATAGATTTATTACTGAACTAACGCAAATGTATATATAACACTTATCATTAAAATATTTTGTGCAATATAAAGTGTAAACATCGTGTACATAAAATGAAGATTATTGAACGAATGCAAACGTATAATGAAGGATGGCATTAATCCATAGGAAATGAAGTGTTTGACTTCATCAATTTCTGGAATTTTAGAAATTCCATCTAACCAACTTGTTCCCTCCACTATATATTTCATCATTACTACCAAAAGTGCATGTAACATGGTGTCAAATGCATATATCCATATCTATATCTATATATAATATATATATATATATATATATATATATATATATATAGAGATATATATTATATATATATATATATATACACACACCCACATACATACATATACATATACAGATACCTGCATACATACAGTACATATATATATATATATAACTATATATTAATATATATATCATATCATATATATATATATATTATATATAATATATAATATATATATATATATTATATGTTAATATCATCATACATAATATCATACACCACACACACACACATATATATATCAGATATATATATATACATCACATAA
>JAKOGI010000093.1:1204431-1206931 GCA_029747015.1 Carnegiea gigantea | reverse complement strand
GTACTTCATTAAGGGAAAAGAATTGGAGGGATAGATGTCACAGAAGGAGAGGTCAAGGATTTTTCCAGCATGTATCCAACATTGTGGGCGACAGGAGTTTAGCTATGAGGGGGCCTTTTTCACTTTGACCAATAAGACAGTTTGGTCAAGAATTGATAGAGCTCTTCACAATGAGCTATGGTATGAAAGTCATGACTTCATACATGTGCATTATATGTCCCAAGGACTATCAGGTCATACTCCCATTATACTTAGCTTTCCTCACTATCCTAAACCCAGGTATACATTTCTCTTTTGTGACATGTGGGAAAAGGACAAGGGTTTTAAGGATACAGTTAAGCATAGCTTGGCAAAGAACCAAAAAGGCTCTCAATTGAAGACACTTCAGTAGGTTCTGCAAGGCCTCAAATCCCCCCTCAAACAGTGTAATAGAAGTAGATATGCTGACATTTATGAACAGCAGGCAAAAGCTAAAAATCAATTGTTACACATTCAAGGCCTCTTGTAGCAGGATCCTTTCAACAAGGACCTAATCCAAAAGGAAGCTAGCAGCAGAGATCATTATATTGCAATCAATCACTCAGCTATGTGACTTATTAAACAACAAAGTAAAGCTGAATGGATAGATCATGGGGATGAATGTTCTAGGATATTCATGGCTAGAATCAGGTAGAGGAAGGCCCTGACAAGCATTTTTCACATCCAGGACCAGAATAACGAAAGAGTGGAGGCGTTTGAAGAAGTATCTAAGGTACTATCATGGTATTACAAAGGGCTATTGGGGAGAATGGAGAATTATAGAACACATATTGATCTACAAGTAATGGACTTGGGGAAAAGTCTAACCATTGAGTAACAGATTATGCTATGGCAACCTTTTGCAGACTCAGATATCAAGAAGATGTTGTTCTCAATACCAAACCACAAGTCACCAGGTTCAGATGGTTACAATAGTGGTTTCTATAAAGCTTGCTGGGAAGACATAGGCCCTCTGGTTTCTTCATCCATCCAAGAATTCTTTGCAGGGGACACCTCCCTAGTTTCTATAGGCAAACCAAGCTGGTTTTGTTACCAAAAGTTCCAAACCCTGAAAAGGCAACTGACTTCAGGCCCATCTCCTGTTACAATGTCATTTTCAAATGCATAACTAAGTTGCTATGCAATAGACTGAAAACGGTCTTACCCTATATCATTGATGCAGGTCAAAGAGCCTTTGTCAAAGGAAGAGAATTATTATTCAATGTCATGGTATACTAAGACCTAGGGAGAGGGCATCACAGAAAGCATACACCTCTTAACTGTATCATGAAAGTGGACTTGCACAAAGCTTTTGACTCAGTCCATTGGGATTTTATCAAGGAACTCCTTTTTGCCCTCAAATTCACTCCTACCTTTATACAATGGATTATGAGGTGTATTATCCTAGTGCAATTTGCCATAAACATCAATGGACTGCAAGGGGAGTGGTTTAAGCGGAAAAGAGGCTTAAAACAGGGGGATCCCCTATCCCCCTTACTATTTGTGCTAACCATGGAGTATCTATCCAGATTATTCAAACATGCAAGCACACAACAAGGTTTTGAATACCATCATCACTGTAAGAAAATGGGAATGACCCATCTTATGTTTACAGATGATTTGATCATTTTCTTAAAGTTAAGCCAGTATCCCTTTACCTCTTAATGACCGCATTCCATGAATTTACTAGAAGTTCTGAACTTAAGGCAAATTTGGACAAATCCAATATTGTCTTTGGTGGAGATTGTTCACAAACACAACAGGAATGCTTAGATATCACAGGGTTTACTGAAGGCCATCTCCCTTTCAAATACTTAGGGTTGCCTATCACAGCAAGTAGACCCAAAGGGGAATGCAGAACCTTAGTTGAGAAAATCACAGCAAAGATAATTGTATGGACATCAAGACGTATCTCCTATGCTGGTAGGTTAGTACTGGTTAATACTGTCCTCCTTGGCATGTTTAACTTCTGGGTTTAAGTTTTCATCATTTCACAAGAGGTGGTAACCCAAGTTACACAAGTCTGCAAAAATTTTTTATGGGGGGAAATACAGGGTATAAAAGAGCACCCTATGTAGCTTGGGGTACAATCTGCACCTCTAGGAAGCATGAAGGGCTAGGGGTAAAGAATCTTAACCTATGGAATATTGCCTACATAGCAAAGCTTGTCTGGGCCATAGCAAAGAAAAATGACCACTTATGGGTCCAATGGATTCATGGGAGGTACCTAAAAGAGAAGGAATGGTGGGAGTATGCCCCCAAGAGTGACATAAGTTGGTACTGGAAGAAGCTACAAAAAGTGAAGGAAAGGTTCAAAGCATACCCCAAAGTAGACTACAAAGTAAAGGAAAGGTATAGTTGGCTACTGCAGGAAACGCATAAACCTCCATGGGCTAAATTGGTGTGGTCAAGGTTATACTTACTAAAACATTCCTTTGCTGCCTGGTTGTTCATGCATAGAAAACTACCAGTGCTTTACAGG
>JAKOGI010000093.1:1146807-1201831 GCA_029747015.1 Carnegiea gigantea | reverse complement strand
ATATTATATATATATATATATATATATATATATATATATATATATATATATATATATATAATGTATATATATGCATGCATGTATGTATATATATGTATTTGTATATGTATTTACGTCTGTGTGTGTGCGTATGTTTGTTTTTGTGTGTCTGTAGATATGTGTATACATGTGTGTGTGTGTGTGTATATATATATATATATGTCTGTATGTGTTTGTCTATGTGTGTGTGTGTGTGTATATATATATATATATATACATGTATATGTATACGTTTATGTGTGTGTGTGTATGTATATACGCACACACGCGCACACACATCCATACCTACATTCGTATACATACATACATGTGTGTGTGTGTGTATATATATATATATATACGCACACACACATACATACATATATATGTATATATATGTATATATATATATATAGTATATATATATATTATATTATTATATATATATATATATATATATTTGGCGCCATGTTACATGCCCTTTTGATCGTAATGATGAAATATGTAGTTAAGGGAGCAAGTTAGGTAACTGAAATTTCTAAAGTTCTCGAAAGTGATGAAGAAAAACACTTCATTTCCTAAGGATAAATGACGTAATTCGTTGTACATTTGCATTAGTTCAATAATTTTTATTTGATGTACAAGATGTTTACACTTTATATTGCGTAAAATATTTTAATAATAGGTGTTATACATTTGCGTTAGTTCAATAATAAAGTTATTGCTGGCTTGACTCATTGAAGAAATAAAAATCTTTTAATTTTGTTGATATGATATATTTGAATGATGTTTTTTGAATGATCTTATTTCATGAATATCTAATAATACAGTTGACTATATTAATTCAAATCTAATATCAGGCCCCTTCATATTTCCCCCCCCCCCCCCAAAAAAGAAGAGAATATGTATTCTCAGGATAATTTGTTACTCGTATTAACATTGTTAGATTTAGTCGGAAAATCTTATCAAGGGTCCTCTAAAATACAAACATCTTACGCTACTTTCTAAGAAGTACATGCGGACAATAATTAAGATCCGAAATTTAGAAAGGATCGTTAGTCTTGTTACTATGATTATAAAATTAATATCTATTTGTTGTTGCTTTGGAGGGGTGGTGGCATTTTGCATCTTCAACAATAACCTACCCCCTCGTGAAGATAACAACTTGGTTCCAGTCTAAAATAGATGAGCTCAAGAAGGGGAAAAGGAAGAGTGCTTGGTTAGGCTTATAGACACACTCCATCGTACACTATGTGAAATATAAGATTAGATAGGCTTGATGGATGCAAATGCTAAAGTTATTGTTTTTCACTTAGATAAATCGATCTATCTATAGGTATCAATTAACACAATTGATAAAGTTTTTTAAAATTATGTTGCTCTAATGAATTGTTGTGAACATTGGCACCTTTATAGTCACAATAATAAATCGAAAAAAATAAATTATTGTAAAAATACTTAGTGTATCTCATATGGACGAGAGAAGCAAACCAGTTCGGAAAGCCTAAGTTACAGTTCACATTAATAAAAGACGCAAACCGATCTGGTCTGATCCACTCCCATCATTAGGACCTGTTCTTTTCGTAGTTAAATTAGCATTTACCAACCCTTTTCAACCCTTATCAATTGTTAACAGTTTCAACCAATCATCCCCATATAATTTGATTCTTTATCAACTCTTACAAATCGTTTCCAATCTTTACCAATCTTCACTATTTTTTCCTTTCATTTTTATCCATTAAAAAAAATCTTAAATTTTACCAACTTTTCCAAATATTTACAACTCATCTCCAAAAAATGTTTATCTTCTCCAACCATTATGAATTTTTATCAATCCTTGATTCCTTATCAATTTCACCTATTTGTCGGTCTATATTTATTAAGCCAAAAAAAAAAAAAAACAAACCCTTGCCCGAATAGGAGAAAAGGGGAACAAATCATAGCAAACTTCCCTCTGCTGTTCAACCTAAGAGGTACAACTATTGATATATATGAAATTTCAACTCAAGTCATTGGCAGTAATTTTTAAATAACTTTTGAAACTATGATTAAACTTATAGTTTCAAAATAAGATGTTATTATTTTAAAATAGAGTCAATTTTGAAAATTATAATTAGATTTTTAAAAGTACAATCAGTCTTAAGCTTAAGTTTTCAATTTTCTTAACTGATAATTAGATTCACAATTCTAAAATAAACTACTATCCCTTTGAAATAAAGCGAATCAGACCTAAGAAAACTTACATTAGACTCAAAATCTGAACTGTATAACCCATATCACTATTTAAGTGGACAACTGAAACATGTTTACTTGAATATAGACTCGAAACGCAAAATAACCTAAATCGAAGGAAACTGAAGTCGAAGTGTCCTACAACATTGATTTTTTTTTTTCCAAAATAAATTTATTGGACCAAATTTTTGTCAACTTGAAGTTGCCGTAAATCAAAAACAACTCAAACCAAAGCAAGCCGAATCAAAATCTCATTAACTTGAAAGCATGATCCGAATTGAAATTGAGCTTAGCTATACTCAAATCAAACAATTCATCTACTAAAAGCAGTTAGAAAAATTTACAAGGTAGTCATACCCCAAATGGGGGCCAACAAATCCATTTTTTTCACAAGAAGTTGGTATTGGATTTGGAGGGAAAATGAAGTAGGGATATATTGAACGGAATGATAATTTACAAAACTACCCTTATTGACTTTTGAAGGATTACAATTTATGAAACTACCCTTATTGACTTCTGAAAGGTTGGGGAGGCAGTAATCTTGGCAGTTAGTGGGGTTTATGTCAGAAAGCGAGAGAAAGAAGACACAGGGAAAAGGCCAGGGTATGAATAGAGAGAGAAATTAACAGCGAAAGAGTGAGGGGGAAGAAGGAGAGGGTCACAGGTAAGGTAGAAGAAGCAGACGCCCAGGGTCGGCAACATAGGCAGAAGGCAGCCGGAAGAGGAGAAGTGGATAACCAGTGGAACTGTAGAAACTGCCCAGAGTAACCCATAAACGACAGGGAAAAGGTTGAGTTAGAGGTGAGTAGTTTTCAGCCCATAAATGTAGTAATTAAACTTGAAATTTATGTATGGGTACAAGAACGATGGTAGAATTATGAATGCCTGGATGGAATTTCAGACGTGAAATGGTTGGGAATGGAAGGATGGAATGGAGGAGTTTGAGAAATGGGGTGTTCTGATATGAATTGAGGAGGTTGTAGTGATGGAGGGACGAGGGAGATAGGATAATCCAGTGTTAACCACGGTATCAATAGAGATATACCCAAGTGCACCTAGTGTGAGTAGTTGGTAAATAGATGCAAAGAATATAGAAGAAGAATATTAATTAGTGGCATGTAACTTACGCCATTGCAATTAGGATAGAGTAGGTTCGTTGATGTTTAGGAACCCCAGGGTTACCTCTTATGATTACTTAGTAAATAAATATATAGAATGTCGGTTTAAACAGTAATGTTCGCATCTCAACTGGGGTACTGTGAGTGGCGTAGATTAGATGTGTTGATGTGGGTGACCATATTTTGTGTAGCACAGTTTAATGGTGGTTTAGCTAATTGTACCTGTTGTCTTACTTGCTATTCAAATGCGTCAAATGTAGGAGTGAACATTCTTATTGGCATCTAGGTTGGGGTGTTGCAATTGGGATTGGTTATATGTGTGGATATTGGTGACTGCATTGTGTTTGCGATAGTTTGAGTGAAGGTATACCTAGGTGTACCTTTTTGAACAACTTGATGAACCAATGCATAGAATGTAAGTGTCAGTAGGTTAAATGTGTGGATGTTGGTGACTGCATTGTGTTTACCATACTTTGAGTGGATAAATACCCAGGTGTACCTTTGTAGAGAACAGGGTAAACCAATGCATAGAATGTAAGTGTTAGCAATAATACTGGGATGTAAGTTGGGGTGTTGCAATTGGGGTCGGTCAAATGTGTGGATGTTCGTGATTGCATCATGTTTACCATAGTTTGAGTTAATATATACCCTGTGTGCCTTTTTAGATAACCTAGTAAACCAATGCATAGAATGTAAGTGTGAGCAATAATAGATGCATGTAAGATGGGGTGTTGTAATTAAGGTAGGTTACATGTGTAGGTGTTGGTGACTAGAGTGTGTTCACCAAACTTTCGGTTGAGGTATACCGAGGTGTGCCTCTTCATATAACTTGGTAAGCCAATGTTGAACCCAAGAAGTGGAAGCTGTTTTGAGTGGTGAAGGAGGCAATTGAATAGGAAAAGGTCATAAGTGGTACTAGATGTTGTAGTTAGTATATGACTGTGTTTCTTATGTTGTCTAATTTACAGGTTTGTATAATGGAATCGAGAGAACGTCAGACATGCATTCAGAATGAAGCAACCCCTGTTAGTGATTCAAGTTTCATAAGCGATGATGATGTCAGTGCCTTTGAGGCTTTGGAGGAGGACAGGGATAATTTACCCAACAACCCGTCAATGTCGTTGGAGGCTGAGGTGAGTGGTAGTAGTGGGGATATGGTCATGCTTGAGTTACGATCAAAGAAGTTACATGATAAGGGTGGCACTAGCGAAGCTCTTACGAGGATGTCGAAGATTAAAGGTGATGTGGCTGTCGCAGAACTGCGGTTGAAGAAAGTACATGACAAGGGAGGTTCTAGTAAGGTTGAATCCCTGAAGCCCAGGAGGTGTTTCGCAATGTCTGAAAGTGTGCAAGGGAAAGGAAACGGATTTAAAGGAAATATGGGAAGTCTGTGGAAATAGAAGGGAAAGTGGTGGAGGATGAGGGAGAGGGCATTGGTGATGTTATCCTCAGGCTTCGGTGCACACCTGAAGCAGTGTGTAACTTGAACTCTGAGTTGGAGGATTCCAAGAAATCAGCTATAGAGGAAACAGTATGAGTCTGGTTCTAAAGTACAAGCCTTTTGTTACGGACAGACACCTAGTTTGGGCCCATGTTGAATCTTGGATCCTGGAGATGAAGGCATTCAAGATAAGCCAGAGGGAGGTACCATTCTTAGTGTATGATGTGGCCTTCTTGATGGGACTCCCTGCCACTAGTAAACATGTTCCATTTGAGCGGGGGCAAGGTGGATGTAAGGTTGAGGAAGTCGTAAAGGCAGCTATGGACGACCATCTGACAAGAGAGAGAATGAGGTGACAGATTGGTTGGGTAGACATACGAATGTACAGGAACTATGTTTCAGTTATACTCGACCTATGTAAACAAAATAACACCCCTGAGAGGCTGGGGTTATTCACTAAGTTGTACTCCTTACTAGTAATGAGTGGATTGTTATTCTCACGCTCCACTGGGGCTATGGCATGGGGGTTGATTGAAATAACCGAAGATATGAACGGGATAGCTGAGTACAACTGGTCACATGCAGTATAGAGCTTCCTATGGAAGCAATAGAGGAAACGAAAGAGAAAATCCCTATGAAGAAAAATCTGCAAATACATGGCTTTCTAATGATACTTCAGGTACGTCATAGAATTACATAAATGTGATGATGGCTTGTTATAATTGATTAACCTAAGAGGATTAATGTGTGTTGTGATTTATGTAAAATATGTATGGTTTTATGAGCATACAAGTTTGTACCCTCATGCTGATGACAAGTGTGTGCCACGCATTGCAAGCTGGGTGAACTCATACATAGGCCGCAAGTATGATGCTACGGTGCTTATTTCGTCTATCAAGGACAACCAGGTGGGGCAGAGGTTGTCTTGTTGTGTGATAAGGTATGTTCTTTATTTAGTGCGTGTGGTAATGCTGATATTTGAATGTGCAGATTTTCCTCTCCTCAAAGTGCGGGAGTTGGAGAGAAAACAACCAAAAATAAAGGCTTTCAGTGAGACTGATGATTTTCGAGCATATGTGGAGGATGCACAGGTATGATAAAAATATAAATGCATTGACACATGATGGTTTGTGATAGTAGGGACACAAATTCTTAGTAAAGGCAGTAGATATGGTTTGATGTATGTGTACGTTGCATATGAATGTGGATGCTAAATTAAGGGTTGGGATATTAGCAAGTGCTAATGAAGTTAAGATGTATGCGATAGGTGCGTCTTATATTATAGTGTGGTGTTTTGTATGGTTTCCCATGAAAGTGTGCGAGTACTTAATAGTGGCCCATGTAATTATTGGGGAGTTGGGCAGGGTAGACAAACATATGTTGCAGTAGTGATTTGACATCACATGTTGTACAGACTTCCTTCCTTGAATTTTGACATGTGCATGGTGTATAGTGAGCTAAAATGGTACGTTCAATGTTACAGGGTATTATAAGCATTGAGGAACGCCTCCAAAGGACTAGGGAGGAATTGAGGATAGAGAAAGAGGCACATGCTGCCACGAAGAAGGAGTTAGAATACATGAGGGAATTACTGATAGGTATGGGACAGGAGGATAGCATTCCAGGATGTGGGCAGAATGAAGGGCTCGAGTTGGCACAGAGAGCAAAAGGCAGTAGGAAGGCCCATGAGACAAGTATCGCTGCATCAGACCATGATAACAGTGACACCATACGAAACAAATTGCATAATGTTGACCTGGCAAGCATTGAAGATGTGGAAGAATGTGAGCAATTGTCACTACCAGAAATTGGGTTTGTAACGACCAGCTTATAACGACCAACATAATATATATCGTTAAATGTTAGTAATAATGACGAAAATAATTATTTGTCGTTTAATTTTATCAAAAAGTCCTTATTAGACAACGAACACTAAAATAGGTCGTTATTAATTTTATAATGTTCATCGTTATTGACTCTATGAGGGAACACATATAAATTATGGAGGGAATATGAAAATAAAAATCTGATAAATAAGTATATATTTTTCATCAAAGTTAAAAATTTTAGATCCTTGAAGAAAAAATAAGTTAGATTATGAGGATAAGGGTTATTATTATAAGTTGAAAGCGTATGAACCTAACATTAAACAAGATCAGTATCACGCACGAACTCCCCTTATTTCCCTCAAGCCTCCAGCCGCGCGGTTTCCCCTTCAATTCGCTAGACTCTGCTCAACCTTGTCCTACCGCTTCAACCTAACCATACACTGAAGAAATTCCTCAATTGAATCTTCCAATTCTGCTCTGCTCCCCGAACTCGGCGGCACATCACTTCCCTCACTCCACGAACTCTGCTCCACGGGCTCTTCTTCTTCTTCGTGATTTTAGGTTCGGCTCATCCTCTTCTTCTTCCATTGTCGGATTGTACTTTTCAATTGAGAAATTTAGGGGGTAGGTGATGTGCATTTGGAGCCAACTGGGCAGGTTTTGAACAATTCTTTGAACCTGCAGACTGATTATTGTGCTGGGGGGTTGCCAAGTTCGTGGCATATTGCTGGGCTTCGATCAATTTTGGTGAGTGTTTCAACATATGGATTATAGTCAAATTATGTTTATCAATAATGAATTTTGGAGATTCTGTGCTTGTAAGTATGGATTGTCAGTGAAATTATGTGTTATCAATAATAATGTTTGGTATTAGAGTAGCTATTTCATCTGCACATTACATGCTCCACAAAATGCCTGACTCAGATGGCTTGGTTTTAAATGAGATTGTGTGTTTTTTTTTGGGGGGTGGGGTTGTTCTAGTACATATGTTTCATGATGGTCGTATAATTGAATAAGCTCCCCTAAGCTTATGTAGTAAACATGATGCTCCAGGATATTAATTTTTTTTGTCCCTATTGAATTTGAATTAAATTAAGTAGTTGTCAAAGTTTTTTGATTACTTGCTTGGAATTGCACAGGGTGCAAGTGGTGGAAATGAGCCTTCCTTTCTTTAAATGTTCCGTGAAACCCATAAAAAGGGCGATGATCTTGCAACTCCAGAGATTGCTCAGAAATATGTATGTACAATCTTCTTTTGTAACTTGCATAAATTTTTTTTGGGCAACTGCAAAGACTAATGCTGTCATGCTATATATTTTAGGATGAAATCCGAGATACGATGGAGAAGGAGCCCTCTCTTTCGCGTATGGAGGTTGGCTTTATATTTTTACATAACTGTTACTCAATAATATACTATTTGATGTCTTTATCTTAACACATGACATTACCTTTTCGATGTATAGGTTGCTCAAAAGGTTTTCAAATCAAAATCTCGGGATTCAGTAGTTGGCTATGGAGGAGGAGTAAAGACAAAAGATATAAGAGGACCATCACGTACTAGAGTAGAGCTTGAAGTGGAACTCAATGCTACTAGGAAAAAAAATAAAGTTCTCGTCGGTCATGTGACCACAGTCAAAACAGAAAATGAAAGCCTTCAGAATCGTGTGGAGGCTGTTGAAGCTGAAATGGGAAAGTTCAAGGATTGGGTTTCCAAGCAGTTAAACATTAATGTTCCATCTTATGCTAATACCGAAAATGGGAATCCAGGTTAGATATTTAAATATTTAATGCAAGGCTTACTATGATCTAGTTACACCGAAGCATAGCACCCACTTCTTTGAGGTGAAATTTGAGCATTAACTCTTAGCTGGGCCTAGTAATACTTCTACCATCAATTGTAATGGCCGGACTGTCCTGTAACAACCCCCCTGCACCTGGGCTATGTTTTATGCTTGGTTCCTGCTTCTAAAGCATTGCTTTCTTTTCCTATTTTCCTTTTTTTTGGGGGGGTTGGTATTGGCTAGATCTTGGTAGATCACTGCTCAGGGATGTGGCTTTTATCAAGTGGATTGCAAGCAGGTTCATATTTAGCATTGGCTGGTTGAAAACGGGCTGATTCAGCTCGATTATGATGTAGAAGATTCCTGCTAATTGTCTGAATTTTCTTCTAAATGCTAATTGTGAATTTGTGATACATACTGAGGACCTGTTTTATGGCTTTTATCTAGCGGATTGCCATGCATGTTCATAGTCAGTGTGTTGGTCGACAACCCGCACTGGGCATGTTGTAACGTTGGTGATTTGAGCCGTATTACAGGCATATACATGGTGACTATATGGTGACTTGAGCTGTATCACTTTTATATATGATTATGTTCGTGTTGCAGCTATGTTGCTGGCACTGTAATGTATAGTTGGTGGCTGCAGGATTTTACAGGTGTAAACTAATAGCATGAGTACTGGTGCTAGACAATTTACTGTTGCAGGTCACTGTGATTGATGGTTGTTGCCTCTTTGTGTTATTGGGGCTTCGTAACACTGGGGCCTCATGTTGGCTTCCATGGTATATGTTTTTTGGCAGCTCTCTATATTAATAGAGATCTAACGCTTTGTCGTTTTTTTTTTTTTTTGGTAGATGCTTGAAGACATTGGAGCCTCATGCCGAGATCTAACACAGTTCCAGTCTTTGGTTGACAATGCAAGACCATTCAACTTTTCTGTCTTTTCTTAGCAAACAGACTATGTGTTGAACATCTAACTTAGCTTAAGAATAGCTTTTCTAGCTAGTTCTTAGATAGTTATTTTCTAGCATTCATAGGATGCTTCAGGCCTTAGTTATATTTTGTAGCGAAAATTCACAAACTGGTATTTTTCAATTCAAATAATAAATATTCAAATTTGGGATTACTAGTATTTACTTGAGTTATTTGATCAAATGCACCATCATATTGACTATATAATTGATATTAGCTCTATATAATCATCAACAACAAGATTATTTGGTCACTATTACATCATTTAACGACGCATTTTAACAAAAAAATCTTTCGTTGTTAATCTTTATTACAACAATAACGACGACCAAAGTGGTCGTTAACGATAACGATCACACACTATTCATTTCTAATTTTATAATTCTACAATCAATAATATGGTTGTTATTATTATTTTTTTTCGTCGTTAATTAGTTCACTACTAACGACAATATCTCTTTTCGTCGTTAGTAGAATAACGACCAAAATTTTTATGTCGTCGTTAAAAACTATTAACGACGGGACCAATAACGACGGACGACGACCAACAATATTTTGGTCATTAAAGGCTTTAACGACGAAAAATTGAGTTTTCAACGGCCAACTTTTTCGTCGTTAGAAGCCTCTTTTCTAGTAGTGTGTCTCAGTGCTAGCGGACATCAACATTATGTACTGTTGCACACATCAATGTGGATGATGAAATGTTATGTGATTGGGGAAATGGTATGGATGAGGAAGTAGATGCTTTAGAGGGAAATGTTTTGTCCATGCCGGATTATGACATGTAGCCACCAGATGATGTTGCTAAAGAGGGCCAGATACAGGATGCTAGTCCACAATTGCAAAAAGAATACGGAGAAGTCCTCAGCAGCGAAATCCCTCGACCAAGTAGAGATCTCTGCATGTCAATCCCGATACCGTTCTGTGAATGAGTAAACGAACAATGGACATTGTGTACAGTTCCCGCAAATGGTCGAGCAAGGTGACCACCCACACAAGCGAAGAAGAAAACCCGCAAGAGATGGGGGGAAGCACAGTTGAGGCCAAGAAGGTGAGCACAAGGGTACTGCTAGGCCACCTCACTGCTGTTACAGAAGGCCAGGATCAGGAACCAACAGTGCTACATCCACGCGTTAAGGTAAAGACTGACATAACATGTGTATGTATATAGCGTTCTCATCATTGAAATACGTGATACAACCGCTAGCTTGTTATATATGGTTATTTAATTAGGGAGGAACTGAAGTCACGACGGCGCCATCAATGTGGAGGTCAGAAGAGGAAGAAGTTGGGAACACTGAGCAAGCAAACCTCACCGTAGGAGGGAAACCTGCTGCAACGCGATGTGGGCAATGACACTATGCATTCTACATGCATAGGCACTAAGGTAACTGTGATGCGTTCATTACTTAAGCATTGCAAATATACAATCATGGTAGACGATTGCTATGTCTTGTTACCTTAAGCTTGCGAGGGCAGTCAATACGTATACCTGGTGTATACAGTCGTGGTCATGGAGACTGCAAATTTAATGGGAGGTAGTTACTAACGGGAAGAAGAGAGGGTGGGCATCATTATATCGCTTCTACTGTAGCATTCAGTTATATTGTGATTCGACGTTACCGTATTTTGTCGTAGCTAACATCATATTCGTAATTATATCTTGTACAGGATAGTGTTCAACAATCGGTTATTCCGCATGAAGTTCCTCACACTAGTACTTCGCCCTCCAACATGCATGAAGCAGTGGCCTACCCCCAAACTGGGGATGCCGGGGTTGCCTCTTCTGATGACAAGGTAGTACAGGTGAACACATGTATAGTCATACTTTGTACATTATATGACTGCAATTGTACGGACCAATAGGGTCACCGGGGGGGAGTTTGTTATCTTCAACTAACATGTGATGCAAATGCATGTTCCATTATGTACCGGCGAGTAAGATGTGCTTCTATACATGGGGTTGTCATGTATAGAGCTCTAGTACTTGTAAGTAACCCGTGATGCAAATGCATTCGCTGTGAAGTTGGGGGTGTCCATTGTGGTGTTGTTGCCTTCTATAGATGGGCTTTTAACTTGTGTGAGTTTTTCATTGATAGGACGTACATGCCAACTTTGCACCTGCATACGTTGGAGGTTTACAGCTCAGGCCACAACTATAATTTGCAGAGGAGGAAACACGGAATGATGTTGCCTTGTGCACAACCCCTATTTTGGGGATCACGGTGATCGAGGTCAATAGATGTTTCCTAGTGGGTCATCATGTCCGTCAATTAGGTATAAAGTTTCGTATGTGTCCACTGCATGAGTCATCTGACAAACTAATTTTCATATGTCGTTAATTTCTTGACATTCTATTAGGGAGGAGATGGTGAGACAAAGGCGGTCTTTGTGCACTGGACACTGTTCCTAAGGTGAGCTCACACATATACACCCCAACCATCTATGATACCAGGGATACACCCATCTGTCAGCTATGCTACTTCTTGGATTGTCTCTGAAGCCCTACATGTAGTTGGCCATGCAAGTGTCATTTCCACTTACAACAGGGGTACTCCTAACGACCGTTACTTAGTATGTTGACATATACTGGCATAAACCTCGGCTGCTACAATGTGAAGGTATACCTAGCTACATTTGGTAGGTTATCAGAGCATGCCTAACTGTCTATCAAGGTATACATGACTGTCATGTTTAATAGTTTTCCATACAATTGATTAGGGCTATGGTGGGTCCTTCATCTCACCAAGTTCCTTCCACATGTCATTGTTATCATGGCCTTACAACAAGAAGGGGATGACAAGATTAATATGGTGCTCATCGCAACCGAGACCGACGGTGAACCGACCACAGTAGCAGATAGACCGCCCAACGTTGCAGCCGAAGAGCTGCCTACTCCTTAGATACGGTTCATCCTGTTCCATCTAACCATGCCTTACATGCTCAGATAAACCTCAACTGCTATAATGCGAAGGCATGCCCAGCTACATTCGGTGGGTTACCTAGCTATGCCTAATTATCTGTCATGATATGTATGGCTATCGTATACTAATAGTTTGCCATACAATTGGTTAGCGTTATAGCAAGTGCTTCATCTCAATAAGTTCCTCCCATATCTTATTCTTCCCGTGTCTTTGTAATAGGGAGGGGATGACAGGATGAGTGCGTTGCTCATCATAGAAGAGACCAGCGGTGAGCCGACTATAGTAGGGGACAACCCACCCACTACTGCTACCGAGGAGCCTCCCATGCCTCAGGTACGACTACATTTGGTAGGTTACCTGGGTATGCCTAACTATCTGTCGTGGTATGCATGAATGTCATGCATACCAATAATTTACCATACAGTTGGTTCGGTCTGTAGTGTATGCTTCATCTCACTAAGTTCCTCTTATATGTCATTCTTCTCATGTCCTTCCAACAGGGAGCGGATGACAGAATGAGTGCACTACGTGTCGCTGTCAAGATCGGTGGTGAGCCGACCATGGTATGGGACAGCCCGCTCACCATTGTAGCCAGAAAGCCTCAATCCCTCAGGCATGGTTCACCCATTCCATTTGACCTTGCCTTATATGCTCACATAAACTTAACTGCTATAATGTGAAGGTATGCCGTGCTACATTTAGTAGGTTACTTGGGTATGCATAACTGTCTACCGTGGTATGCATGACAGTCATGCATACGAATAGTTTGTCACACAGCTGGTTAGGGCTGAAGTGGGTACTACATCTTACTAAGTTCCTTTCACATATCCTTTTTATCATGTCCTACCAAAGAGCCTTCCATCCCTCAGGCAGGGTTCATCTTATTCCATCTCACCTTATCTTACATGCTCACATAAACCTCAATTGTTGTAATGTTGGAGCATGAACTAAATGGGTCGGATGTAGGTTGCTTGAGTTTAGTTCCAAATTTTCCCTTAGTAATAAGATATGACTTGGTTTAAAGGCTAGGCCACCAATTAAGACTAAGGATCGACCGAGAATTGCTTAAAGGCTAAGCCACCCACAATTCTATAAAGGATTCCACTCAAGACTCACCACCTTTGAGAAAGGATAAAGAGAACTTAAGATTTTAGGGAGAGAAAGCTTGAGCAAATTCATATGTTTCAAATCTAAATATTACATCCTAAGGCCTCCCTTATATATGAGAGCCTTTTATAAGCTAGAAAAAAGCAGCAAAAGGGGCTTGCAAATGCCCATAAAACAAAGGGAAAAGCAAAAAGCAATGTAAGTACAAAGGTGATAGTGACATGCTGTCCTGTCGCTTTCAGTGCACAACCTTCAAATTCTAACAGCTATAACTTCTGCCACACTTACCCAAATCAGCTCAAATAGATGTTGTTAGAAAGCTTGGAAAGTCTATTTTCATATGGATCAAGTTCAAAGGCATTGGGAGCTATCGTTTGGAAGGTACAGCTCAAACTCTCTAAGTGGTCAAGACTGGATTAGATTTTGTAGCTTGCTGAAAGTGAATTCATTTGACCTATCTTCCAATGACTTAACCTAGAAATATTTTTATGCTCTTTTACATGACATAATAAGGTTCGTAAAAAGTGGGTTTTTGCAACATTTTAACCCATACTAAGCTTGCATAATAAAGCCCACAAAATCGGGCTAAAATCGGGTTAAAGTGCAACTAGCATATACCTTGCTATTTTAGGACTTTCTTATTATCTCCGTGGGTTTAACTTCATTTTTATGGACAAAACCCTTTAGAAGGCCTCTTGACCTTCCCAAAATACAAGAATAACACATCCTAAAGGTTTAGGATGAGGTTGGAATTAAAGCTCTAAAACAGCACATGGGCCAAGTCCCCTTTGATGGAGCTTGTAAGCATTAAGGAGGATGTGGGAGCTCTCTTGGACTTGAGTGGGCATGACACTTGCCTCATCCCCCCCTTCTTGATTGTTATTTTCCCTTAAATCATCACCATCTTCTTCATCAACAGGATAGGGTGTGAGTTCACCCACATTGAATATAGGGGATACACCCATATCTCCTAACAACTCTAACTTGTAGGCATTATCATTCACCTTCTCAAGGATCTTGAAAGGACCATCCCCTCTTGGCATAAGCTTGTTTTTCCTCCTTGATGAAAACCTCTCTTTTCTCAAGTGTAACCATACCAAATCCTCGGGCTTGGACGTGATAGCCTTGCTGTGCTTGTTTGCTCTTGCCTTATACATTTCATTAGCCTTCTCTATCTTTACCCAAATCTATTGGTGAAGCATTTTCATCTCGCTTACCTTCTCTTCGGCCTCATAACTAACTCTAGACTCAAGTGGAAGTGGTATAAGTTCTAAGGGAGTTAGTGGGTTGATCCCGTAGCATGATTCGAAGGGAGAATGGGCCGTAGCAAAACTAGGAGTGCGGTTGTATGCAAATTCAATATGAGGAAGCTTAAGATCCCACTCCTTAATGCTTTTACTCACCAAGCTTCTAAATAAAGCAGCAAGAGTTTTGTTGGTGACTTTGGTTTGCCCATCCGTTTAAGGATGGTGGTAGGTACTACACCAGACCTTAATACCAAGGAGTCTCCACAAACACCTCCAAAAGTGGCTAAGAAACTTTGTGTCCCGATCAGACACAATGCTCTTAGGGATACCATAAAGCTTAATCACTTCCTTAAAGTAGAGGTGAGCTATGTGAGATGCATCATCCATCTTCTCACATGGAATGAAGTGAACCACCTTTGAGAAACGGTCCACGACCACCATAATAGCATCCTTACCCCTTTAAGTCCTTAGAAGAGCAACTATGAAGTCCATGCTCACATCTTCCTATGGACTGTTAGGGATAGGCAAAGGAGTATACAATCCTTGGTGGAATTAACTCTTAACTCTTTGACAAATAGAATACTTGGAAATCACCTCATGAGCATCACCTCCCCTCTTAGGCCAAAGGAAGTGTTCCTTGAGCATGTCAATGGTCTTGTTGATCCCAAAATGGCTGGCTAGACCTCCTCCATGGACTTCCTTGACAAGAAGCTCTCAGATAGGTTCCTTTGGGATATAAAGCTTGTTACCCTTGAACAAGAAGTACTTTTGTTTAGTATAGGGGCTATGCTTGCTACCCTCTTGATCATTGAGGTAAGGCTTGAAATCCTCATCCTCTTGGTGGAGATCACGGATGAATTGGAAGCCTAGGACTCTTGCTTCCATCATGGTTAGTAGGGAATACCGTCTTGAAAGAGCATCTGTAACCACGTTGGTGCTCCCCTTCTTATGCTTGGCCACAAATGAGAAACTTTATAAAAACTCAACCCATTTAGCATGCCTTGGATTGAGTTTATGTTAGCCATTCAAATACTTCAATGCCTCATAGTCCGAATGGAGCACAAATTGTTTTGGCCTTAAGTAATGAGACCAATGATGAAGAGCTCTTACCAATGCATAGAACTCTTTATCATATGTTGAGTAGTTCTTCCTTGAGCCATTGAGTTTCTCACTAAAGTAAGCAATGGGGCATAGGTCTTGTATGAGGACAGCCCCTATGCCAACTCTGCTTGCATTACAGTCAACTTCAAAGAGCTTGTCAAAATTGGGAAGGGCTAACACCGGGGCCTCACATAGCTTGGCTTTGAGCTTCTCAAAGGCGACATGGGCAGCCTTGGTCCACTCAAAGGATCCCTTCTTCATGCACTCGGTGATGGGGGCTGTGAGGGTGCTAAACCCTTTGATGAACCTCCTATAAAATGACGTCAAGTTATAAAAGCTCCTAACTTCGGTGATGGAGGTAGGAGTGGGCCATGACTTGATAGCAAACCTTAGCTTGATCCATGGAGATACCATCCTTAGAGACCACATACCCCAAAAAGGTGACTTGGGGTGAAAAGAACTCACATTTTTCCAACTTCCCAAAGAGCCTTTTAGCTCTCAAGACCTTGAATACCTCTTCTAAATGGTGTAGGTGATCCTCTTGACTGTTGGAGTATACTAGAATGTCATCAAAATACACCATCGTAAATCTTCTAAGAAAAGGCCTTAAGACTTCATTCATCAACCTCATAAAAGTACTAGAGGCATTGGAAAGGCCGAAAGGCATTACTAGCCACTCATAAAGCCCACCCTTGGTCTTGAATGCCATTTTCCACTCATCCCCTTCCTTCATACGGATTTGGTGATACCCACTTCTTAAGCCAATCTTAGAGAAGATGGAAGAGCCATGTAGTTCACCAAGCATGTTATCAAGCCTAGGTATGGGGTACTTATACTTGAGAGCAATGTTATTTATGGCCCTACTATCCACACACATGCAAAAGGTACCATCCTTTTTGGGAACTAACAAGGTCGGGACCAAGCATGGGCTCATGCTCTCTCTAACATAACCTCTTGCCATCAATTCATCAACTTGCCTTTGGAGTTCCTTAATCTCTTAGGGATTACACCTATAGGCAGCCTTATTAGGGAGTGGAGCATTGGGAATGAGGTCAATTTGATACTCAATGCCTCGAATGGGAGGGAGGCTGGGTGGTAGGCCTTGTGGAAAGACATCTTGGTGTTATGAGAGGGGGGCGGATTAGGGGATGTAAGGGAGTCACTTCCTCACTTTTGTTGCTTTCAAGCATGAGTAAAGTTAGAACTTGCTTACCCTTGCCTAAAGCTCTCTTAACCTGTGTTGCACTTAACATGAGAAGGTCTCTCTTTTTCTCACTTCCTACCCCGGGCTTAGTTTTGTGGACTTGATTTGGAGGTAATGGGTTTAAGACTATCCTTTCCTTATCAATGACCAAACTTGAACCCATCATGTATGATATGTCTATCAAATTGCCAAGGCTGACCCAAAAGTATATGCCATGCACTCATGGGTACCACATCACAAAGGACATTATCTCTGTACTTTCTACCAATTGAAAAAGAGATGAGTGCTTGCTTAGATACCTTAATATCACCACCATCATTGAGCCATTTGAGAGAGTACGACTTGGGATGAGAAATGGTGGGAATGCCAAGCTTCTTAATGACTGTAGTGGAGGCTACATTAGTGCAACTCCCACCATCAATGTTCAAGTTGCAAACCTTATCTTGTATGGTGCATTGGGATTGAAAGATCATGTCTCTTTGAGCCTTGTCGTAAGGAGTCTCTTGGGTGCGTAAAACCCTCCTCAAGACAAGTAATTCACCTTCATCGGCCTCAAGTTGAGTCTCTTCTTCCACATAGTCTGATTCTTCCTAATGAGCTTCCCCTTGAGTCTGTATCAATAAGGCATCTACTTCTTCAACCTCTTGCATGGTCATGACCATTCCATTAGGACAATCATATTGGAAGTGCCCATACCCTTGACATTTAAAGTACTTCTTGCCCTCAAGCTTCTTAGGTAATTCCTTTGCTGAAGGAAGAGCCACGGCCTTGCCCTTGTCAACCCGTGAGGTGCCTTCGGGTTTAGGATGAATGAAGTGCTTGAATGGAGGTTTTGAACTTGCTTGCTCCTTAGGAAATGGCTTGGTAAAGATCTTCTTTTCCTTCTTTCTCTTCTCAACCTTGAGAGCTAGCTTAAAGACATCATCCAAGCTGAAGTAGGTTTGAAGTTCCACCTTTATAGCAATAAGAGGGTTTAGCCCGTTGAGAAATCGAGCCACGGTTTGCTCTTGGGGTTCACGGATGCCTCCCCTCAAAAGGAGTTACTCAAACGCCCTTATGTACTCACCCACACTCATGTTGTTTTGCTTGAGTATGAATAGCTGGTTGTTGATATCTTGCTTGTAACTTTCGGGAAGAAATCTCTTGTTCATAAGAGACTTAAACTTCTCCCATGAGTTAATCTTCCTTTTTCCTTCTCGAGCCCTTTGCTTCTTGACATTTTCAAACCACAAGGAGGCATACCTTGTAAGTTTGAGGCTAGCAATCTTGAAACTTTTCTCATCATCATAGCCTTTGGCCTCGCAGATCGATCCATGGCTTGAATCCATTTAAGGAACTTATCGGGATTCAAGTTGCTATTGAATTCCGGAGGCTCAACTTTGATATCTCCAAACTCATTCATAGGAGGTCCTCTACCTCCCCTTCTTAGATTGCTTCCCATTCTTAAGTCACTAGAATAGCCTTGTTCATCTCCAAAATCATTTGGCTCTTGAGCTCTTTGGCCTCCTTGGAGGGCCATGAATTGGGTAGTCATTTACTCAAGTTGCCTACTAATTTGCCTAACACTTTCTTGTAAGGCTAGGATGGCATTATCTTATCTCATGATATGAGCTTGTTCTAGGCTCATGCCTCTTGGCATGCTTGCTGGTTGGGGAGAATCAATGGAAGGGTTTTCTTCATTAAACATGGTGAAATTGGAAAGGATAAGACGAAAGGTTAAGGCTTGGACAGGAGAAGGCACGGTTGTGCTAGAGAAGCACAGGTGAAAACAGGCTCGGAGAGGGGTGGCACGGTCGTGCTTGGAGGCACGATGAGGTCGTGCTACTATTCTTGTTCAAGGTTGAGTGGCACGGCTGTGCTTAAGCACATGGTGTGACTGTGCGAAGTTGCTGGCCAGTTGCACAGTTTTGTGGATGGAAAATTTATGGAAGGTTTAAGTGGGGGTTTGTGCTTAGCTATCTTGTGGGGCTTTTTGAGGAGTAAAAAGACGGATTTTTGTGGGAAGAAATCAAGTGTAGGCTACAGTATCGTTGGCTTAAGAAAGTGTTTGGTCAAAGTAGTTTGGAGAAGACCAAGCCAGAGAGAGGTGTAGATTCACCATGGTTTTTATAACAAAAGTGAAAGAAAAGCTTGACAAAGATGAAACCAAAGCAAGGAAATATGAAATAAACTCAAGAACACCAACCTGGATTTGCTCTGATACCAAATGGAGCATGAACTAAATGGGCCGGATGTAGCTTGCTTGAGTTTAGCTCCAAATTTCCCCTTAGTAACAAGATATAACTTGATTTAAAGAGCAGGCCACCAATCAAGACTGATGACCCACCAAGAATTGCTTAAGGGCTAAGCCACCCGTAATTCTATAAAGGACTCCACTCAAGATTCACCACTTTCGAGAAAGAATAAAGAGAACTTAAGATTTTAAAGAGAGAAAGCTTGAGCTAATTCATATGATTCAAATCTGAATATTACATCCTAAGGCCTCCCTTATATAAGAGAGCCTTTTACAAGCTGAAAGAAAGCAGCAAAAAGGGCTTTCAAATGTCCATAAAGCAAAGGGAAAAGCAAAAAGCAAAGCAAGTGCAAAGGTGATAGTGACATGTTGTCCTGTCACTTTTATTGCACAACCTTCAACTTCTAACAGCTATAACTTCTGCCACACTTATCCAAATCAGCTCAAACAGGTGTTGTTAGAAAGCTTGAAAAGTCTATTTTCATATGGTTTAAGTGGGAAGGCATTTGGAGCTACTGTGTGGAAGGCATAGTGCAAATTCTCCAAGTGGTCCAGATTGGATTAGAATCTACATCTTGCTGAAAGTGACTTCATTTGACCTATCTCCCAATGACTTAACCTAGAAATCTTTTTATTCCATTTTAGCTGACATAATAAGGTTCCCAAAAAGTGGGTTTGCAGCATTTTGAACCCATACTAAGCTTACATAATAAGGGCCACAACATCGGGCTAAAATCGGGTTAAATTGCAGCTAGCATATACCTTGCTGTTTTAGGAATTTCTTATTATCTCCATGGGTTTAACTTCATTTTTATGGACAAAACCCTTTAGAAGGCCTCTTGATCCTCCCAAAATAGAAGAGTAACATATCGTAAAGGTTTAGGATGAGGTTAGAATTGAAGCTCCAAAACAGTACATAGGCCAAGTCCCTTTTGATGGAGCTTGTGTGCATTAAGGAGGATGTGGGAGCTCTCTTGGACTTGAGTGGGCATGACACTTGCTTCAAATGTAAAGGTATACCTAGCTACATTTGGCAGGTTACCTGGGTATGCCTAGCTGTCTGTCGTGGTATGCATGACTATTATGCATGCTAATAGTTTGCCATACAGTTGGTTCGAGCTATAGTGGGTGCTTCATCTCACCATGTTCCTTCCACATATGATTCTTCTCATGTTTATACAACAAGGACGAGATGAAAAGAAGAGTGCATTGTTCGTCGTGGTCGAAACCGATGGTGAGCCGACCACAGTGGGGGACAACCCATCCACCGTTGAACGGAGAGCCTCCCATCCCTCAGGTATAGTTCATCCCGTTCTATCTCAACTTCACTTACATGCTCACATAAACCTTAGCTATTGCAATATGAAGGTATGCCCACCAACCTATGCTGGGCAACCTAGTATGCCTCATTGTCTGCTGTGGTATTCTTGACTGCCATATCCAATAGTGTGTCGTACAGTTGGTTAGGGTTGTGGTGGGTGAAACATCCTACATGCAGTTCTTGCACATGCCGTTCCTATAACGTCCTTATAACAGGGAAGAGATGACAACACAAAGGCAATCCTCATCGCGCCAGACACCGGCAGTGCCCTGAGCACAGCAGGACACAGCCCGGTGTAAGGCCCATATACTGTATTTTCTATTAAGCTGTTCATGATGCCTTTTTACGCTATAAAAATTATATTTTCTGTGAGCGATGATTTTATTAAAAAGAATATTATTATCGCTATTAAAATTATTATTATCATTATTGGTTTGAAAATCTTTCAATGATTTTTAATAAGCGTTGTTAAGGCTTATTAACTAGTACTAAATAGGGTAGGAACCCGAATACGATTAGGTTGTTAACCTTAGAATTCGTTTCGTTAGTCATTAAATCGAACCTCAATATTTTTGGGAATGAGTAATTGATGAAAGGTCGTGTTATCGATTTCAGGTTTAGAGTTTTGATTACAAATTAGACCAGCAGTGCCGAGTATCGAACAGCTTGGAACAAAAAATAAAGAGAGGGAGGGGCATTTTAGTAATTACGTGCGATCTCGTTTTTTCTTCTCTCTTCTGTCGCGACCCCCTGCCCCCGACGTCCCTCTTTCTCTCTCTCCTTTGCTCTACTTGACCTTCTTCCTCCTTCTCTCCACCATACACATGGTTTCCATGCTCAAAACCCAAAGAAAGTTCGCCACTCCAACCTGCAAAACTCCCCCATTCGACCACCCCCACAAGCTGGCAAGCGTTTGGTGTGAATTTAGATAGGAATCGGAATGCATGCACCACATTTATGGAGGAGTTTGGGTGGCGAATTGGGGCACAAACACTTGCCCAGGTATGGCCATGCAATTTAGCTTCTAGTAATGTCAATCTTCTATAAATTAGGGGTAAAATTTCGTAATTTCAAACGCCCAATTCGACCTTAAGTTGTTAAATGAAATTTGGGTCTATTTGGGGTTTAAATCTGATGAGGTTTGGGTGTGAATTCGGGATTGACGTGCGTGGTGAGCAAGAGCCAAAGGCTTGGTGCTACTCGACCACCTAGAGCCGAGTTAGCAACTTCAAATGATCACCTATTCGAGGTGGGGATTTATTTACCCCTAAATTATTATTATTTTTAATGAATTTAACTAAATTAGTTAGTGCATGTTGATTTGAGGTTATAAATCTCTTTGGGCAAATTTAGATCGAGATTAAGGAATTGAGAATGTGGTACTGCTTTTGGTCAATTGCTTGTCGAACTGATGTTGAATTTTTGATAATCGGGCAGTTGGGAGAAATGCCTAATAAATGCTGACATAGCACTGTTATTCCATCAGTTTAATAGTTGAATTCCATTTGAAGCTTTAGGATGCTAGTTGAAGTAATTGTGGAACGAACTGAATTATGTTTAAACCTTATGGCTAAATCAGTTTGGGCATGACTAATAGTCTATTCGTTGTAATTACAATGGAATATTATGCTTGTGGACATTAGTTTACGAACTAGAAAGCAAAATATCGCTTTAAAGTCTCTATTGCATCGGTTAGTACACTTAAACTCTATGCTGGTTATTAAACATGAACATTATGCCAATATATGATCGTTCTATGCACTATTGGTTTGTGCATGTCAATATTGAATCGAGCTTGGTAGTTGGATGGTTTGAGGTGGAACTAATGAGAAATTTGAGGTTATTGTGGTCGGTGTTGTGCGAGGAGGGAGCATGGGTTGTGAATTGCCGCAGTCGTGTGGATTGCGAGGCCATGTGTGGCTTATTGAGTAGATTCTGCCAAGTTGTGCTATGAAGTGTGTAAATGTGCTATGTGCGAACCCCTTTTCCCCCAATGTGCTGCATGACACTATGTGACCAATTCTTGAAATTTTAGACATCTTTTAAAAGAAGGGTCATTTGGAAAGCTTGTTTTCGTGATTGTAAATGCTTTTGAATATTTACCAATTGCCTGACTGTTGCATGAGAAACAGAGCTTTAATATTTATAAACCCCAAGTGCAAGGTATATCGTTGAGTACTTGGGGTGTCGTCCGCAGGGAATTGTGTTTCCAACTACCAGAGTTCACTAGAGCGTCTCAATCTAGGCGAGATCGAAGGGTGAAGGAGTGAAGAGCTAAACTACGCTACAAACACAGAAACAAGCGACTTGGAATTGTGATTTTACCAATGAGTGAACCAACTAACCAAGACGAGTCCTAACCTACCTAAATTACACTATGAACAAGAGATGGTCGGTTGCACCATCAAAGACCACCCAAGCCCTCTCTCAAGGGTCATGAGCTAGTCTAATTCGAGTAACCACCTACTTTCGTGGGGTTAGTCGAATTAGACCACAAAACTAGCAACCCCGGACCTAACTCGATTCGATACTACTTTCGTGTCCCGAACTCGGCCATTCCCTCTCCCACACTAGCAAATTGACCTCACCTCTCAGCATAAGTCAATCGCCCAAAAATATGGATGAAAACCCTCTCAGGCATTTCATCGAACACTTGGCGGGCATGAAGGAAAACTCTAGGTTCTAAGCATAGATTGGGTATGATTAGGCCAAATACAAGATTAATTAGCCATCAAAAGGCTAATCACAACCCAAGCCAACACAATCTACCCACAAAACATCACAAACACAAGGAAACCTAAACTAACAAATAAGAATATAAACTTGAAGAACAAAAACAAAGACAATGAGGTAAAACGAATCTAAATTACTAAATAACATGAATTAGCAACAGAAACTAAACATATAAACTAAACAAAGCAAAAATAAGAATTAAAATGGCAAAACATGAATAAGAACAACAATGAAATAAATAGAGAAAAGGAAGAGGGAAACTTATGCTTGAATTGATCGAAGAACTTGAAATCCACAAGCTTGAATCCCAAAATACAAACTATAATTCTAATCTAATCCTCCTATTGAGGTTTTTATTGACTAAAACGTAAACTAAAACTACTCTAAGAAATCGCCTGGAAGAACCCCCGAGCGACCCCCCTCAAACAGACGCCCGAACGGACTTAAATAGAAAATCGAAGCCGCGACGAATCTGGGGAGGTGGCACGGGCGTGCCATGTGGCACGGCCACACCGTGCCACATTGCTGTGGCACGGTGCCGCCTCCCCCGGTTTGTCCGGTTTTGCTGGTTTTCGCTGTTTTTCTTCGTTTTGTCCCATCTTCGTCCCTTTTCGTGACGTTTGCTTGATTTGGAGTTATTTCCTACAAAACATAAATAAAACAAGGTAAAATCCTATAAAATAAAGTTATTATACGAGTAAAAGGTGGGTGAAAGAAGCACGTAAAATGGGTAAATTTACCGTTCAACACACCCCCACACCTATCTTTTGCTCGTCCTCGAGCAAAATAAAAGAAAAACTAAAGTAAACAACTAACTCACTTTCGTAGGAATCACGGTTGCATTTAGCATATGCAACAAGCCCTTTAAACCCCTTGGTCACCCCAAGTGGACGAGTAAGGTCTCGTGAGGGTTTGCAGAAGATATACCCACAAAATCTCAAAAAGGAAAAACAAAGAAAAGAGAAACAAAAAATCGAAAATAAAAGTAGCAAAACACAATATATACATGGGGATAAACTGTACACAATCGAATCAACCAAAACCACCTAATAGCTCAAATATCAGTCTGTACACAGGCATTATATGCATTTCAGGACACATCATCCCAAAGAGTGGCATCCAGACATCAGCTTTTCACCCCACGACGCATGAGGACATTGAATCCATCCTGGTGCCTAGTGTGCAAGTGTATCATCACCCTGAAACTAAGCCTACCAAAACCAAACTCAATCCCACGCAATTGACACAAGCTACCTTTTTGATTGGCTAGCATAGAAAGCAGGCTTCCCCAGTAGCAGTATTGCCTCAAAGGGTAACACCCAGTAGCGCATGCCTCAAAGGGGTACTTGTCATTTCCAACTCTTTTCTTCCCCACTTTCTTTTCTTTCCATTATTATTTTTTTCAATACAAACTCATGTTACGCCTCAAAGGGATACACCCAGTAGCGCTTGAATTTGTTTGTTTTTGCTTTTGTTTTGGAAAAAGAAAGGGGGTGCCAGCACATATAAAGGGAACTGTGCAGTAGACAATGGGAGAGTCGATCGTGGAAGACTAAGAATTCAGGATGATGACAATACATGAATTCAGGACTGGATTGCAAAATTACGATGGACTGTTGGGGTTAGAACTGAGGTCTAAAACGACAGATTGGGGATGAATATCTATCATACACATTATACTTATATACGAGCTAACAGTCAAGGTATCAGGGATCAAGGCTAATCAAAATAGTACAAAACTCCCCTAAATGCAAAAAGAAAAGAAAAATTTGTACAAAAAGGAGAAAAAATGAAAAAGTTATACAAAAATGAAAAATTTTCACAAAAATAAGAAGAAAAATGGGAGATGACCCCACCCCCACACCTAAATCTCACAATGTCCTCATTGGGAGCCGTGAGTCATCACCAACACACAAAAATAAAGAAAACAAAATCAAATACAAGAAAAACAAAAGACGACAAAAATATACACAAGCTAACACACTCTCCCAAAAACACAAGCTCACCCAAAACAACAACACGATCACACATAAATACAAACTAACACCACCAAAAATAAATATAGACCAATCCAACAACACCACCCATCACAACACAATAAAAATCCACAAAAACACAAAATTGGTGATCATAGCCAACAACGGCTCAACAACAACCAAGTTTCACCCCAAGATGATCACCAACCAAAAACACAATCCTAATATTCACAACTAAACAAAAACAAAAAGGGAAGAAAAGAAAAATAAAAGAGGGGGGAGGAGAAGAGTGAGAACGAGTATACCAGGTCGGGTACTGAATGTACCCAAACTACACCTCGCTAGGACGAGGTTGGGGAAGCGCGAGGAGCATCAGCCACTCCTCGGCGGCGTTCAGGACGCGCATCGCCAACTCAGATGCCGTCAACGCTCGCAGAAGTTTATCAAACACCTGAGCCTGCAACTCAGATGAGTGTAAGTAAGAGCACTTAAACAGGAATGCAGAAATAATAGTAAGTGCTCTCCTAAATTTATCAAATGCCTTAGAAAAATCAGTAGAATGATTGAATTCAATAGGAAAGATGATTTTTCCAGGCATGTCCTCTAGGTATAGACTATAAGGGTCAAGGGAGGGATCATACCCTCTAAAGGCACCTAGGGACTCATGGAGTGCATACAAGTGGGAGTGCGTGGTGGACAGTAGAGGAGATGAAGTAGGGGTCAAGTTAAGTGGGTTGGTGCAAATTGGGTGGGTATGGTCAATACTAGGTGCGGCACCAACCACCGGACTGTCATCACACAACTCCTCAGAAGGAGCCTCCTCAAGATATGGCTCAACCAATGTAGGTTCTCTTGACCAAGGAAGTAAAACATCCTCTACAAAGCTAGCATCACCATGAAAAGTCTCGCCGATCTCTAACCCCGTGCACTGAGTTAAAGGGAAGGGAGAAGCATGTAGAGTCAGAGCATTAACACTAGTGCCCATAGGTGTACTAGAAAAGGATGAAGCGTCGAACGCCAATGGAGTCAAGGGAAGGTCAAACACTTCTCCTGGGTCGTTCAAAGGCGCATCATCAATAACATTCGACCCTAGGGGAAGGGAAGACTCACAATCATCATAGAGATGAGCCTCAAGTCTAGGGTAAGGTAGACTAGAGTTGGTCTCATGCGATAAACGCCACTCCCTCATCCTACTAGCAAAGCGTTTGTTTTGCTCATTCATTGCCCCTATCATGGCATCAATTCTAGCATAGCATTCATTGGAAACATCACGATGGGGACAAGAATTCACATCATGGTCAAGAGATTGGCAAAAAGAGCACAACACTTGAGGGTAAGCAGAATAGTGATGACATTGGTCCCTAACATCATTAGATTGCCATTTATGCCAAGCTAGAGACTCAAACAAATCCCACATGTCATCGACATTTAAGGAATACAGACTACCATAACACATAGACTCAAGGATCGCTCGAGTCTCATGCGTTACCCCCTCAAGCACAGCATCGCATAATTCCCATTTCTCATACATGAAATGCACATATTGAGCACGATAATCATTAAACCGAGATAAATATTGCCAAAAAGGTTCGTGCTCAAATTGAGGGAAATGGAAAATGACCATCCAAATTATTATTTTTAAAAAATTTTTTTTTTTCCAAAAGGCCTAGCCTCGAATGCTAAAGTAAACCCCAATATTGAAAAACGCCAATTCCCCGGCAACGGCGCCAAAAACTTGTTGCATGAAAAACAGAGTTTTAATATTTATAAACCCCAAGTGCAAGGTGTATCGTTGAGTACTTGGGGTGTCGTCCGCAGGGAATTGTGTTTCCAACTACCAGAGTTCACTAGAGCGTCTCAATCTAGGCGAGATCGAAGGGTGAAGGAGTGAAGAGCTAAACTACGATACAAACACAGAAACAAGCGACTTGGAATTGTGATTTTACCAATAAGTGAACCAACTAACCAAGACGAGTCCTAACCTATCTAAATTACACTATGAACAAGAGATGGTCGGTTGCACCATCAAAGACCACCCAAGCCCTCTCTCAAGGGTCATGAGCTAGTCTAATTCGAGTAACCACCTACTTTCGTGGGGTTAGTCGAATTAGACCACAAAACTAGCAACCCCGGACCTAACTCGATTCGGATACTACTTTCGTGTCCTGAATTCGGCCATTCCCTCTCCCACACTAGCAAATTGACCTCACCTCTCAGCATAAGTCAATCGCCCAAAAATATGGATGAAAACCCTCTCAGGCATTTCATCGAACACTTGGCGGGCATGAAGGAAAACTCTAGGTTCTAAGCATAGATTGGGTATGATTAGACCAAATACAAGATTAAGTAGCCATCAAAAGGCTAATCACAACCCAAGCCAACACAATCTACCCACAAAACATCACAAACACAAGGAAACCTAAACTAACAAATAAGAACATAAACTTGAAGAACAAAAACAAAGACAATGAGGTAAAACGAATCTAAATTACTAAATAACATGAATTAGCAACAGAAACTAAACATATAAACTAAACAAAGCAAAAATAAGAATTAAAATGGCAAAACATGAATAAGAACAACAATGAAATAAATAGAGAAAAGGAAGAGGGAAACTTATGCTTGAATTGATCGAAGAACTTGAAATCCACAAGCTTGAATCCCAAAATACAAACTATAATCCTAATCTAATCCTCCTATTGAGGTTTTTATTGACTAAAACGTAAACTAAAACTACTCTAAGAAATCGCCTGGAAGAACCCCCGAGCGACCCCCCACAAACAGACGCCCGAACGGACTTAAATAGAAAACCGAAGCCGCGACGAATCTGGGGAGGTGGCACGGGCGTGCCATGTGGCACGGCCACACCGTGCCACATTGCTGTGGCACGGTGCCGCCTCCCCCCGGTTTGTCCGGTTTTGCTGATTTTCGCCGGTTTTCGCTGTTTTTCTTCGTTTTGTCCCATCTTCGTCCCTTTTCGCGACGTTTGCTTGATTTGGAGTTATTTCCTACAAAACATAAATAAAACAAGGTAAAATCCTATAAAATAAAGTTATTATACGAGTAAAAGGTGGGTGAAAGAAGCACGTAAAATGGGTAAATTTACCGTTCAACACTGACAGTTTATGAAGATGTTTGTAGTTTAAGAGAAATCCTAAATCATCAAACTACTTAGTAAGTGACTCAACTAAATAGTCGATGGGTTGACGAAGCTCAAAAGCAAACTAAAATTGAGTTCGAGAACGTTTTAAGGCATTGGTTTTTATATAACTTCTCCTTGTGTTTGAAAGGATTTAAACATCTTGAAAAAGGACATCTTAAGGTACTAATTGTGAAATCTAGTGGACTTGTATGCTAGCTGCTTGTTTAAGTCTCGATTGAGTTTCGAGTTACGAGCTAGTGAAATCATTACGATTTTAAGATGCGTTTATGTTGAAAAATTATGAAGAAACCTTGTTTGAATCATAAGCGAGCCAAGTATTCTAGGTTTTGAATAGTAGTAAGCTAAGAATGATTTAAAGTCTTAATTTGCTTAAGCACCCTTCTTCAAGTATAAAAAAGATAACAAACGAACTAAATTTGGGCAACGGAATTAGTTTATTACGAAACTTAGTTTGAGTTATATGCTAGTTTGAATAAGTTTATTACTTTATGTTTCAATAAGCTTTAATTACGAATCTAGTTTGATTATTACTTTACATTTCAATAAGCTTCAATTACGAATCTAATTTGATTAAAACTTTATGTTTCAATAAGCTCCAATTAGGAATATAGTTTTAATTAAATGGTAACTGGGTACCTTAAGTCCCAAATGAGTTTCGATTTACGAGTTAGCAAACATATTTCATTTATAAGAGGTTTTTTAAGTTAAAAACGAAGTTAATTTACATGTTAGCAAAATTATTACATTTATAATAAGTTTTTAAGTTAAAAAAGAAGTCGATTTACGTGTTAACAAACTTATTACGTTTATAAGAAGCTTTTAAGTTAAAAACGAAGTCGATTTACGTGTTAACAAACTTATTACGTTTATAAGAAGCTTTTAAGTTAAAAACGAAGTCGATTTATGTGTTAGCAAACTTATTATGTTCATAAGAAGCTTTTAAATTGAAAACGAAGTTGATTTACATGTTAGCAAACTTATTACGTTTATGAGAAGCTTTTAATTTAAAAACGAAGTCGATTTACGTGTTGCCAAACTTATTATGTTTGTAAGAAGCTTTTATGTCAAAAACGAAGTTGATTTATGAGTTAGCAAACTTATTTCATTTATAAGAAGTTTTTAAGCTAAAAACAAGGGAACCATAAACATTTCGAAAAGTTCTGGTCGTTTTGTTAAAAGTAAGATTTCAGCAAAGTAATCAACTGAAAAAGAGAAATGCAATGCGATTTTAAAGGCTAAGAAAGTGCTAGGCAAGTGGCCAGACCTTGAAGATGGGAATTGGATGCAAAGATGGCGTGAGCTGTTTCCCTCAAAGGTAATATTAGGAGCTGGACGCAAAGATGGCATGAGTTGTTCTCAGGAACTGGACTCAAGATATGATTATCTTGGTGTGAGCTACTCCCTGATGTGTGACACATAAGAAAACTTTGAGGGGGACTAGACCTAAGATATGACTATCTTGGTGTGAGCTGTTGACCCACAGAGGACAATATCAAAGTTAGAGCTGCTCTGCTAAGACGCATTTTGGCCAAAACATAAGTATGTATACCCCGGGGATAACGTGAGTTGTGAGTGACGATCTTACTGAGGGGCAGTGTAGATCTCCCCTAGCCAGCACAATAAGATGTATTTATATTATGAGTAAGTTTTTAACAAATAGGAAATTGGCATTTTGTCATTTTAAGCATTTCAGAAAAGAAAGATTTCTAACGGCCATTATGAGGCCATATTGAACAAGATTTGAAAAGCTTATAGGGGTCATTAGAGGACCATTACAAAAGAAGTTATTTGAAAGAATGTGAGTCTCAAGAGGCTAAGTAATGTATTTTTAAGAAAAGAAAGAAAGCTTTCAAATGTACATATCCTGCACATATTTTATGAACGTGTCTCCAAGTATAGTTAAATGGAGTTTCAAATGAAGTTTGGTTACATCCTAGTAATGCATCGCACTTTCAAGCTTTTTATTGTGCATATTCTATGAAAGAATGTTTCCTGCCAAGTCTTTCTCACCAGTTTGGACGTTTTAAGAACTTTTAGAAAGAATTATAAGCATCAAATAAGTTAGCATGATTTATAAACTATTGTTGGAATATATTGAGAGTCACTATGTTTTCAAAAGTGTGTTTGAAAGCATCATATTCGTTCCTTGTGCTACTTGATTACATGCCTAATTGCTTGTTAGAAAGAAAGATTGGCCATTAAGGGCCCAGGAATGAGTTGTGCTACTCAATAAGTGACTCAACTGAATCGTCGATACGTTTAGGAAGTTTAAAAGCGAACTAAAAGCGAGTTCGAGAACGTTTTAAGGCATTGGTTTTTTATAACTTCTCCTCGTGTTTGAAAGGATTTAAAAGTCTTAAAAAAGGACATCTTAAGGGACTAATCATGAAATCTAGCTGACTTGTATGCTAGCTGCTTGTTTAAGTCCCGATTGAGTTTTGAGTTACAAGCTAGTGAAATCATTACGATTTTAAGGAGCATTTATGTTGAAAAATTATGAAGAAACCTTGTTTGAATCATAAGCGAACCAAGAATTCTAGGTTTTGAACAGTAGTAAGCTGTGAACGATTTAAAGTCTTAATTTGCTTAAGCACCCCCTCCAAGTATAAAAAAGATTTCAAACGAACTAAATTCGGGCAACTGAATGAGTTTATTACGAAACTTAGTTTGAGTTATATGCCAGTTCGAATGAGTTTATTACTTTATGTTTCAATAAGCTTCAATTACGAATCTAGTTTGATTATTACTTTATGTTTCAATAAGCTTCAATTACGAATCTAATTTGATTAAAACTTTATGTTTCAATAAGCGCCAATTACGAATATAGTTTTAATTAAATGGTAACTGAGTACCTTAAGTCCCAAATGAGTTTCGATTTACGAGTTAGCAAACATATTTCATTTATAAGAGGTTTTTTAAGTTAAAAATGAAGTTAATTTACATGTTAGCAAAATAATTACGTTTATAAGAAGTTTTTAAGTTAAAAAAGAAGTCGATTTACGTGTTGACAAACTTATTACGTTTATAAGAAGCTTTTAAGTTAAAAACGAAGTCGATTTATGTGTTAGCAAACTTGTTATGTTCATAAGCAGCTTTTAAGTTAAAAACGAAGTTGATTTACATGTTAGCAAACTTATTACGTTTATAAGAAGCTTTTAATTTAAAAACGAATTCGATTTACGTGTTAGAAAACTTATTATGTTTGTAAGAAGCTTTTATGTCAAAAACGAAGTCGATTTATGAGTTAGCAAACTTGTTTCATTCATAAGATGTTTTTAAGCTAAAAACGAGGGAACCATAAACATTTCGAAAAGTTCTGGTCGTTTTGTTAAAAGTAAGATTTCAGCAAAGTAATGAACTGAAAAAGAGAAATGCAACGCGATTTTAAAGGCTAAGAAAGCGCTAGGCAAGTGGCCAGACCTTGAGGATGGGAATTGGACGCAAAGATGGCGTGAGCTGTTTCCCCCAAAGGTAATATTAGGAGCTAGACGCAAAGATGGCGTGAGTTGTTCCCAGGAACTGGACTCAAGATATGATTATCTTGGTGTGAACTACTCCATGATGTGTGACACATAACAAAACCTTGAGGGGGACTAGACCTAAGATATGACTATCTTGGTGTGAGCTGTTGACCCACAGAGGATAATATCCAAGTTAGAGTTGCTCTGCTAAGACGCATTTTGGCCAAAACTTAAGTACGTATACCCCGGGGATAACGTGAGTTGTGAGTGACGATCTCACTGAGGGGCAGTGTAGATCTCCCCTAACCAGCACAATAAGATGTATTTATATTATGAGTAAGTTTTTAACAAATAGGAAATTAGCATTTTGTCATTTTAAACATTTCAGAAAAGAAAGATTTCTAAGGGCCATTATAAGGCCATATTGAATAAGATTTGAAAAGCTTATAGGGGTCATTAGAGGACCATTGCAAAAGATGTTATTTGAAAGAATGTGAGGCTCAAGAGGCTAAGTAAAGTATTTTTAAGAAAAGAAAGAAAGCTTTCAAATGTACATATCCTGCACATATTTTATGAACGTGTCTCCGAGTATAGTTAAATGGAGTTTCAAATGAAGTTTGGTTACATCCTAGTAATGCATCGCACTTTCAAGCTTTTTATTGTGCATATTCTATGAAAGAATGTTTCCTGCCAAGTCTTTCTCACTAGTTTGGATGTTTTAAGAACTTTTAGAAAGAATTATAAGCATCAAAGAAGTTAGCATGATTTATAAACTATTGTTGGTATATATTGAGAGTCACTATGTTTTCAAAAGTGTGTTTGAAAGTATCATATTCGTTCCTTGTGCTACTTGATTACATGCCTGATTGCTTGCTAGAAAGAAAGATTGGCCATTAAGGGCCCAGGAATGAGTTGTGCTACTCAATAAGTGACTCAACTGAATAGTCAATACGTTTAGGAAGTTTAAAAGCGAACTAAAAGTGAGTTCGAGAACGTTTTAAGGCATTGGTTTTTTATAACTTCTCCTTGTGTTTGAAAGGATTTAAACGTCTTTAAAAAGGACATCTTAAGGTACTAATCATGAAATCTAGCTGACTTGTATACTAGCTGCCTGTTTAAGTCTCGATTGAGTTTTGAGTTACGACCTAGTGAAATCATTACGATTTTAAGAAGCATTTATGTTGAAAAATTACGAAGAAACCTTGTTTGAATCATAAGCGAGCCAAGAATTCTAGGTTTTGAACAGTAGTAAGCTGAGAACGATTTAAAGTCTTAATTTGCTTAAGCCCCCCCTCCAAGTATAAAAAAGATTTCAAACGAACTAAATTTAGGCAACTGAATGAGTTTATTACGAAACTTAGTTTGAGTTATATGCCAGTTTGAATGAGTTTATTACTTTATGTTTCAATAAGCTTCAATTACGAATCTAGTTTGATTATTACTTTATGTTTCAATAAGCTTCAATTACGAATCTAATTTGATTAAAACTTTATGTTTCAATAAGCGCCAATTACGAATATAGTTTTAATTAAATGGTAACTTAGTACCTTAAGTCCCAAATGAGTTTCGATTTACGAGTTAGCAAACATATTTCATTTATAAGAGGTTTTTTAAGTTAAAAATGAAGTTAATTTACATGTTAGCAAACTAATTACGTTTATAAGAAGTTTTTAAGTTAAAAAAGAAGTCGATTTACGTGTTGACAAACTTATTACGTTTATAAGAAGCTTTTAAGTAAAAAACGAAGTCGATTTATGTGTTAGCAAACTTGTTATGTTCATAAGCAGCTTTTAAGTTAAAAACGAAGTTGATTTACATGTTAGCAAACTTATTACGTTTATAAGAAGCTTTTAATTTAAAAACAAAGTCGATTTACGTGTTAGCAAACTTATTATGTTTGTAAGAAGCTTTTATGTCAAAAACGAAGTCGATTTATGAGTTAGCAAACTTATTTCATTTATAAGAAGTTTTTAAGCTAAAAACGAGGGAACCATAAACATTTCGAAAAGTTCTGGTCGTTTTGTTAAAAGTAAGATTTCAGCAAAGTAATGAACTGAAAAAGAGAAATGCAACGCGATTTTAAAGGCTAAGAAAGCGCTAGGCAAGTGGCCAGACCTTGAAGATGGGAATTGGATGCAAAGATGGCGTGAGCTGTTTCCCCCGAAGGTAATATTAGGAGCCGGACGCAAAGATGGCGTGAGTTGTTCCCAGGAACTGGACTCAAGACATGATTATCTTGGTGTGAACTACTCCCTGATGTGTGACACATAACAAAACCTTGAGGGGGACTAGACCTAAGATATGACTATCTTGGTGTGAGCTGTTGACCCACAGAGGATAATATCCAAGTTAGAGTTGCTCTGCTAAGACGCATTTTGGCCAAAACTTAAGTACTTATACCCCGGGGATAACGTGAGTTGTGAGTGACGATCTCACTGAGGGGCAGTGTAGATCTCCCCTAACCAGCACAATAAGATGTATTTATATTATGAGTAAGTTCTTAACAAATAGGAAATTGGCATTTTGTCATTTTAAGCATTTCAGAAAAGAAAGATTTCTAAGGGCCATTATGAGGCCATATTGAATAAGATTTGAAAAGCTTATAGGGGTCATTAGAGGACCATTACAAAAGAAGTTATTTGAAAGAATGTGAGTCTCAAGAGGCTAAGTAAAGTATTTTTAAGAAAAGAAAGAAAGCTTTCAAATGTACATATCCTGCACATATTTTATGAACGTGTCTCCGAGTATAGTTAAATGGAGTTTCAAATGAAGTTTGGTTACATCCTAGTAATGCATCGCACTTTCAAGCTTTTTATTGTGCATATTCTATGAAAGAATGTTTCCTGCCAAGTCTTTCTTACCAGTTTGGATGTTCTAAGAACTTTTAGAAAGAATTATAAGCATCAAAGAAGTTAGCATGATTTATAAACTATTCTTGGAATATATTGAGAGTCACTATGTTTTCAAAAGTGTGTTTGAAAGCATCATATTCGTTCCTTGTGCTACTTGATTACATGCCTGATTGCTTGCTAGAAAGAAAGATTGGCCATTAAGGGCCCAGGAATGAGCTGTGCCACTCAATAAGTGACTCAACTGAATAGTCAATACGTTTAGGAAGTTTAAAAGCGAACTAAAAGTGAGTTCGAGAACGTTTTAAGGCATTGGTTTTTTATAACTTCTCCTTGTGTTTGAAAGGATTTAAACGTCTTTAAAAAGGACATCTTAAGGTACTAATCATGAAATCTAGCTGACTTGGATACTAGCTGCCTGTTTAAGTATCGATTGAGTTTTGAGTTACAACCTAGTGAAATCATTACGATTTTAAGAAGCATTTATGTTGAAAAATTACGAAGAAACCTTGTTTGAATCATAAGCGAGCCAAGAATTCTAGGTTTTGAACAGTAGTTAGCTGAGAACGATTTAAAGTCTTAATTTGCTTAAGCACCCCCTTCAAGTACAAAAAAGATTTCAAACGAACTAAATTTGGGCAACCGAATGAGTTTATTACAAAACTTAGTTTGAGTTATATGCTAGTTTGAATGAGTTTATTACTTTATGTTTCAATAAGCTTCAATTACGAATCTAGTTTGATTATTACTTTATGTTTCAATAAGCTTCAATTACAAATCTAATTTGATTAAAACTTTATGTTTCAATAAGCTCCAATTACGAATATAGTTTTAATTCAATGGTAACTGAGTACCTTAAGTCCCAAATGAGTTTCGATTTACGAGTGAGTAAACATATTTCATTTATAAGTGGTTTTTTAAGTTAAAAACGAAGTTAATTTACATGTTAGCAAGATTATTACGTTTATAAGAAGTTTTTAAGTTAAAAAAGAAGTCGATTTACGTGTTAACAAACTTATTACGTTTATCAGAAGCTTTTAAGTTAAAAACGAAGTCGATTTATGTGTTAGCAAACTTGTTATGTTCATAAGAAGCTTTTAAGTTAAAAACGAAGTTGATTTACATGTTAGCAAACTTATTACGTTTATAAGAAGCTTTTAATTTAAAAACGAAGTCGATTTACGTGTTGGCAAACTTATTATGTTTGTAAGAAGCTTTTATGTCAAAAACGAAGTTGATTTATGAGTTAGCAAACTTATTTCGTTTATAAGAAGTTTTTAAGCTAAAAACGAGGGAACCATAAACATTTCGAAAAGTTCTAGTCGTTTTGTTAAAAGTAAGATTTCAGCGAAGTAATGAACTGAAAAAGAGAAATGCAATGCGATTTTAAAGGCTAAGAAAGTGCTAGGTAAGTGGCCAGACCTTGAAGATGGGAATTGGATGCAAAGATGGCGTGAGCTGTTTCGCCCAAAGGTAATATTAGGAGCTGGACGTAAAGATGGCGTGAGTTGTTCCCAGGAGCTGGACTCAAGATATGATTATCTTGGTGTGAACTACTCCCTGATGTGTGACACATAAGAAACCCTTGAGGGGGACTAGACCTAAGATATGACTATCTTGGTGTGAGCTGTTGACCCACAGAGGACAATATCAAAGTTAGAGTTGCTCTGCTAAGACGCATTTTGGCCAAAACTTAAGTACGTATACCCCGGGGATAACGTGAGTTGTGAGTGACGATCTCACTAAGGGGCAGTGTAGATCTCCCCTAGCCAGCACAATAAGAAGTATTTATATTATGAGTACGTTTTTAACAAATAGGAAATTGGCATTTTGTCATTTTAAGCATTTCAGAAAAGAAAGATTTCTATGGGCCATTATAAGGCCATATTGAATAAGATTTGAAAAACTTATAGGGGTCATTAGAGGACCATTACAAAAGAAGTTATTTGAAAGAATGTGAGGCTCAAGAGGCTAAGTAAAATATTTTTAAGAAAAGAAAGAAAGCTTTCAAATGTACATATCCCGCACATATTTTATGAACGTGTCTCCAAGTATAGTTAAATGGAGTTTCAAATGAAGTTTGGTTACATCCTAGTAATGCATCGCACTTTCAAGCTTTTTATTGTGCATATTCTATGAAAGAATGTTTCCTGCCAAGTCTTTCTTATCAGTTTGGATGTTTTAAGAACTTTTAGAAAGAATTATAAGCATCAAAAAAGTTAGCATGATTTATAAACTATTCTTGGAATATATTGAGAGTCACTATGTTTTCAAAACTGTGTTTGAAAGCATCATATTCGTTCCTTGTGCTACTTGATTACATGCCTGATTGCTTGTTAGAAAGAAAGATTGGCCATTAAGGGCCCAGGAATGAGTTGTGCCACTCAATAAGTGACTCAACTGAATAGTCAATACGTTTAGGAAGTTTAAAAGCGAACTAAAAGTGAGTTCGAGAACGTTTTAAGGCATTGGTTTTTTATAACTTCTCCTTGTGTTTGAAAGGATTTAAACGTCTTTAAAAAGGACATCTTAAGGTACTAATCATGAAATCTAGCTGACTTGTATACTTGCTGCCTGTTTAAGTCTCAATTGAGTTTTGAGTTACAACCTAGTGAAATCATTACGATTTTAAGAAGCATTTATGTTGAAAAATTATGAAGAAACCTTGTTTGAATCATAAGCGAGCCAAGAATTCTAGGTTTTGAACAGTAGTTAGCTGAGAACGATTTAAAGTCTTAATTTGCTTAAGCACCCCCTTCAAGTATAAAAAAGATTTCAAACGAACTAAATTTGGGCAACTGAATGAGTTTATTACGAAACTTAGTTTGAGTTAATGCCAGTTTGAATGAGTTCATCGCTTTATGTTTCAATAAGCTTTAATTACGAATCCAGTTTGATTATTGCTTTATGTTTCAATAAGCTTCAATTACGAATCTAATTTGACTAAAACTTTATGTTTCAATAAGCTCCAATTACCAATATAGTTTTAATTAAATGGTAACTGAGTACCTTAAGTCCCAAATGAGTTTCGATTTACGAGTTAGCAAACATATTTCATTTTTAAGAGGTTTTTTAAGTTAAAAACAAAGTTAATTTGCATGTTAGCAAAATTATTACGTTTATAAGAAGTTTTTAAGTTGAAAAAGAAATCGATTTACGCGTTAACAAACTTATTACGTTTATAAGAAGCTTTTAAGTTAAAAACGAAGTCGATTTATGTGTTAGCAAACTTGTTATGTTCATAAGAAGCTTTTAAGTTAAAAACGAAGTTGATTTACATGTTAGCAAACTTATTACGTTTATAAGAAGCTTTTAACTTGAAAACGAAGTCGATTTACGTGTTAGCAAACTTATTATGTTTGTAAGAAGCTTTTATGTCAAAAACGAAGTCGATTTATGAGTTAGCAAACTTATTTCGTTTATAAGAAGTTTTTAAGCTAAAAATGAGGGAACCATAAACATTTTGAAAAGTTCTGGTCGTTTTGTTAAAAGTAAGATTTCAGCAAAGAAATGAACTGAAAAAGAGAAATGCAATGCGATTTTAAAGGCTAAGAAAGTGCTAGGCAAGTGGCCAGACCTTGAAGATGGGAATTGGATGCAAAGGTGGCGTGAGCTGTTTCCCCCAAAGGTAATATTAGGAGCTGGACGCAAAGATGGCGTGAGTTGTTTCCAGGAGCTAGGCTCAAGATATGATTATCTTGGTGTGAACTACTCCCTGATGTGTGACACATAAGAAAACCTTGAGGGGGACTAGACCTAAGATGTCACTATCTTGGTGTGAGCTGTTGACCCACAGAGGACAATATCAAAGTTAGAGTTGCTCTGCTAAGACGCATTTTGGCCAAAACTTAAGTACGTATACCCCGGGGATAGCGTGAGTTGTGAGTAATGATCTCACTGAGGGGCAGCGTAGATCTCCCCTAGCCAGCACAATAAGATGTATTTATATTATGAGTAAGTTTTTAATAAATAGAAAATTGGCATTTTGTCATTTTAAGCATTTCAGAAAAGAAAGATTTCTAAGGGCCATTATGAGGCCATATTGAATAAGATTTGAAAAGCTTATAGGGGTCATTAGAGGACCATTACAAAAGAAGTTATTTGAAAGAATGTGAGGCTCAAGAGGCTAAGTAACGTATTTTTAAGAAAAGAAAGAAAGCTTTCAAATGTACATATCCTGCACATATTTTATGAACGTGTCTCCAAGTATAGTTAAATGGAGCTTCAAATGAAGTTTGGTTACATCCTAGTAATGCATCGCACTTTCAAGCTTTTTATTGTGCATGTTCTATGAAAGAATGTTTCCTGCCAAGTCTTTCTTATCAGTTTGGATGTTTTAATAACTTTTAGAAAGAATTATAAGCATCAAAGAAATTAGCATGATTTATAAACTATTCTTGGAATATATTGAGAGTCACTATGTTTTCAAAAGTGTGTTTGAAAGCATCATATTCGTTCCTTGTGCTACTTGATTACATGCCTGATTGCTTGTTAGAAAGAAATATTGGCCATTAAGGGCCCAGGAATGAGTTGTGCCACTCAATAAGTGACTCAACTGAATAGTCAATACGTTTAGGAAGTTTAAAAGCGAACTAAAAGTGAGTTCGAGAACGTTTTAAGGCATTGGTTTTTTATAACTTCTCCTTGTGTTTGAAAGGATTTAAACGTCTTTAAAAAGGACATCTTAAGGTACTAATCATGAAATCTAGCTGACTTGTATACTAGCTGCCTGTTTAAGTCTCGATTGAGTTTTGAGTTACAACCTAGTGAAATCATTACGATTTTAAGAAGCATTTATGTTGAAAAATTATGAAGAAACCTTGTTTGAATCAGAAGTGAGCCAAGAATTCTAGGTTTTGAACAGTAGTAAGCTGAGAACGATTTAAAGTCTTAATTTGCTTAAGCACCCCCTTCAAGTATAAAAAAGATTTCAAACGAACTAAATTGGGGCAACTGAATGAGTTTATTACGAAACTTCGCCTGAGTTATGTGCTAGTTTGAATGAGTTTATTACTTTATGTTTCAATAAGCTTCAATTACGAATCTAGTTTGATTATTACTTTATATTTCAATAAGCTTCAATTACGAGTCTAATTTGATTAATACTTTATGTTTCAATAAGTTTCAATTACGAATATAGTTTTAATTAAATGGTAACTGTGTACCTTAAGTCCCAAATGAGTTTCGATTTACGAGTTAGCAAACATATTTCATTTATAAGAGGTTTTTTAAGTTAAAAACGAAGTTAATTTACATGTTAGCAAAATTATTACGTTTATAAGAAGTTTTTAAGTTAAAAAAGAATTCGATTTACGTGTTAGCAAACTTATTACGTTTATAAGAAGCTTTTAAGTTAAAAACGAAATCGATTTATGTGTTCGCAAACTTGTTATGTTCATAAGAAGCTTTTAAGTTAAAAACGAAGTTGATTTACATGTTAGCAAACTTATTACGTTTATAAGAAGCTTTTAATTTAAAAACGAAGTCGATTTACGTGTTAGCAAATTATTATGTTTGTAAGAAGGTTTTATGTCAAAAACGAAGTCGATTTATGAGTTAGCAAACTTATTTCGTTTATAAGAAGTTTTTAAGCTAAAAACGAGAGAACCATAAACATTTCAAAAAGTTCTGGTCGTTTTGTTAAAAGTAAGGTTTCAGCAAAGTAATCAACTGAAAAAGAGAAATGCAATGTAATTTTAAAGGCTAAGAAAGTGCTAGGCAAGTGGTCAGACCTTGAAGGTGGGAATTGGATGCAAAGATGGCGTAAGCTGTTTCCCCCAAAGGTAATATTAGGAGCTGGATGCAAAGATGGCGTGAGTTGTTCCCAGGAACTGGACTCAAGATATGATTATCTTGATGTAAGCTGTTCCCTGATGTGTGACACATAAGAAAACCTTGAGGGGGACTAGACTCAAGATATGACTATCTTGGTGTGAGTTGTTAACCTACAGAGGACAACATTGAAGTTAGAGTTGCTCTGCTAAGACGCATTTTGGCCAAAAGTTAAGTACGTATATCCCGGGGATAACGTGAGTTGTGAGTGACGGTCTCACTTAGAGGTAGCATAGATCTCCCCTAACCAGCACAATAAGATGTATTTATATTATGAGTAAGTTTTTAACAAATAGGAAATTGGCATTTTGTCATTTTAAGCATTTTAGAAAAGAAAGATTTTTAAGGGCCATTACGAGGCCATATTGAATAAGATTTGAAAAGCTTATATGGGTCGTTAGAGGACCATTACAAAAGAAGTTATTTGAAAGAATGTGAGCCTCAAGAGGCTAAGTAAAGTGTTTTTAAGAAAAGAAAGAAAGCTTGCAAATGTACATATCCTGCACATATTTTATGAATGTGTCTCTAAGTATAGTTGAATGGAGTTTCAAATGAAGTTTGGTTACATCTTAGTAATGCATCGCACTTTTAAGCTTTTCAATGTGCATATTCTATGAAAGAATGTTTCCTGCCAAGTCTTTCTTACTAGTTTGGATGTTTTAAGAACTTTTAGAAAGAATTATAAGCATTAAAGAAGTTAGCGTGATTTATAAACTATTCTTGGAATATATTGAGAGTCACTATGCTTTCAAAAGTGTGCTTGAAAGCATCATATTCGATCCTTGTGCTAGTTGATTACGTGCCTGAATGCTTGTTAGAAAGAAAGATTGGCCATTAAGGGCCTAGCAATGAGTTGTGCAACTCAGTAAGTGACTCAACTGAATAGTCGATACGTTTAGAAAGTTTAAAAGCGAACTAAAAGTGAGTTCGAGAACGTTTTAAGGCATTGGTTTTTATATAACGTCTCCTTGTGTTTGAAAGGATTTAAACGTCTTAAAAAAGGACATCTTAAGGCACTAATTATGGAATCTAGCTGACCTGTATGCTAGCTTCTTGTTTAAGTCTCGATTGAGTTTCGAGTTACAAGCTAGTGAAATCATTGTGATTTTAAGAAGCATTTATGTTGAAAAATTATGAAGAAACCTTGTTTGAATCATAAGCGAGCCAAGAATTCTAGGTTTTGAACAGTAGTAAGCTAAGAATAATTTAAAGTCTTAATTTGCTTAAGCACCCTCTTCAAGTATAAAAAAGATTTCAAACGAACTAAATTGGGGCAACTGAATGAGTTTATTACGAAACTTCGCCTGAGTTATATGCTAGTTTGAATGAGTTTATTACTTTATATTTCAATAAGCTTCAATTACGAATCTAGTTTGATTATTACTTTATATTTCAATAAGCTTCAATTACGAGTCTAGTTTGATTAATACTTTATGTTTCAGTGAGCTTCACTTACGAATCTAATTTGATTAATACTTTTGTTTCAATAAGCTTCAATTATGAGTCTAGTTTGATTAATACTTTATGTTTCAGTAAGCTAGTTTGATTAATAAACTTCAATTACGAATCTAGTTTGAATTAAACGCTAACTGAGTAACCTTAAGTTCCAAATGAGTTTCGATTTATGAGTTAGCGAACCTATTTTGTTTTTAAGCTAAAAACGAAGTTCATTGACACGTTAGCAAACTTATTTTGTTTATAAGAAGTTTTTAAGTTAAAAACGAAGTCGATTTTTGTGTTAGCAAACTTATTACGTTTGTAAGAAGCTTTTAAGTTAAAAATGAAGTCGATTTACTTGTTAGCAAACTTATTACATTTATAGGCAGCTTTTAAGTTAAAAACGAAGTCGATTTACGTCTTAGCAAACATATTACATTCGTAAGAAGCTTTTATGTTAAAAACTTAGTCGATTTACGAGTTAGCAAACTTATTTCGTTTATAAGAAGTTTTTAAGCTAAAAACAAGGGAACTATAAACATTTCGAAAAGTTATCGTCGTTTTGTTAAAAGTAAGATTTCAAATGCAATTTTAAAGGCTCAGAAAGTGCTAGGCTAGTGGCCAGACCTTGAGGGTAAGAACTGGACGCAAAGATGGCGTGAGCTGTTTCCCCAAAAGGTAATATTAGGAGCTGGACGCAAAGATGGCGTGAGATGTTTCCGAGAACTGGACTCAAGATATGATTATCTTAGTATAAGCTGTTCCCTGATGTGTGACGCGCAAGAAAACCTTGAGGGGGACTGGACTCAAGGTATGACTATCTTGGTGTGAACTGTTGCCCCATAGAGGACAATATCGAAGTTAGAGTTACTCTGCTAAGATGCATTTTGGCCAAAAGTTAAGTACGTATACCCCGGGGATAACGTGAGTTGTCAGTGGCAAACTCACTTAGGGGCAGTGTAGATCTTCCCTAGCTAGCACAATAAGATGTATCTATATTATGAGTAAGTTCCTAACAAATAGGAAATTGGCATTTTGCCATTTTAAGAAATTCAGAAAAGATAGATTTCTAAGGGCCATTAAGAGGCCATATTGAATAAGATTTGAACAGCTTATAAGGGTCATCAAAGGATCATTACGAAAGAAGTTCTGTGAAAGAATATGAGCCTCAAGAGGCTAAGTAAAGTGTTTTTAAGAAAAGAAAGAAAGCTTTCAAATATACATATCCTGCATATATTTTATGAACGTGTCTCCAAGTATAGTTAAATGGAGTTTCAAATGAAGTTTTGTTACATCCTACTAACGCATTGTACTTTCAAGCTTTTCAATGTGCATATTCTATGAAAGAATGTTTCATGCCAAGTCTTTCTCACCAATTCAGATGTTTCAAGAACTTTTAGAAAGAATTATAAGCTTTAAAGAAGTTAGCATGATTTATAAACTATTCTTGGAATATATCGAGAGTTACTGTGTTTTCAAAAGTGTGTTTAAAGGCACCATATTCATTCCTTGTGCTGCTCGATTACGTGCCTGAATGCTTGTTAGAACGGAAGATTGGTCATTAAAGGCCAAAGAATGAGTTGTCTTTCCTTAGGGACTATGATTACCTAATATGATAGTAGTATATAAATACGTTATATGTGACTATTATTGATATTATTACCTACAAATAGTTTTGGTTTTAAGGAGCAGGGGAATTCTCACTGAGCATGTGGTTGCTCATCCCTCTACTTATACCTTTTCCAGGTTTAGTCTGAGCCGGTATAAGAGGTATTTTGAAGTTATTTTGACGTCAACCCATTAAAAGTCTTTTGCCAACTTTGTAAGTGTTCGATGCCTACCACGTTGTAAATATTAAAGTTTATTGTTGTATGTGTATGCACGCAGCCGGCTCTATACCTATATATGTATCATTCTGACCCTTGTGTTAGTTGTTTAATTACGAGTAATCCCGGGCGAGTGGCCCGAGGCAGTGAATTTGGGCTATTTTAGCACACGTCATACCTTATTACCAGTTTACAGATACTCTTAGCTCTGCTAAGACCGTAAAACGCCGCCAAAACAAGGAAAGTTCTTGCAGTTTTGTTTTAGAATAACTATCTAAATGCTAATCCAACCCACGATCTTCAAGAGCCTTAGGGATTTCCTTCTAGGGAGCCCTGGCGGTGTGACCCCTCCTCGGGTGGTGGCGTTAGACCCGTCCACAGTTGAAGCCGGCGAACCTCCCATCCGTCAGGTGCAGTTAATCCTGTTCCATCTCGCCTTGTCTTACATGCTCGCATAAACCTCAATAGCTGCAATGTGAAGGTACGCCCAATTGCATTTGGTTGGTTACCTAGCCATGCTGAACAGTGCGTCATGGTATGCATGATTGTCATGCGTACCAATAGTTTGCCAGATCCGACCGCCTCCTAAATCAAAAATTAAAAAAAATAACAAGATTACTACTTTTACATAGGTAAAATACATAGCTCTGAGAACTAATATGAAGAAAAATAAGTGGCGATAGGACTACAAGTTTTCCTAGATCCGATCGTTTCAGCAAAAAAAATCTTAAAAAAAAAAAATAAGGTTAATACTTTCACCAACATAAAATAGATCGATCTGAGAACCAGAATGAAAAAAAAGAAGTGGCGACATCAGGGCAAATTTTGCGGGACCTGACCCCTTCCTCAAACCAAAATTAAAAAGAAAAAACAAGATTAACACTTTCACATACATAAAATTGATGCATCTGACAGGTAAAATGAAAAAAAAGAACAAGATTACCACTTTTAAATAGATGAAATAGATAAACTATGAATTTGACACTTAGGGGTGTTCATTATTCAGTCCAAATCTAGACCTGATCGAAGATCGGTCTAGATCAGACCGGACCAAACAGAACCAAACCGAATGAATTCAGTCTGGTCTACGGTCCGGTCAGGTCCACCGGTCCACCAGTCTAGACTGAGGACCGAATAAAAAAAAGTTAAAAATCGACGTTTTACTTATTCAATTTTAATTTTCTTTTGCAACTTATACTTTTTCAAATGTTCAAGAATATTGATTTGTTTTTCATGGTGAAAATATGTTGAAATTGTTCATATTGAAATAAATATAAGATGTTCATGTCGTAAAAATTTGCTATCTTGACAATTCGGTCCGGTCTGATTTTTCAGTCCGGTCCCGGTTCGATTCTTGATTTATTCGGTCCGGTCCATGGTCCATAACTTTTCTCTTATTCGGTCCTCGGTCCAACCCAGTCCGATCTGGGTTTGGACCAATGAACACCCCTATTGACACTAGAAATAATGCTAGAGAAAGGTACCTGTTGAAAACTAGAGATAAGGAGAAAGGGTCAGGCCTTAGCGGCTTTGTTGGTTTCCGGTAACTGAGCTTTGCTGCTTTCCCAGATGGTCGGTCCCTTTTTGAGGAGGTTGGTGGCTTTCCAAGGAGGGTGGTGAGTTTCTAAGAATTAGGAGGAAGAGTTTGAAGATTGGGATGGAGGAAGTGAAAAGGAGAAATGAATGAAGCTTTCTAGAGATGAAGTTAATGGAGCTTTCTAGGGAATGCACCTCACGCCACAAACATCAAGCTCATCGGCGTAAATGACGAAACTACCCCCAGGCTACCAAAGTAATTTTGTTTAAAAAAAAACAAATAATTGTTGCCCTAATTAAAGTGCTTTAATTTTTGGTATTTTAACCTACTCAAGTAGTAGGAAAAGAGCCCGAATAGGAGCAAAGCATCCCATTTAGCGTGGATTTTATCATATTCAGTATCTACTATCTCAATCATACTTATATAGACCCTTTTTACAATTATATAGTTTTTAATTATTAGTCTCAATGGTTACGCACTAAGCTGCTCTATACTTAGATTTTTCATTGAGTTATAATATTATCTTCTTTAAATTATAATATTAATTATACCTACAATGATTATCCTTCATTATGTCCATAAGATATCTACAAAACATCTATTTGAACATGCTCCGTGCAAAGCACTGGCCCAAACTTCTTCAAATAATCTATGCATACACCAACGTATCATTCCATTACCTAAGCGCTTACGTGATTTCCTATAAACAGAATGGATCTACCATTATCATTTAGAACAACACGAAGGCAACCGCAATTATAAAAAAATGCCAAATTGAACACTAGGCAACGATGATTAAGATTGACTTATTATCATCCAATTTAGCGTAATTTTTAGCATATTCACTATCTACTGTCTTAATCATACTTATGTAGACCTTTTCTACAATCAAATAGCTTTTAACTGTTAATCCCAATGGTTATACACGAAATTGATGTATACTTAAATTTTTCATTGAGTTTTTCCATATCTTTTCTAAATTATAATATTAATTACATCTACAATAACTATTTGTTTATTGTTTCAATAACAGATCTATAAAATGTCTATTTAGACATGCACCGTGCAAAGCATGGGCCCATACTTAGGACAAAACAGAGTGGTTTTAGTAGTATCAATAACTACCCATTTGTTATAAGTAGCAGAATCATTTGGCCTAAAAAACTTTCGCTCCCCTGTTTCTACATCCTCAGACACTCCCACCTAAACATTATTTTGAATTTTAAAAATTATTAAAAAATCATATCAACTAAGAATCCCTCTAACAATCAGTAACTACCTTTACCATTTACAAACTGTGTAATCTTCCAATTCTCTCGCCGCTAGGACTCAACTGATCAGAGAGGGATTATAATATAAGGTATTTACTAATGATTCTCTCCTGCATCTTATATATTTAGTTACTTACCCCCCCCAAAAAAAAACTCTTGTCTCTTTCCATCTCTCCCCCGTACTCCATCTCATGGCCATGCACATCCCTCTTCCCTACATGCTTTTTAATTTTGTTTTTTCTTATTTAGGTACATTGAATTATATTTTCTAACACATTTTTCCGTGCTCCAGAACCATGTCTATCGATGAGTAGTAGAACTTACATCTACAACACTAGCACCTAATGATTTCTGTTCGCTACCAAGGTTATTTCAGAATGACTTTAGAATTCTTTTTGGGTGTGTTTGTGTGTGCGTGTGTGTGTTTTTTTTTTGGGCAGTCTCCTTTCGATGCATGTAGTTCTTTGTTAACTAACATCAAAGAATTTATGATACTTTATCTTTGACTCTTTGAGGGCAAATGGTGGGAGAGGAATAGAGGGGGAGAGATAAAAAGATAAAATAGTTAGCATGATTCATTTACTTCCTTTTGTTGAGACATGATTGAATTTAGTGGGATTGCGGACCTAGGTTGATAATTTACATTTTGGGAGAAGGGGGGTAAGATTGGGGGGTAGTGTGGGTTTGGCGAATTAGGGACAAATGGAGGGGGAGAAATGGAGTGGTCTTGCGAAGGGGGAGAAGAATGGGGAGTGGGTGATAATGCCAGTCACTCTTGCCAAATAACCATTTGTGTTCAGATTGGGATTATGATTAAAGTTTTGATTGATGAGATTTTCATTTAAGATGATTTTTCACACATACCAATTTTGAGGTCATTGCTATGCGGTTAAATAAACTACCTTAAAAAGAAGAATCAATAAAAGATAAATTGGTTCAAAATGATCGACAGCTTTTTCTTAAAAAATTGTATCATAGATAAGAGATTTGAATTTTAAAGAGCATACAGGTATGCAACATTGATAATGGACGATGGTGTCTTGACTTAAAACCCAAGTCTTACATGACTTGACTCAATCTACATGACTTGAAATATAATTTAGAGACTAAATTAAAGACTACTTTCATATTTATAATGTGGGTAGTGAATTTTCATTTTTCAATAGTCGTGTCGGCTCACGGGTCTCTCGGTATTCTTGTTACATTTTGTTTTCTTTACCCATGTATTCAGTTTTCATAAATCGACCAAATCCAATGCCCACACACAAATGAGGGACGATTTGTGTACATGCATATATATGTATATATGTATATATATATATGTATATATGTGTATATATATATGCATGTATGTATGTATGTATATGTGTGTGTATATATATATATATATATATATATATATATATATATATATATATATATATATATATATATATATATATGTATGTATGGATGTGTGTATATATATACATATATATATATATATATATATATATATATATATATATATATATATGTGTGTGTGTGTGGGTGTGTGTGTGTGTGTATATATATAGACACACACACATACATGTGCGTATATATATATATATATATATATATATATATATATATATATATATATATATATATATATATATATATATATATATATATATATATATATAGCGTATATATATATATATATATATACACATAGATACATACATGCATGCATAGATACGTACATAAACATAAACATATACTTACATATATATGTATATGTGTGTGTAAATATGTGTGTGTGTGTATCTATATACGTGTATGTATATATGTATATATAAATATATTTATATATATGTACACACACAGATATATATATATATATATATATATATATATATATATATATATATATATATATATATATATATATATATATATATATATATATATATATATATATATATATATATATGTATGTATATTACCATCTTACATACCCTCCTAATAGTAAGATAAAATATATTATTATGTCATTTGACATGTTACCTGATGAACCTGTAAGTCGAGGTGAAAATTTATTCATAATCTTCTACAGTTGGCATTAGATGGGTAAAGCTAGATGTCGATTTGTACACCATTATTGTGAAGGTTTTCATATTTGTTGTTCAAGTAATTCCTGATATATGCATACGTCTGGTTCGTATTTCCTATTAGAAGGTATTAATTAGTTGACTAATTGTCTCAAATACAACAATTAAATGGGATTGAAGTTTACAACAATGAACGGGATGAATTGTTCATGATTCTTATTTTTAGTTTTATGACATGCATCAAACAACAAAGTTTTTTTTTTTTTTTTTTTGGTGTTGGGTTGTTCATAATTGAGAAAATATTTTGTGATTGTATCATACACCTTTGTTTGTATTGAGCACTTTTGTATCATGGACAACACATTTGTACTAGTTTTTTTAAAGATTGCATTTTTTGTGTAATGTCTCCAAGCAAATTATCACTATTTAGCCTTTTTTTGGGTTTTGAAAGGCCCCCTACTTAGCATTTTTATATCGTGAACATTTTATTAAAAGAATAAATCTAAAATTTAAACTCAGGTGAAATATCCAATTTGAACTCTCTTATCCCTGAAGGTGATTATCTTTCAGTTCACTAGTCAAGAAGTTGAAAAAGAAGTAAGTTCATGACAACTTTATGGATCTTCTAATTCAGGACATATTAGTTTTACATATGATCTTTGATTTTCATAATTGATTGTCAATTTCTCATGTGTTAAAAGAGGGTAATAAAGTTATTGCTGGCTTGACTCATTGAACAAATAAAAAATTCTTAATTGTATTGATATGGTAAATTTGAATAATGTTTTCTAGATAATCTTATTTTAGGAATATCTAATAATAGGTTGACTATATTAATTCAAATCTAATATTAGGCCCCTTCTTATTTTCTGAATAAAAAGAAGAGAATATATATTCTCACGATACCTTGTTCCTCGTATTGACAATGTTAGATTTAGTAGAAAAATCTTCTCAAATGGTTCTCTAAAATACAAACATCTTATGCTACTTTGTAAGAAGCATATGTGGACAACAATTAAGATCCAAAATTCAGAAAGGATTGTTACTCTTGTTACTATGATTATTAAATTAATATCTATTTATTTTTGCTTTAGAGGGGTGGTGGCATTTTGCATCTTCAAAAACAACCAAACCCTTGGTGAAGATACCAACTTGGTTCCAGTATAAAATAGATAGGCGCAAGAAGGCAGGAAAGCGCAGACTGCTTGGTTAGGCTTATAGACACTGCTCCATCATACAATATGTGAAATATAAGATTAGAAAGGATTGAAAGATGCAGATGCTAAAGTTATTGTTTGTCACTTAGAGAAATCAATCTATCTATAGGTATCAATTAACATAATTGATAAAGTTTTTTAAAATTATGTTGCTTTAATGAGTTGCTGTCAACTTTGGCGCCTTTATAGTCACAATAATTAACTGAAAAAAATAAATTATTGTCAAAAAACTTAGTGTATCTCATTTGGACAAAAGAAGCAAACCAGTTCGAAGTAGCTCACATGGGCAAAAGAAGTAAATCGATCGGGTCTTATCCACTCCCTTCATCATGACCTGTTCTATTCATAGTAAATTAGCATTTACCAAACCTTTTTTAATCCTTATCAATTCTTAACAGTTTCAACCAATCATTCCTACATAATTTCATTCTTTAGCAACTCTTACAAATCGTTTCCAATCTTTACCAATCTTCACTATTTTTTCCTTTCATTTTAACCCATTAAAAAAGCATTCCTAATTTTTACCAACTTTTTCAAATATTTATAAATCACCTCCAAAAAATACTAATCTTTTCTAGCCATTACCAATTTTTATCAATCCTTGATTCCTTATCAATTTCATCTATTTGCCGATCTATATTTATTAACATAAAAAAAACAAACCCTTGCCCTACAAGTGAAAAGGGGAACAAAACATACCAAACTTGCGCATCCAAGGATTTGAACCCCGGTCAGTACCGTGGGAGGATACTATGATACCACTACACTAATTCGCTTATCATGCTCTGGTTGTAACTTTATAGTTAATTGTTAACATAATCTTTAAAAAAGAACCCCGCACCATGGCACAAGACAATATATAGGCTTTATGTATGGTTCTGTTGAATTACGCCACTTGTGCCATTATTGGTGCCCCATTATTGATACTTGTTTGAATATATATGAACAGTTGATGTGACTTCCCTCTGCTTTTCCACCTACGAGGCACAATTGTTGATATATACAAAATTTCAACTCAAGTCATTGGCAACAAGTTTTAAATAAATTTTTGAAACTAATAAGCTTCAAAATAGGATGTTATTATTTTAAAATAGAGTTAATTTTGAAAATTATAATTAGATTTTTAAAATACAACCAGTCTTAAACTTAAGTTTTCAATTTTTATAATTGATAATTATATTCACAGTTCTAAAAGAAACTACTATCTTTTTGAAATAGAGCTAATCAAACCTAAGAAAACTAACACTAGACTCAAAGTCTGAACTATGTAACCCATATCACTATTTAAGTGGACAACTGAAACATGTTTACTCGAATGTAGACTCATTAACCCAAATCGAAGGAAACTCACGTCGAAGTTCCCTACAAAAGTGCTTTTTTTTTTTACAAAAAAAATTTATTGGACCAAATTTTTGTAAACTTGAAGTTGCTGCAAATCAAAAACAACTCAAACCAAACCAAGCCGAATCCAAATGTCATTAAATTGAAAGCATGATCCGAGTCGAAGTTGAGCTTAGCTGTACTCAAATCGAACAATTCACTTATTAAAAGCAGTTAGAAAAATTTACAAGATAGTCATACTCCAAATGAGAGCCAACAAATCCATTTTTTCCACAATAAGGTGGTGTTGGATTTGGAAGAAGAATGAAGTGGGGGAATATTGAATGGAAAGATAATTTACGAAACTACCCTTATTGACTTTTGATGGTTACAATTCATGAAACTGCCATTATTGGCCTCTGTAATGTTGGGGAAGCAGTTCATTTTGATAGTTAGTGGGAGTTTATGTGAGAAACCAAGAGAAAGAAGACAGAAAGGAAAGGATAGGATACGAGTATAGGGAGAAATTGACAACAAAAGAGAGAGGTGGAAGAAGGAGAGGGGTCGCCGGCAAGGTAGAAGAATAAGACACCCAGGGTCGGCAACAGAGGTATAAGGGAGCTGCGAGAAGAGATGAGGATAACCAGTGGAACTGTAGAAATCGCCCAGAATAACCTATAAACGATAAGGAGAAGGCTAAGTTAGTAGTGACTAGTTTTCAATCCATAAATGTAGTAATTAAACTTGAAATGTATGTATGTGTACCCATATGATGGTAGAATTGTGGATGCCTGAATGAAATTTCGCATGTAAAATGATCGGCAATGGAGAGATGGAGTGGAGGAGTGTGAGTAGTGTGGTATTCTGGTATGAAGTTAGGAGGTTCTAGTAGTAGAGGGATGAGGGAGACACGAGAATCCAATGTTGACCATAGTATCAGTAGAGATATACCCAAGCGTACATGGTATGAGCAGTTGGTAAACAGATGCAAAGAATGTAGAATAAGAATATTAATTCATGGCATATAACTTGTATCGTTGTAATTAGGGTAGAGTAGGTTTATCAATGTTTAGGAACCCCATTCGATTTACCGTAGTTTCAATGGAGGTATACCAAGGGTTACCTCTTGTGATTACTTGGTAAACAAATGTGTAGAATGTAGGTTTGAGCAGTAATGTTCGCATCTCAGTTGGGGTGTTGTGAGTGGGGTAGATTAGATGTGTGGATATGGGTGACCGCAGTTTGTTTCGCATAGTTTAATGGTACTTTAGCCAATTGTACTTGTTATCGTAACTTGGTAAACAAATGCATGGAATGTAGTTGTGAATATTCTTATTGGTGTCTAGATTAGCGTGTTGTAATTGGGGTAGGCTATATGGGTGGATGTTGGTGACTGCATTACATTTACGACAGTTTGAGGAGAGGTATACCCAATTATACCTTTTTGGAGAACTTGATAAACCAATGCATAGAATGGAAGTCTCAATAGGTGATATGTGTGGATGTTGGTGACTACATTGTTTACCACAGTTTGAGTGGAGGTATACCTAGGTGTACCTTTTTTGGAGAATTTGATAAACCAATGTATAGAATATAAGTGTCGGCAATAACATAGGGATGTAAGTTGGGGTGTTATAATTGGGGTACGTTATATGTGTAGATGTTGGTGACTGCATTATGCTTACCATAGTTTGAGTTAAGGTATACTATGTGTACCCTTTTGGATAACTTCGTAAACCAATCCATAGAGTGCAAGTGTAAGCAATAATAGAGGCATGTAAGATGGGGTGTTATAATTGGGGTAGGTTACATGTGTGGATATTGGTGACTGCAGTGTGTTTTCCACACATTCAGTGGAGGTATACCCAAGTGTGCCTCTTCATATAACTTGGTAAGCTAATGCAAAACCCAATGTGGAAGTTGTTTTGAGTCGTGGAGGAGGTAATTGAATGGGGAAAGGTCATAAGTGGTACTAGATGTTGTAGTTGGTATATGATGGTGTTTCTTGTATTGTCTAATTTACAGGTTTGTACAATGGAGTTGAGAAAACATCAGAGATGCATTCAAAATAAAGCAACCCCTGTCAGTGATTCAAGTTCCACAAGCGATGATGATGGCAGTGCCTTTGAGGCTTTGGAGGAGGGCAGGGATAATTCACCCAATAGCCCATCAGTGTCGTTGGGGGCTGAGGTGAGTGGTAGTAGTGGAGATGTGGTCATGCCTGAGTTGTGATCAAAGAAGTTACATGACAAGGATGGCAACAGGGAAGCTCATATGAGGACGCCAAAGAACAGAAGTGATGTGATTGTCAAAGAACTGCGGTTAAAGAAAGTACATGACAAGGGAGGTTCTAGTAAGGTTGAATCCCTAAAGCCCAGGAGGTGTTGTGCAAAGCCTAAAATGTGCAAGGGAGCGGAAAAGGATTTAAAGGAAATATGGGAAGTCAGTGTGATACGGCCGCAAGCGCACGGTGGCAATGTAGCAAATCAAAGTCGATCCCATAGAGAATTGGTTTATCTATTAGGTTATAATCCCTCAAGATAGACTAAATTAATCCAAATTTATGAATGGAATTTAATTATGCTACTTATCTAATCAAATAGGTAAACAATCAAGAAATTTAATCAAATTAAGTAATTTTTCAGCCCAAGAATTAATCCAGCACCCCTTCTTCAGATGGGTAACTCTGAAACTGATAATCCCATTATCAAACCTCTCTTTCAAGGTGCAATGAAATTCTTAAATCTAATCAATTACCATTTCTCAAGAATTTTTGATTAATCTAAGATCATTAAGAGCACGATTATCAAATGTAGAGGTTTCGTAAGCTGCAAGTGTTTCTTAAGATCTCACTTATTTAAGTCGAATATTAGTTTTCCAACATCTAGTTTCACCTTTCACTTCTTCATCAACTATCTAAAACAAGCAAGAGATTGATCAAGTTTCCTACTAGCAAATCAACATCCAAGATTCAATAGAATAAACCCAACAAATCCAAAGCACTTTTTGATCAAAACTAGAATTGATTCAATCACAACTATTCAACCCAATTCCAAGATTAAAAATCCAAAACTTAACATAAAAATCAATACTAATTTAAAGAGCATAAAAATCTAAAGAGAAAGGAGAAAAGAAGCTAGAGGAATTGCTCAACCAATGCATGCTTGAACTGCCATTGTAAACCCGATTCAGAATTCTTGTAATCTTCATGTTCAACTTGCTCTCAACTCTAATCTAATCTACACTCCTAATCTAGATAGTGGATTATGGAGAGTGGAATGGGATGGGATGGTGGTAATGAGGATACAAATAGCTCTTTTTATAGCAAAACTCCAGGAAGCCAAATAGTCATACATAATAATTGAATTAAAATAGCCTGGAAGTCAAAAAGCCACGAGAAAACAAAAAGCCTAGGGAGAATGCGAACACCACAGCCCGTCTGTGGTGGCTACTGGCTCGACAATCTTCTGTTCTTTCTTCTTTCCACGGGCATGGCAACTCAGGGGAATGCGTGGGGAGTCCAAATACACTCAACTAGGGCCAAAACAAGGGCAAAAAGGCCCATAACCCTACAAAACACAAAAAAGAACCATACAAAAGTGTAAAGCAGGAAAAGGAATATAGATTGCAACATGAAGCACATAATTCTCCATAAAAATGCAGCAAAATGACCCTAAAATGATATACACTTTGAGCACTTATCAAACTCTCCCCATGCTTGAATCATTGCTTGTCCTTAAGCAAACATGAAAGAAAGATACATCAAAGACTTAAAATGGAATGACCTCCTTAAAGTAGG
>JAKOGI010000093.1:1101807-1144307 GCA_029747015.1 Carnegiea gigantea | reverse complement strand
ATCACCATCAAGGCCTTTTCCTTTGTAATCTCATGTATCTCATTGTGATCTATTTTACTCTCATTTACTTTATATCAGATTTAATTACTTTCATTAATTCAGTTTTGAAGTTATACTAAAATACCCAAGTCATGTATACCATTTAATTATTCAATTTCTGTTACACATACTTTTACTTACTGGATTATATGAGTAAGGATCATTTACTAACTACACATACCTACAATTACATTTATGAAATAGAGTCGAGCCCTAGTTATTGTTTCCTGCTATGCATGAGTATTATCAAGTCAGAACATATTTATCAAGTCAAATGACATTTATCAAACAAATGACATTTATCAAGTCAGATGACATTTTTAAAGACTCAAGGTACATCCATTGCCTGTATCTTCAAAAAGCAGAACATGTTTATCTAGTTAAAACTCTTAATGAGTTTATCAATGAATTAGTTTATACAGTGATTTGCCATTTAACTTGTGACCCCGCCAGTTATCATCTATAGGGCGTCAGCTTATCATTTACCCACGCGGCTTTAGGCCAACTCTTGGTCGGATTGGCAGGTGTACACCTATGTATAAATCATATCATTGCAAGGGGTTCACATTCAGATAATAATGAGCAATTCAATTTCATATTGCTTACATTTTCATTGTCATCATGAACTAAATGAATTGCAAAGGCTGGCATCCATCAATAGTGTTTCTACGCTCATTTTACAGTACAGGAATACATGTACTAAGTTTTAGCTCACATTTTGGAATTGTTTTCATGTTTTCCATTTTAGGTGATGAAATATCACATGTTTCTCCATTAGCAAGTCCTTTTGGAAGTCATCAGATGCTCACAGTGGATTCAGCATGGCATGAATATTAGAATTAACCTCAGGGTCAAGTTGGGTCGATATTCAATATACTTGGGTAGTATGGAGTACGAGTTAGCCCATGGTATGATTGAGTCGATTATATTGAAGTTGAACTATTATGAACTTTGGTCTTTGAGTATTTCAGTTTAATAGATATTGTAATTTGAACATGTAGTTGTAAGAATGGTTTCAGTGAGCCTTGTCCTTATCAGGACGGCGGTACGCCTTCTATCATTAAGTTTTCCACTGCAGTTTTTCGTAAATCATGTCCTTAGCATTTTGGGGGCGTTACAGATGTGGTATCAGAGCTAAGGTTTTAAGGGCCACTGTGAGCTATAAGGTGTTTATGAGTTATGTTGGACCAGGTGAATGAGGTGCTGATTATAAGTACATATGTGTGGGCATATAATGAGGAACCATTTCCATTTGTATAACTCAATCATTTGGTAATACCCTGAGACTTGAGCATTAGTAAGAGGAGTAAGGGACACACAAATTGGGTGACCTGATAGTGATGCATGCTTTTGTTTACTTGGGAGTGTAATGTATGCTTCAATTCTATCGTTTGTTTAAGTTTTACAATTGTGCACTCCAGGCGTGTGGTCTGTTGAGTTATGAACTCCGGCATGTGGCCGTTGAGCTATCGAAGTGTGATTTTTCATGTTAAGTATCTATTATAAGGCTTTAAGCCTGGGTTTAGCCAGTTTTGAGGCACAACACTATCCGTTTCGCTCCAGAATTTGGGAGTTTTATTGAGATGTACATGATATTGAGTATGGTGATGTTTAAAACCTATTGTGGGAATTCCATTTACAACGTGGTATATCTTTGGATTGAATCAGTATGAGATGGAATTACTATAGGGAATCCTGTGAAGGTAGTTCAGTAGCTTGCGGTGTGCTACTGGCCACTATATGGAAGATATAAGTAAGATTTAGTAGCCATACATAGAAAGAGGTTGCTCTTGTCACTAAGACCTTACCTTAGCAATACTCCCATTACTTCCAGTCATTAACTTACTTCAGTCCTAGTCACCTTGCATTGTTTGGGGGCATTATTCCTTTGCTATTGACACTCACTTGGTCTATAATATCTCTTTATCTAGGCCATTTGTTTAAATGACTTCAATTGTTATCTAAACCATGCCAATGACAGCTTTTCGTTTGCAAAAATGCTCTTTTATAGTAGTTCCTATAATTGTCTGCTTGTTTCATCTTTCCAATCTGATTTTATCCAATATTGTTTAATCTCACTATACCCGATATTTCATTTATTCATAATGATATGCTCGTATAACTTGCTCTGAATTTATAATATAATTATTCTCCTTGCTTTTAAAATCAATTCTCACACTTATATTTTATGTCCTCATTAGTAAAATTCAGCATTCTCCATTCCATCTTATTGCTGCGCTCAAATTGACTTTATCTGAGCAATCTATTTATATATCTATTGCATTTTACTTATCCAATCTATCTATCTACTTATTGTACACTGCTTTTCCCATCTATATAGTGCATTTAACCTGATAATTGAGGCTAGAAAGTTACCATCTTGCTATCTTGCTTTTACTAAATCCGAGTGTAATCGAGCCATCTTTCCCCTTGGTTGACTATCTATTGGATCCTTTATGATCCATATTTATAAACCACGATTCATTTGGCATTATGTTTCAACATTTTGGTTATTTTATTTCAACCACCTTATGATAATCCCCTTTTTATTAATCTTTTCTAATCTCATTGTTTATTTCTTTTAGACTTAATAACTCGGTTAACTATCAATTCCCTTGCTTTCATTCCTGGCATTATTCATTTTATTGTCCAATGTGAAATTGGAGCATACCTTTGATTAGTCGGATGAGGGAAGAATAGGTGATGCTTTGGGAACACTAAATGAGGACATTTTGATAAGAGCATAATCTTAAGCAATGTCGGATCTTATTGGAATAAGCCAGAAGAAACATTGGGTATAAGAATAGAGTTAATCCAAGCAAGTACTATGAAAGAAATTCAAGGACATGTTAAGGTGAGACAAGGCTGACAAAAGAGTTATGTCAACAAAAATAGGAGACAATCACAGTTTCAGATGAGGCAAAAAGTACTTTGAGTAAATCATACTTCCTTAAACAAGCCACTTGGGAAAACCCAGAAAGAGATGAAAGCCAAATATCCACATTTATTTGTGATACTAGTGCATATTTTCACAAAACTCATAAGTTTCGAGGATGAAACTCTTTAAGGGGGGAAAGGCTGTAATAACCCGACCATAACCCATATTTGTCTATTTAAATCATATTTATTTATTTAATTAATCATGTTTATTCATTTAATTAATTATGTTTATTGATTTAATCACTAATGGTTATTCGTTTAACCAAATTAGGTTTATTAATTCAATTACACTCAATTTATATATTTACCGAATTATATTATGTCATCTAAATTATCCGCTTTCATTTATCATATTTAAGCATCCTGATTAGGGGATATTTCATTTGGGTCCCAATTTGCAATTCAAGTTTCATTGATTGGAAATTCAAGTTTCGTTGATTGATTAAATTTTAGGGGAATCAATAGTAGGCCTCGATAATCATAATTTAAGAATTCGTTATTATTATTATTTTTTAATAACCTCGTAATAATTTAATTTCGAGCTACCAAAATTCAATCGTACCCAATTTCCTTCCCTTCCCAAGCCCAAACCGTATAAACCAATCATAATCTAACGAACTTGTCCATTTAACCTAGCTAAATAACCACGGTCAAAGCCTAACCACAGTTAGGTGAAAGGTACTTTTCGAAGTAAAAATTCAGCCAAGTAAATAATTATCATTCCTAACCAAGCAAACACAAACACACACACATCTCTCTCTATCCTCTCTCCCTCAAACCCACGGCAGCCACAACCACTAGCCCACCACCACCAGCTCAGCCAACATCCCCTATCAACCCTACCCTCATCAATCACTTCTCTCACCACTTATACCTCTTTTTCAAGCATCAAAGTGAGTAAACCTTAATTTGATCTTGAGGTATTTTTGGTTTTATGATTCTTTTAGTTATGATTCATGCTCTTGAGATCAAAGTAGATGTTATCATATAAATTTTATTGATTTTGGGCATGGTGGGGTTGAGCTTGAAGCATGTTAAGGTTAGGGTTCTGTCAAGATCAAGTTAGCTTAAGTCAAGTGATAGATTTGTATTGTTTTCTATATGATTTTATAATTTTCAGCCTTACTGATGATTTTGATGATATTTATGGTGATTTGGAATGATTTCAAGTGAGGATTTGTGTGAAAAAAGAGGAGAAAGCAAAAATAGTGAGGGCTGAAAATGGCAGAAAACAGGGGTGATTTTGAGATTAAACTGGTAATGATTGGGCCACTAACAAATTCTAATTTTTGGTGGATAGATACGTTAGTGTGTTAGCTTTCAAATGCTTTTTGAATCGCCTTAGTCCATGTTCTGTGAAGAAAGTTATGGTCGTTTTATGAGAACTGCACAGGTTAGACTAAAACTGATGCACTTATGTTCTAGCCCCTTTTTGGGAACCCTATTGTAGAAATCATATTTTGTGTTGTAAAGGAAAGTTTTTTGGGGATTCCTTAATCTTTCCATATTGGGGTTTTAGGCCTCCATTTCAGGTCAACAGTGAAAGTTATGAATTTTTGAAGTGAGCTGACCCGCTTTGGTGCAAATTGGGCTATAATTGTAATTTCCGTGCAGTGTATACTTGGAGGAAAATTCTAAAAACTTTACTGTAAATTGTCCATATTATCTTCAAATTTTCTGCAAGATTTCATGATTTTTGGTTGAGTATTTGGATTTTGGTGTTTTTTGGAAGCATTTTGAGTAATTGTGTAAAGAGCAATAATCGAGATTGAGTGAGATTGATCATGCACTCATTTTGTGTATTTTGGGCCAAGTAAGATCATTTAAGGGGGGAAATAAATATTCATAGATTTTATTGGGGTTTTCAGCTCGATTTATGAGAGAAAAGAAGAGAAACATGCAATTTGGAAGCTCAATTATGAGTTTTGAATCACTTATGGATATTACAAAGAATGTACCAAGTTTGGGGAGTTTAATAACTTTCATTGGGATCAATAATCTATTTGGGGTGAAAAAAAAGTGTATTTAATGGACTTGTAATTGAAATACGAAAAGTGGGGAGAATTTTTGACTCAGAAATCATATTTATCAGGCCAAGTTACTACAGTTATGCTATTTTGAACTAAGATATATCTCTCTTGGCCTCAAACCTCTATTACTTACTCAATTCAGCATGTATCAAATATATTTATCAAGCCAATCTAGTGTACTTACTATTATCTTGAACTAAGCTATACATCAGTGAGCCTTAAACCCGTATCAGCAACCTATTTCAGAAGAAGCCAAAACCACTATCCTATTTGTCACTATCAAGGCCTTTTTCTTTGTAATTTCATTTATCTCATTGTGGTCTATTTTACTTTCATTTACTTTATATCTGGTTTAATTGTTTTCATTAATTCGGTTTTGAAGTTATATGGCAATACTCAAGTTATGTATACCATTTAATTACTCAATTTTTATTACACATACTTTTACGTACTCAATTATGTGAGTAATGATCATTTACTGACTATACATACCTACAATCACATTTATGAAACATAGTCGAGGCCTAGTTATCATTTTCCGTTATGCATAAGTATTATCAAGTTAAAGCATATTTATCAAGTCAGATGACATTTATGAAACAGATAACATTTATCAAGTCAAATGACATTTTTAAATACTCAAGGTACATCCATTGCCTATATCTTCAAATAGCAAAACATGTTTATCAACTTACAACTCTTAATGAGTTTATCAATAAATCAGTTTATACAACGATTTGCCATTTAATTTGTGACTCCGTCAGTTGTCATCTATAGGGCGTCAGCCCATCATTTACTCACACGGCTTCAGGCCAACTCTTGATCGGATTGACAGATGCATACCTATGTATAGATCATATCATTGCAAGGGCTTCACATCTAGATAATAATGAGCAATTCATTTTCATATTACTTTCATTTTCATTGTTATTGCGAACTAAATGAATTGTAAAGGCGGGTACCCATTAATAGTATTTGTACGCTTATTTTACAATATAAGAATGCATGTACTGAGTTTTAGCTCACATTTTCAAATTGTTTTCATGTTTTCCATTTTACGTGATGAAGTATCACATGTTTCTCCATTTAGCAAGTCCTTTTGGATGTTATCAGATGCTCATAGTGGATTCAGCATAGCATGAATGTTGGGATCGATCTCAGGGTCAAGTTGGGCCTATATTCAATATACTTGTGTAGTGTAGAGTGCAAGTTAGCATATGGTATGATTAAGTCGATTGCATTGAAGTTGAACTATTATGGACTTTGGCCTTGAAGTGTTTCAGTTTAATAGATATTGTGATTTGAACATAAGTTGCAAGATTAAATGATTTCAGTGAGCTTTGTCCTTATCAGGACGGCGGCAGCGTCTTCCATCATTAAATCTTCTGCTGCAGTTTTCTGTAAATCATGTCATTAGTATTTTAGGGGCGTTACATGGTAGAACCTCACTTTTGGGAAATGTGAAACACTCCCACTCATGTGTTTGAAATATAGCATAGGTTCACTCAAGTCTCATTCCAAAGATGCAATCTACCATATGCTTGAAAAGGCTCTCAAATTCTCTACCACTAAAATGCAATGTACACAAGATGATCAAGAGGACTTTACTTGGATTGTAACATGGGCTAAAAGGGTTAAGGGAAAGGAGGTGGACAAATGCATTTGGGACAATGTGGAGTTTCTTAGCCAAGTGACTAGTAAGCAACCAAAAAACCACTAAAAAACCACTAAAAAACCATGAATATCACTAATACTCCAAACTCCAACAATTCAATGAACATACCTCACGAATCCAGTAGAAAATGAGTTGACCAACATGGAACTCAAGCTATATATGTATCCACTACCAATTAACTACTTTTTTTTCTTTTTTTATCTTTTCTCTTTTCTTTTTGCTTTTTTTTTCCGACAACATGACTTTATCTTTCTTTTTGTTCTTTTTCTTCAACATAACTTTTTTTTTCTTTTTTTTAAGGAATTGAAATAAAAATTGCAATTATTGAAAGGCATAGAAACTCGAATTATCAACTGATAGTCTAATAGATATATACAACCCAAATAAGAGGGAACCAAAACAAATGCTCAATATCATCAATCCCTTATAAATCATCATACCAAAACCACCTTAAACTCAATTCTCCCCAAATCCACCCACTACATAGATGAAGTGATGCTCCACAGATTTGGAGTAGAAGTAGGAATATGTGTTTGGACAAGGGCTAATATGAAGTGTTCACAACAAAGACGAATATAAGCTCAAAGGGGCTAGCAAAGGGAATAAACATGTAATACAAGGGTACGTTATTTGGCTATGTGGCTAAAATGACCAAAGAAAGAGATATCTCTATCATATCATCAAATATGCACATGCTAATATGCATTTCAATAAGAATCAAGACAAGCTCTAGAGATGAAATATGGAAGAGTCACACACATGAAAGAAACATGAGACTAAATATAATGAATTAGTCCAAATAAGGCTCGTAATCTCATGGGATATCTACCCAAGTCTCACTAAGCTCATAAAATGACTCTCATGTACCAACATTAGTGCTAATGACTCTAGGGGATAACAAAGTTCTCAATTAAGACAAGGGTCAAAACAAGAAATATTTACAAAACCTTTAAAAATTTTCGCACCAAAAGGGATTACACATCAAAAGCTACTCAAGATCATGAAAGTTATTCTGTCTAAACAAAAGCATCATTGGAGGTTATCTCAAGCCAATCCACACCATCTCTATATGCAATCCTAGATGCATCCTAAATGCAACTAAATGCAGAACATTAATGCAAACAAAAGAAACTTAAAACTATATGCTCTAACATGTATGCAAGCTAATAACCAAAATAGAAAAACATGAAGCTACCCTCCCCCATGCTTAAATAAATCAGTATTATTCAAAGGAAAGAAAGTAAGAGAAGGGAAATCGAAAACAAAAGAGAATAATCTCACCAAGTTAGGTGCTGCGTGCACCTAAGCTAAGGCCACTTAATAACCGGGGTACATGGAGCATCAGCCACTCCATCACAACTTCAAGACTCAGCCGGTTAAATTAGATGCCGTTAAAATGCGCAAGAGCTTGTTAAACTCTTGGGACCACAATTTAGAAAATAAAAGCTAAGAGGTAATAACCAAAATCGTTTCAAAGACAATAAGTATCCTCTTAACCTTATCAATGGCCTTAGAAAAATCATAGGAAGGATTAAAGAATGTAGCCCACATGATTTTCCTAGGCAAGTCTCCCAGGCATACACAATAAGGGTTGATGAAGGGATCATACCCTCTAAAGTAACTGAGGGACATGTAATAATCAACACTCCCACCAAGCATACTAAACATGTTGTTCTCATAGCATAAATCAACATTAGCATCACAAATCATGAAATTATCAACGGGTGGATCAAAATAATACTCAGGGAATGGAGAGGGTAATGAACAAATAGATGAAACATGGGAATGACGAAGAGGATTAGGGAAAACATTATTACAACCATGGTTAAGAGACTCCTCATGCGTAAACAAATTATGTGACCCCTCTAAAGGAGTCTTATCTGGATTGTACACCTCATCTAAAGTATCTTCCGACTCAAACATGCATCAACAATACTAAACCTACCAATTCCTTTAAAAAGATCATCCACCTTGAGCCCCATGTACTGAGCTAAAGGAAATGATGAATCACGTAAGATCAGAACAACATCAGTATTGTCCTTGGGTGATGCAAAGTCACGTTGCGTATAGCATGCATAATAAGGACACAAATTAATATAATGGTCAAAAGAATTACACAAGTAACACCAAAAAGAAGCATAATAAGATCTAGCATAAAATGCACAATGATCAAAATATGTACATCTAGAAACATAACCAGTCTTCTCAAATTTAAATGAATACCAAGTAATCCACTCAAGCAAATAACATGCATCATCAACATTTTTACCAAGAAAACCCCAATACTCTAAAAGTGCTCGGGTTTCACTATTCACACCCTCATCAACAATGTCTAAAATTTTTCATTTACCCATACAATAACTGCATTGAGCAAGAAAGATATTTAAGCATTTAAAATACCTCCAAAATAATTCATGCTCAAATTTAGGAAAATGAAAAATCGCTACTGTTTTTTTCTCAAATTTTTTTTTTAATTGTCAATATTGTTTTTGGTTTTTTTTCCGAAGAAAAACAAAATGCTTAGTCAAACCTATTGAGAAAACCCAATATTTGATACAAGTCCCTGGCAACGGCACCAAAAACTTGATACAGCCACAAGCGTATGGTGGCGTTGTAGCAAATCATTGTCAATCCCATAGAGACTTGGTTGATCTATTGGATTATAATCCCTCAAGATAGGCTAAGTGAATCCAAATTTGAGAACGGAATTTAACTATGCCACTTATCTAATCAAATGGGTAAACAATCAAGGAATTTAATCAAATCAAGTAATTTTTCAACCCAAGAATTAATCCAACGCCCCTTCTTTAGGTGGGTAATTCCAAAATCGATAATCGAATTATCAAACCCCTCTATCAAGGTGCCATGAAATCCTTAAATCTAATCAACTACCATTTTTCAAGGATTTTTTTATTAATCTAAGATCATTAAGAACACGATTATCAAATTTAGGGGTTTCTTAAACTGTGAGTCTTTCTCAAGATCTTTCTTACTTAAGTCGAATCTTAGTTTTCTAACATCTAGCTTCACCTTTCTTAACCAAATGTCTAAAACAAGCAAGAGATTGATCAAGTTTCCTACTAACAAATCAATGTTTAAGATTCAATATAACAAATCCAACAAGTCCAAATCACTTTTGGATCAAAACAAGAATTGATTCAATCACAACAACTCAACTTAATTCTAAGATTAACAATCCAAAACTTAGCATAAAAATCAATACTAATTTAAAGAGCATAAAAATCTAAAGAGAAAAGAGAAGAGAAGGGAGAGGAATTACTCAGCCGATGCACGCTTGAACTGCCGTTGCAAACCCAATTCGGAATCCTTGCAATATTCACCTTCAACTTGCTCTCAACTCTAATCTAATCTACAATCCTAATCTTGATAGTGGATTACGGAGAGTGGAATTGGATGGGATGATGGAAATGAGGATGTAAATAGCCCCTTTTATAGCGAAATGCCTGGAAGCCGAATAGCGACACATAATAATGGAATTAAAACTGCCTGAAAGTCAAAAAGCCGCGAGGAAACAAAAAGCCTTGGGGGAAATGATGACACCATAGACGGTGGCCTTCACCACGGCCCATCCGTGGTGGCCATTACAATCTTCTATTCTTTCTTCCTTACACGGGCATGGCAACTCAGGGGCATGCGTGGGGAGTCCAAATACACTCAACTAGGGTAAAAACAAGGACAAAAGGGTCCAGAAACTTGCAAAAACACAAAAAAGAACCATACCTAAGTGTAAAACGGGAAAAGAAGTATAGATTATAACATAAAGCACATAATTCTCTCTAAAAATGTAGCAAAATGACCCTAAAATGATATACACTTTAAGCATTTATTACAGTGGAAATAGAAGGGAAAGTGGTAGAGAATGAGGGGGAGGGCATTGGTGATGTTGTCTTTAGGCATTAGTGCACACTTGAAGCAGTGATAAGTTGAACTCTGAGTTGGAGGATTTCCAGAAGTCAGTTGTAGAGGAAATAGTGTGGAGTCCAGCTTTGAAGTACAAGCCCTTTGTTATGGACAGGCACCTAGTTTGGGCCTTTATCAAATCTTGGATTCTAGAGATGAAGGCATTCAAGATAGGCCAGAGGGAGGTACCGTTTTTAGTGTATGATGTGGCCTTATTGACGGGCCTCCCTACCACTGGGAAACATGTTCCATTTGAGTGGGGGCAAGGTGCATGTGAGGTTACGGAAGTCGTAAAGGCAGCCATGGATGACTATCTGACGAGAGAGAGGACAAGGTGATAGATTGGTCAAACAGATATGCGAATGTACAGGAACTATGTTTTAGTTATAATAGACTTGTGTAAGTAGAACAACACCCCTGAGGGGCTGGGGTTGTTCACTAGATTATACTCCTTACTGATAATGAGTGGATTGTTATTGTCATGCTCCACTTGGGCTGTGACATGGTAGTTAATTAAAATAACCATAGATGTGAACGGCATGGTTGAGTATAACTGATCGAAGGCAGTATGAAGCTTCCTAGTGGAAGAAATAGAGGAAATGAAAGGGAAATCCCTGTAAAGAAAAATTTGCAAATACATGGCTTTGCAATGACGCTTCAGGTACGACATGGCATTACGTAAAGGTGATGATGGGTTGTTATAATTGTTTAACCTAAGAGAATTAATGTGTGTTACAATTGTGTAAAATAGGTATGGTTTTATGAGCATATGAATTTGTATCCTCATGCTGATAACAAGTGTGTGTCGTGCATTACAAGCTAGATAAACTTGTAGATACACCGCAAGTATGATGCCACGGTGCTCATTTCGTCTATTAAGGACAACCAGGTGGGGTAGAGGTTATCTTGTTGTGTGATAAGGTATGTGCTTTGTTTAGTACGTATAGTAATACTGATATTTGAATGTACAGATTTTCCCTTTCCTTGAAGTGCATGAGTTAAAGAGATGAGAACCAACAATAAAGACTTTCAGTGAGACTGATGATTTTCGAGCATATGTGAAGGATGCACAGGTATGATAAAAATATACATGCATTGACATATGATGGTTTGCAATTGTGGCGACACAAATCCTCAGTGGAGGCATTAGATATGGTTGGATATATGTGTACATTACATGTGAATGTGGATGCTAAAATAAGGGCTGGGATATTTACAAGTGCTAATGAAGTTAAGATGTATGCGATAGGTGTCTCGTATGTTACAGTGTGGTATTTCGTATGGTTTCCCATGGGAGTGCATGAGTACTTAATAGTGGCCCATGTAGTTATTGGGGAGTTGGGTAGGGTAGACAAACATATGTTACAGTAGTGCTTTGACATCACATGCTGTACATACTTCCCTCCTTGAATTTTGACACATGCATGGTGTATGGTGGACTAAAACAGTACATTCAACATTGCAAGGTTTTATAAGCATTGAGGAGAGCCTCCAAGGGACCAGGAGGTACTTAGGATAGAGAAAGAGGCACATGCTGCCATGAGGAAGGAGTTGGAATATTTAAGGGCATTACTAATGGTCCGGGGACAAGAGGATAGTGTTCCGGCATGTAGACAGAAAGAAGCACTCAAGTTGGCATAGAGAGTATAAGGCAGTGGGGAGGCCCATGAGACAAGAATTGCTACATCAGACCAATATGACAACGACACCTTGCCAAGCAAATTGCATAATGCTGGCCTGGCAAGCGTTAAAGATGTGGAAAAATGTGAGCAATTGTTGGAGCGTAAGCAAACATCGACGCTGCATACTGTTCCGGACTTCAGTGTGGATGATGACATGTTATGTGATAGGGGAGATGATATAGATAAGAAAGCAGATGTGATAGGGGGATATGTGTTGTCCATGCTGGACTGAGACACAGCCACCAGATGATGTTGCTGAAGAGGGCCAGATATAGGATGCTGGCGAAGGAAATAAGTTCACCACTGCGAAGAGGATATGAAAACCCCTCAGCAACGGAATCCCTCAGCCAAACAAACATCTCCGTACATTAATCCTAATTCCACTCGATGAATAGGTGAACATACAATGGACATTGTGTACAGTTCCTTCAAACGGTCAAAAAAGGTGACCACCCACACAAGCGAAGAACAAAACCTGTAAGAGATGGGGGAAAGCACAATTGAGGCTGAGAAGGTGAGCGCAAGGGTACTGCAGTTCACCCTGTTGCTGTTGCAGAAGGCCAGGATCAGGAACCAATAATGCTACATCCATGCATTGAGGTAAAGATTAACATAACCAGTGTGTGCTTGTGGCATTCTTATCATTAAAATGCATGATACAACCGCCGGTTTGTTACATATGGGTATTTGATTAGGGAGGAACTAAAGTCACAGTGACATCATCAATGGGGAGGTCAGAAGAGGCAGAAGTTGGGAATACCGAGGAAGCAAGCCTCACCGTAGGAAGCAAACCTGCTACAACAGAAGACGTGGGGGATGGCACTGTTGACCCAATTAATGTATAAGGTTTTGATGACAACAATCCAAATGCTCTAGTCAATGTGTTGTGAACTATGTGTTGTGCTTGAGTTGTATGTTGAGATAGGATTCGAACAAATATATGGAGCAGTTTAAATGAGCTTAGAGCATCATGATGACATCGTGTGAAGAAATTGAGAACACTCCCTCAGAACAGTTTCGGGAGTGATTGCATGGAATTATGACAGAAGCAGTGAAAAACACTCCCTCCAATCAGTTCTGGGAGTGAAAGCATGGACTTATACAAGAATTCTTATTAAGAACAAGAGTCTTAGGATTGAATGTGTGTATGTTAGATTCTTGTTAATATGCCAAGTAGAAGATCTCCAATTTAGCATTCACTTTGAATGGGTTCAGGGTTCAGAACACTGTCTCAAAACTGGTCCATGAGATCCAAACTACAGTGTTCTGAGACTAAAACATAGATTCAATTTTCAAACATTTTTTTAAGGGATTTGTTACTGTTGATTTTCTAGAAACAAATTAGGAATAACTTTCCTAATGATATTTGAGTCAAAAAGGATTTCTTTCACTACAAATATTGTTAAAAGATTTGATTTTATTTTTTAGAAGAATATCCACCAAATATATCTTGTTTTTGGAAAGATAAGATAAATGGAAAGATATGAGGGATCTCCTATTACAATTTGGAAAGAAGAGTTCTCGTCTTCTTCATCTCCTTGCAGCCCAAGGATTCGGGAGGAACAAGGATTTTTCACACATTCCTTATTTAAGGAAGACTGATCCCTCATTCTTATATAGGGTTTTTCACCAGTTTTCACGAGTCCTTGAGTGTGCTGAAATTGCTTTTGAGTCTGAATTTTTCTATGAGAAAAACCTTTAGAGTGTGTGCTTAATTGAGTCTTCGTCATTGGCATATTAGAAGCTGTATTGTACATTGCACTTAGCTTATTTAGAAGCATTCAAGTAAGGTGTTCTTTATCTCTTTTCCGTCATCGTGATCAGAGGTTGTCCAAACTGTTGGACGTGGTCTCTTGGGAGATGTGTGGACATTGTGTCCGTGAGTGTTTTGCCCAAGTCTAGGGAGACTTTGGATGTATGCTTGTAACTAGAGCCTTTGGTAGACTAAGTTACGTGTGTTACAGTTGTAACGTGTTTGGCCCGGTTTAGTGAAAGTGTTTGCTGAAATCCTACAGTAGTAGGTCGTGGTTTTTACAGCTCAGTTGGGCCAGAGGTGGTTTTCCACGTAAAAATATTGTGTCTTCTTTACAATTTCTGTAAATTACTATCGTTTCTGTTTCACTGAGAACACACGTCGCAAACAGGCTCATGAGTGTTCTGAAATAAGTTTGTCTCTGTCTCACTAAAAACACTTACTCCAAACAGTTCTCACGAGTATTTTTAAAACAGTTCACAAAATTGGTAGACATAATTCACCCCTCCTCTTGTGTCCTTGTGGATTAAAATCTAACAAGTGGTATCAGAGCAGAGTACTCACACCTAGGTTAACACCTTGAGAGATCCTGAAAAGATGAGTGCACCACAAGGAATCTTAGAGGGTCAATCTGTGACTTGTCCTCCATACTTTAATGGACAGCACTATAATTGTTAGAAAAATCGAATAGAAAACTACATTCAAGTTGATGATTATGAGCTATGGATGATCATTGAAAATGGTCCTTACATTCCAATGAAAACCACAGAAGATGGCAAAACAGTTCCCAAGAAGCTAACTGAGTTTGACTCAGATGACTTCAAGAAATTGGAGAAAAACGCTAGGGCTAAGAAATTGCTATACTTTGGCCTTGGTCCAGACGAGTACACTCGCATCTCAGAGTGTAATTCAGCAAAGAAAATCTGGAATGCTCTTCGTGTGGCTAACGAAGGAACCAACCAAGTCAAACAGTCCAGGATTGAGCTACTAATGAGAAAGTACAAACTGTTTGAAATGAGTGACAAAGAGACTGTGATGGATATGTATACTCGTTTCACCCACATCACTAATAAGTTGAAATCCTTGGGAAAGTCCTTACCACTGAAGAATTAGTAAGGAAAATCCTGCGGTTTTTACCACATTCGTGGGAAACGAAAGTTACAGCCATCCAAGAAGCAAAGAAGATGGATGAAATCTCTTTGGACGAGCTCATTGGGAATCTACAAACTTACGAGTTGAGGAAAAACTCCTAAATGAAAGAAGAAATAAAGAAAGATCGAGGCCTTGCTCTAAAGGCTATGGGGAGTGATGATTCGGATATAAACGAGGAAGATGTAGCCTTTGTAACTTGTAAGTTCAAAAAACTTTTCAAATAGGTTGGAAAGAGCATCAAGAAGGGAAACAATAGCAAAGCATGAAACAATGACCAAGACCAAAACTCTGGATGCTTCAGGTGTGGAAAACACGATCATATTGTAAAATATTGCCCCATGCAGAAGGAAGAACAGGCGTCAGAACAGTTCAGAAACCGAGGAAAGAAACCACAGCTGAGTGGTTCTGCCAGTTGATTCACTAAAGCAATGGTAGCAGCATGGGGTGAAAGTTCTAAAGAAGAGGATAGTTCCCAAGACGAGACTAAAGCATTGGAACTTATGGGCAAAAGCGATTCTAATACTGGCTCAGAATCAGATGAAACCATGTCTCAGGTCAAGGAGAAGGTAAGTGGTTTCAACAAAAGAAAAATTTTGAAAATACTATTTTCCTTAATGGATGAATGTGAGGCAATAAGCACTGAGAATTGCATGCTCAAAGATACTTGTTCCAAGTTAAAAAGGAATGTTCAAATGTTTGAAAAGACCATCCTAGAACTTGAACAAACTAATGAAACTCTCACGGCTAAAAAGGATGAAGAAATTTTTGCCTTAAGGAAGAACCTTGACCTAATGGACAAAAGAGAGGAAGTGTTTAACACTGAACTCTCAAAGCTGCAAAGTGAGTCCCGAGAACTAGAGAGTAAGATAAAACTATTGGAGAGTGAGAACAATAAATTACTTGAGAAGCTTCAGGAGACCGAATCTAACCTAATTCAGAACAGGCATAGAAACAGTACTGAAAACAACCTGTTGCAGGAAAAGCTCTAGAAGGCCGAATCTGACCTTGTTCAGAATAGGCTCTGGAACAGCTTCTCAGAAGCCCTTAATTGGTTAAACACTCACCATAGTCGTAATAAAAAGGGACTAGGATATGTGAGTAGGCGTGTCACTAAACCAGTCAATAAAAAATATGTTGGACTCCCTGAAAATCTAATTTGTTTTCATTGTGGTAAGACTGGTCATCATCGATATGCCTACTCTTTAAGGAAAAAGGCCATGGAGAGAAACTCTATATATGTTAAGCAAATATGGATTAGAAAAGATGAGTTAAAAGGAATGGAACCCAAGTGGATCTGGGTTCCCAAGACTAACAATTAGCTATGTTGCAGGCTAAAGTGAGAGGAGGCAACCAACTATGGTTCTTGGATAATGGTTGCTCGAGGCACATGACTGGGGATTGATCAAACTTCCTCTCACTTACAGCCTTTGATGGAGAGAGAGTGGCATTTGGGAACGGCAAGTCTGGGAAAATTATCGGTATAGGTAAGATAGGTAAATCACTCTCTCACTCCAGTAATAATGTGTACTTGGTTGATAGGTTACAACATAATTTACTAACTATATCCCAACTATGTGACCGAGGTAATCATGTTGAATTCTCTTCAAATCAGTGCTTGATTATCAATGTCAAATCCGGTGATGTTGTATTGAGGGGGAAGCGATACAACAATGTGTATAAAGCTTGTGTTCTCTCACTTCCCCATAACCATGTGACTTGTTTAAGTGCTCTTGAGGATGATGTTATGCTTTGGCATAAAAGGCTAGGTCAAGCAAGCCTTTCTCTTTTGAACAAACTTGTTTCTAAGGACCTAGTAGTCGGACTACCTTCCATCAAGTACAATGATGACAAGGTGTGTGACGCTTGTGCTAAAGGAAAACAAGTAAGGACTTCTTTCAAGCCAAAGAAATATGTGAGCACTTCCCGGCCTCTAGAACTCTTACATGTTGATTTATATGGTCCTATGAGGATCACGAGTAGAGGTGGTAAGAAATATGTGTTTGTCATAGTGGATGACTACTCTTGATTCACTTGGACCCTATTCTTGGCATCAAAAGATGAATCCTTTGAGAAGTTTCTTGTGCTTCTCAAGAAAGTTGAAAAGAGAGTAGGACACTCATTAGTAAGTCTAGGGTCTGACCATGGAAAAGAATTTGAAAACTCGAGCTTTATTGATTATTGTAATGAGCATGGTGTAGATCATAATTTTTCTGCCCTAAGAACACTCCAACAGAATGGGGTGGTGGAGCGTAAAAATTGTACCCTAGAATACATGACTAGGACAATGCTTGTCGCTAGTAGTCTCCCTAGAAACTTTTGGGCAGAGGCACTGAATACATCATGTTACATTATAAATAGATGCATGATCAGACCCATACTCAATAAGACTCCCTGCGAACTTTTCAAAGGAAGAAAACCTAATATCATGCACTTAAGGGTGTTTGGATGCAAATGCTACGTGCATAATAATGGGAAGGAATCCTTAGGAAAGTTTGACCTAAGGAGTGATGAAGCCATATTCCTAGGATACTCCTCACATAGTAAGGCATATAAAGTGTTCAACAAAAGAAGCTTATGTGTTGAGGAAAGTGTACATGTATTGTTTGATGAATCTAATTCCTCGGTTGAGCATGATGTACAGGATGAAGAATTTGAACTGGGTCTTGTCAGGAAAGACTCTTCGCTCACTCAAAACTCCATGGTAGAAAATGGTAAGTCTCCTGAAGGTGAAACAAGGGTTGGATCTGAAAATTTGAAAGGTAGACAGGAAGCCAACCAATCAGGGGGAAGCTTTGCTAAACCTGAATTGGGACAAAACCGATTCACTCATCCTAAGTCTTCCCGAACAGCAGTGGAAATAGGCTCCAGAACAGATTCATACCCTGTTTTATCAGGTGTTCAGGAGAGACTGTCTGCAGCTCCTCTTACTCGGCGACCTTGGAAGCACTAAAGTTCGCACCCGCTCGATCAAATTATATCTGATATTAACACCGGGGTGCAAACTTGGTCTAAAGTCAGAAACTATTGTACGTTCTATGCCTTTTTATCTAACATTGAGCCAAGAACTATTCATGAAGCTCTTGCAGATTCTGATATGATTATAGCCATGCAGAGCTCCATCAGTTTGAAAGGAACAAGGTCTGGTACCTTGAACCACGGCCAAAAGACAGATCAATAATTGGTACCAAGTGGGTGCTCAAGAACAAGTTGGATGAGTTCGAAACAATCACTAGGAGCAAGGCCAGGCTAGTGGTTCAAGGGTATAACCAAGAAGAAGGGATCGACTATGAGGAGACATTTGCACCTGTTGCAAGGATTGAGGCTATCGGGATCCTGGTAGCCTTTACAGCACACATGGACTTTAAGCTATACTAAATGGATGTTAAAAGTGCATTCCTCAATGGATACCTTAAAGAGGAGGTGTTTGTAAGCCAACCCCCTGGTTTTGAGAATCATGATTTGCCTAACCATGTCTTTAAACTTGACAAAGCTCTTTATGGTCTAAAATGAGCTCCCAGAGCCTGATATGAACGTTTGTCAAAATTCTTAATTGATAATGGTTTTCAAAGAGGTAAGGTAGATAATACCTTATTTCTCAAATCAAAGGGGAAACATTTGTTGATTGTCCAAGTATACGTCGATGACATAATATTTGGGGCAACTAACAATGATTTGTGTGACGATTTTTCAAAATTGATGAGGAGTGAGTTTGAGATGAGCGTGATGAGTGAGCTTAATTTCTTCTTGGGCTTACAAATCAAGCAAACCTCAAATGGAACTATGATTCATCAACAAAAATATGTCAAGGAATTAATTAAGAGGTTTGGTATGGAATTGGCTAAGCCCATAGACATACCCATCTCCTCTTCAACCAGGTTGGTAGAAGATGATGGGAGCCCTTCAGTCGAAGAAAAATTATATAGGGGCATGATTGGGTCGCTTCCGTACCTAACCGCTAGTGGACCTGACATTGTTTTCAGTGTTGGTTTAAGTGCCCGTTTTCAGTCAAATCCTAAAGAAACACACTTGAAAGCTATAAAACGGATTCTAAGGTATTTAAAACACACTCCTGACTTAGCACTTTGGTATCCTTGAGGGTGCAACTTTGATCTCATTGGGTATGCAGATGCTGACTATGCTGGATTCCTAGTTGATAGGAAAAGCACCTCAGGTATGGCTCACTTTCTTGGACCCTGTTTGGTATCTTGGGCAACCAAGAAACAACACTCCGTTAGCATGTCCACAGTAGAAGCCGAATATGTGGCAGCTGCCTCGTGTTGTGCTCAACTGTTGTGGATAAGACAACAACTCAAGGACTTTTGTATTGACACAGGGTGCATTCCCATATTATGTGATAACACAAGTGCAATTAACATTGCCAAAAACCCATGTCAACACAAAAGGACTAAGCATATTGACATACATCATCACTTTTTGAGAGATAATGTTGAAAAGGGCTTAATTTCAATGAATTTGTGTGCCACTGATAGATAAATTGCCGATATATTTACAAAGGCATTGAGTAGAGAACAGTTTGAGAGGAATAGACTTAAATTGGGTATGATTAAAGGGACTTGAACATGTTTGTTTATCCCCCAATGATTAACTAGTTAAAGAAACTAGGCCAAATAAAATGTGTTTCAGAAGATGTTGTAAAAAATTGTGTTATTGCTAGCACATGTGTGAAGTATGAATTGCTGACACTTGCTGAGATCTAATGATATTGCCCTTATTGTCCTAAAACACTGAATATTTAGCAGTCAGAACAAGGTCTAGGAACTGATCCGATCCTTGTTTGCAAATACACTAGTAAAGTGGCGCGGCGGGAAAGTAAGTAAAAGAGGAAACATCTCCTTTAAAAGAAAAGCAACCGTCCGACTACCTTCCCTTCTGCTTTCTCTCTCCAAAAACACCGACCTTCCTCTCTTCACTCTCTGCCCACTTGCCCGAAATCGCTCCTTTCTACTGCTCCCAAAGTCTCCAAATCCTAACCTCTTTCTCTCGAACTTCTCTAATGGCAAGCAACCAAGGCAACCGCAACTCCACTAGGCGAAAGACCTCCTGCCCACGTTCTCTCCAGGACCGATTGTCGAGAACAAGGGGGAGTAACTGGTTCAACACTATGACTGAGGTATCGCCAAGCAACCCAGCACCTGGTATGAGCATTGTTCCTCCTCTTTCTTACTCTATTTCAACTCCGATTTTCGCATTTTTGAAGAGTTTAGATCTAGGGTCTATTGGATTAAACCCTAGGATGATCCCCTCTGCAAACCCAATTACTAGTTGGGAACTAGTTGAGTACAAACCAGCCAAAATTGAAAAGGAGGCTGTCATATCTGTTGAATGTGACAGGGATTTGGGGGAAGGGATGAGCACAGAAAGCACTATTCCTACACCTATTATCACTGTAGAGAGTGATGATGATGATGATGAACCTATTATACGGTTCAAGAGAACCGCAACACCCTCTCCCGAACCAACCTTCAAACCTGGCTTTAAGCGCCAAAAGAAGACCACCACTACACCCATCGTCCCTCTCAATACTCTGATCTATCAACGCTGAACAAGAAGTTTGGGACCTACCTCTGTTTCCACACTGCCTGAGGATATAATTGAGATACTTGCCCCGCAGAAGAAAATAGCCCGTAAAACAGCAGCCCAAATACCACCCAAAACACCTCTCAAAACACCTGCCCAAACGCCCCATCAACCTGCACCTTCCAAAGCCCCTGCTCCTAAGAGAGCAGCGCCAGAATAGCCAGCTGAACAGGTAGAGGAGTGTTCTGAACCCTCCAGGAAGAAAACCAAAAAGGGCATGACCCTTCCTGAAAGATACCAACACTTCCTTTAAACATCTGTAGTTAGAGGGAAGGTAATCAAAATAGCCTACTTTTAGGAACAAGGGCTTGAGGTATTTCCGGAGAAACTGAGAATTCAGGGATGGCTGGACTTGTTTATGAACACTCAGCATGGATGTTCTATTTCTGAGTTGGCTGAGTTCTATGTCCACTGTGTGGTCACCAATAGGGTGGTGACCAGCACAGTTGGTGGGCATAGACTTAGGTTTGATGCTACCGACTTCGGGGAAATGCTTGGGGTGCCAGCTGATGGTTTTGCTGTGTATGTCCGTGAGGACAAGACTATGTTGGGAGAGGAGAGACTGCTCGAGCTAACTCAAAAATTAGCTCAGGACCCTACAATCACTAGGCCCCAATCTGTGCGTAAGGGGGAAATGCTCCCTTTGCATAGATTACTGTTTTGGTTTGTCATTAAGAATGTCATTCCTAGAGGTCAGGGACATAATTTGGCTGATCCTATGGACATGTGCCTTACTGATCTTTTGGATCGGGGTGAGAAAATCAACTTACCCGCGATTATGATTCACCACATTGCCCGTATTGCGAACACATCCAAGGATCACGACATGGGGTATGGGTTCCTGCTGACTTCAGTATTTGAGCAGTCCGGGATCACACAGCAAAAGAGAGTAAGCCTCCAAAATACGGATGCAATAGGGGGTAGTACATTGATAGGGTGTGGATTTCAAGTGACCAAAGGTGGGAACACCGATTCCGAACAGAGGTTCCAAACACCCTTTTGCCCTGTTCTCAAGGAACCATCATCCTCCAGTACCCCTATTCTGAACACCCTTATGTAGGACCAGCTCTCCTTGCAAGGTGAAATTGCAGAAGTCAAGAAGGCCCTTGCTGAAGAACAGAAGCTGAATGCCCAACGACATGAGGCCCTTCCGCTTGCCATTTCTGCCCTTACCTCTAAATTCTCTCCCCCTTCCATCTAAACTTGAATATTCCCCTCTATCCTTGCTACTTATTTTTGTGTGCGCTCTTCCTACTGGTGTATGAACACTTTGGATTGTGACTGTTTGTGGATGACTTTAGTAGTTTTATGATCTTTGGTTGTTCTATGCTACTTATTTGTGCGTGACTCGGATGGCCAATATCCTTATTGTATTGTATGCTTGAGTGTATCACTACTATTTCCCACATTACCCCAGGGGTGGTGATTACATCTATGCTGGACTCAGACCTTTGGCCTCTAGACCCTATTTCGATGATGTCAAAAGGGGGAAGATGAGCATGACCTTAGTCGTGATTAGTTTGTCCAATTTAAGTTGACCTTTCACTACTACTCCTCTTACTTGTGTGCCTTACATAAAATTTTGACCTTGTTTGTTATGGCACCAGCCTATCCTGCCCTGTTTTTGACTCCTGTTTTGACTTAAGGTCATTTGGTTTGCCATCATCAAAAAGGAGGAAATTGTTGACCCAATTAATGTATAAGGTTTTGAAGATAACAATCCAAATGCTCTAGTCAATGTGTTGTGAGCTATGTGTTGTGCTTGAGTTGTAAGTTGAGATAGGATTTGAACAAATATATGGAGCAGTTTAAATGAGCTTAGAGCATCATAATGACATCGTGTGAAAAAATTGAGAACACTCCCTCAGAACAGTTCCGGGAGTGATTGCATGGAATTATGACAGAAGTAGTGAAGAACACCCCCTCCAATCAGTTCTGGGAGTGGAAGCATGGACTTATGCGAGAAGTCTTATTGAGAACAAGAGTCTTAGGATTGACTGTGTGTATGTTAGATTCTTGTTAATATGCCAAGTAGAAGATCTCCAATTTAGCATTCACTTTGAATGGGTTCAAGGTTCAGAACACTATCTCAGAACTGGTCCATGAGATCCGAACTATAGTGTTCTAAGACTAAAACATAAATCCGATTTTCAAACATTTTTTTAAGGGATTTGTTGACTGTTGATTTTCTAGAAACAAATTAGGAATAACTTTCCTAATGGTATTTGAGTCAAAAAGGATTTCTTTCACTTTAAATATTGTTAAAAGATTTGGTTTTATTTTTTGGAAGAATATCCACCAAATATATCTTGTTTTTGGAAAGATGAGATAAATGGAAAGATACAAGGGATCTCATATTACAATTTGGAAAGAAGAGTTCTCCTCTTTTTCGTCTCCTTGTAGCCTAAGGATTCGGGAGGAACAAGGATTTTTCACATATTCCTTATTTAAGGAAGACTTATCCCTCATTCTTACATAGGGTTTTCCACCGGTTTTCACGAGTTCTTGAGTGTGCTGAAATTGCCTTTGAGTCTGAATTTTTTTGTGAGAAAAACCTTCATAGTGTGTGCTTAATTGAGTCGTCGTCATTGGCATAATAGGAGTTGTACTGTACCTTGCACTTAGCTTATTTAGAAGCATTCAAGGAAGGTGTTCTTTATCTCTTTTCCGTCATCGTGATTAGAGGTTGTTCAAACTGTTGGACGTGGTCTCTTAGGAGACGTGTGAACATTGTGTCTGTGAGTGTTTTGTCCAAGTCTAAGGAGACTTTGGATGTGTGCTTGTAACTAGAGTCTTTGGTAGACTAAGTTACGTGTGTTACGGTTGTAACGTGTTCGGCCTGATTTAGTGAAAGTGTTTGCTGAAATCCTACAGCGGTAGGTCGTGGTTTTTACACCTCAGTTGGGCCAGAGGTGGTTTTCTACGTAAAAATATTGTGTCTCCTTTACAATTTTCGCAAATTACTGTCGTTTCTGTTTCACTGAGAACACACATCGCAAACGGGTCTCACGAGTGTTCTGAAATAATTAAGTTTGTCTCTGTCTCACTAGAAACACTTACTCCAAACGGTTCTCACGAGTGTTTTTGAAACAGTTCAAAAAATTGGTATCACAATTCACCTCCCCTTTTGTGTCCTTATGGATTAAAATCTAACAGGCACTATACATTGTACATCCATAAGTACTGAGGTAAGTGTGACGCGTTCATTACTTAAGCGTTGCAAATACGCAATCATGGTGGACAATTGCTATGTCTTGCTACCTTAATCTTGAGAGGGCAATCGATACGTGTACTTGGTGCATACAGTCGTGGTCATGGAGACTGTAAATTTAATAAGAGGTACTTACTAACTTGAAGAAGAGAGGGTGGGCAAAATTATGTCACTTCTACTACGCCATTTAGTTATATTGTGATTCGATGTTGCTTTTTTTGTCGGAGCTAACATCATATTCATAATTATGTCTCGTACAGGACGATGTTCAACAATCGGTTGTTCTGTATGAAATTCCAGACACTGGTACTTCTCGCTCCTTCACACACGGAGCAATGGCCTACCTCCAAACTGGGGATGCAGGGGCGGCCTCTTCTGATGACAAGGTAGTACAAGTGAACACATGCACAGCCATACATTCTATGTTATATGACCGTAATCATAAGGATCAATAGGATCACGGTGGGACGTTCATTATCTTCAACTAACATGTGGCGCAAATACATGTTCCGCTATGCACTTGCGAGTAAGATGTGCTTCTATGCATTGGGTTGTCATATGTGGAGCTCTAGTACTTGCAAGTAACCCATGATGTAAATGCATTCTCCGTGAAGTTGGGGGCGTCCACTGTGGTGCTGTTGCCTTAGGCAGATGGGCTTTGAACTTGTACGAATTTGTTACTGATCAGACGTATATGACAACATTGCACCTGCAGAGGTTGGTGTTCTGCAACTCAGGCCGCAACTACAATTTGTAGAGGACGAAACGAGGAATGATGTTGTCTTATACACAACCCTCGTAATGGGGACCACCATGACCAACGTTAGTAGATGTTTCGTAATGGGCATCATGTCCGTCAATTTGGTATGGAGTTCCGTATGTGTCCAGTGCATGAGTCATGTTACAAACTAATTTGCACATGTCGTTCGTTTCATGACATTCGATTAAGGAGGAGATGGTGAGACGAAGGTGGTCCTATATTGTTCCTGAGGCGAGCTCGCATATATACTCCCCAACCATCCATAACGCTAGGGATGCACCTATCTGTTAGGTATGTTACATCCCGTATTATCTCTGAAACCCTACATACAATTGACCATGCAAGTGCATTCCCAATAACAGTTACTTTGTATGTTCACATATCTTAACATAAACCTTAACTGCTGCAATATGAAGATATGCCCAGCTATATTTGGTAGGTTACCTGGGTATGCCTAACTGTTTATCATGGTATGCATGACTGTCATGTCCAGTAGTCTGTCGTATAGTTGGTTAGAGCTGTTGTGGGCGCTTCATCTCACCAAGTTCCTTCCACATGTCATTGTTATCATGTCCTTGCAATAGGAAGGATGACAAGACGAGTGTGGTGCTCATTGCGATTGAGGCTAGTGGTGATCCGACCATAGTAGGGGACAGCCCATGCATCGTTGCAACAGGAGAGCAACCTATCCCTTAGGTAAGGTTCATCCCGTTCAATCTGACCTTGCCTTACACGCTCAGATAAACCTCAGCTGCTGCAATGTGAAGGTATACCCAGCTACATTTGGTGGGTTACCTGGGTATGCCTAACTGTCTGTTGTGGTGTGCATAACTATCATGCATATAAATAGTTTTCCATATAGTTGGCTAGGTTTATAGTGGGCGCTTCATCTCACCAAGTTCCTTACACATCTCATTCTTCCTATGTCCTTACAACAAAGAGGAGATGACAGGATGAGTGCGTTGCTCATCGCGGTCGAGACCACCAGTGAGCCGACCACAATAAGGGATAGGCCACCTACTGTTGCAACCGAAGAGCCTCCTATTCCTCAGGTACGGCTATATTTAGCGCTCTACCTAGGTATGCCTAACTGTCTATCGTGGTATGCATGACTGCGTTGGATACCAATAATTTGCCATACAGTTGGTTAGGGCTATGGTGGGTGCTTCATCTCACTAAGTTCCTCCCACACATCATTCTTCTCATATCCTTCTAAAAGGGAAGAGATGACACGATTAGTGCGTTGCTCGTCACAGTCGAGACCGACGGTGAGCCGACCACAGTAGGGAACAGCTCACCCACTGTTGTAGCCAGAGCGCCTCCCATCCCTCAGCTATGGTTCATCCTGCTCCATCTAACCTTGCCTTACATACTCACATAAACCTCAGCTGCTGCAATGTGAAGGTATGCCAATTTGCATTTGGTAGGTTACCTGGGCATCCCTAACTGTCTGTCGTGGCATGCATGATTGCTATACATATGAATAGTTTGTCATACAGTTGGTGAGGGATGTAATGGGTACTTGATCTCACTAAGTTCCTTCCACATGTCATTCTTATCATGTCCTACCGACAAGAGGAGATGATAAGATGAGTATGTTGCTCGTCGTGGACGAGACCGGTGATGAGCCGACCACAGGGGGGACAGCCCACCCACCGTTGCTATCGAAGAGCCTCCTATCCCTCAAGTTATCCTGCTCCATCTAACCTTGCCTTATGTGCTTACATGAACCTCAGCTGCTTTAATGTGAAGTTATACACAGCTACATTTGATAGGTTACCTGGGTATGCGTAACTGTCTGTCGTGGCATGCATGACTGTCATGTATGCCAATAGTTTGTCATACAGTTGGTTGAGGATATAGTGGGTGCTTCATCTCACCACATTCCTCCCACATATTATTCTTCTCATGTCCTTGCAATAAAGAGGAGATGACAGGATGAGTATGCTGCTCGTCGCGACCGAGACCAGCGGTGAGCAGACCACAAAGGGAATGGCCTGCCCACCGTTGAAGTCGGAGAGCCTCCCATCCCTTAGGCATGGTTCATCACGTTCCATCTCTACTTCGCTTACATGCTCACATAAACCTCAGCTGTTGTAATATGCAGGTATGCCCACCACCCTATGCTAGGTAACTTGGGTATGCCTCACTGTCTGCCTTGGTATTCCTGACTGTCATGTCCTATAGTGTGCCATACAGTTGGTTAGGGCTTTAGTGGGTGAAACATCCTACATATAGTTCCTTACACATGTCATTCTTATAATGGCCTTGCAACAGGTAGGAGATGACAACATAAAGGCGGCCCTTATTGCGCCAGACACTGGCAGTACGCCGAGCACAATATGACACAGCTCGCTCACCGTTGAAGCTAGTGAGCTTTCCATCCCTTAGATATGGTTCATCCCATTCCATCTTACCTTGTCTTACATATGCACATAGACCTCAGTTGCTGCAACGTGAAGGCATGCCCAACTACATTTGGTTACCTAGGTTTACTGAATTGTCTATCGTGGTATGCACAACTGTTATGCATACCAATAGTTTGTCGTACAGTTGGTTAGGGCTGTAGTCCACTATGTGTTGTTCACTTAGTACATGGGCTTTCATTCTGTAATAGGCATCCGGTGCAGTTGTAAAGCATACGTGCAAGGGTGGAGTGCGGAGGGGTCGGCAAACCGTTCCGCATCATTTTTCCACCATAACAGATGCCTCAATGGCTGGTCCTCTGAAGTCAGGGGTTGGGGAAGAAGTAAGTCCATCACATGTGTTGCATTTATAGTAAGGCGTACTTAACTCCATAGTGTTGTTGTGTACGGTGCGCGTAACTATTAGCACCATGTCCACGATAAGGATTAAGTTTACGGTGGCTAATGTGTGGTAATGGGATGTGCGAAAACTGTGCCTACAATCACGTTATCTGCCTCAATTTCATATCATACCCACATTCTCGTTCGGAAGTATGTGTGCACAATTTATTGCGTTGACGCATCTCTTTTCATATGCGCAATTGGTAGACTGAGGGAAAACTCTCTACAGTTAGATATGAATTGGCATATGTCATTAACAAACAGCTGGGAGAGACTGTGACTCGGGTAATTATGCAACACATTTACCTTAATAACCTCATCACTGTTCTTAGAAATGTCAGGCAACGTATGTACACTTTTACTTGTAGATGTTAATGTCATTGTACAACGGCCATACAAAACATTGGCCGCTCATGGTTGTTAACTTGCATGGAGGAATATCGCATTCTATGATTTGTCATCATCGAAATGAGCACCCGACCAGCACGTCATCTCGATTTGATGACTCGTGCAGTTAAGCGCTTACCCAACTTTTGCTACTGTATTAATCTATTATAATATTATGCTTACATACTTGTTTGATCTACAGAAGTTAGCACTTGGCCTTACCCTCATGAAGGTGGACATATACACAGATATTCTCACCTCGGAGCTCATTCAGTGGTCATGGCCATTGCAGAACAAGTATGAAAACTTCTTATAATGTCTTTACTGATAGTTATCACAATTTACTATGTATATCTCAAATATTATACTTTCCATGGTTATAAGCCCACCATACTTAGCAAAATAATTAAAATTTAATTAGAGAGTTTCGACCATTATCTGAACTTAGTCGGCGCTGGACTCTGGTGTTCCTCTAGCCTCCGGTTTACAGAGATTGCTAATTTTAACAACACCTTCCTTAGATCAAGCATAAGACAGATTCGTTTCGTTTCCTACCTCGGACCATAGTCACTAATCAAGTTCTTTATATTTTAAAGGATAGTGAACTTTAATCATGAAATTATAATGTTTAAGACATAAGGTTCAATTGAATAATGTTCCCTACTAGAAAACTTCTTTTATTGAAAGCTTGAAAGTGGAAATATTACAATGGAAAGATTTAAGATAGACTTAGACTACTAAAATCATTAGAGATGCTTGCTTATAGAGAAATGAAGAATCTCAACTTCTCTTTTGCTCAAGAATGCTCAAATGACCGTGTCCCTTCCTAGCACTCGACCTCTCCTTTTATAGAGGGGGTGGGATATATAGCATGAACAGCTACAATACATACTATTTTTACACATGGCTACAGTATATGCACATGGCTACAGTAAACTACTTTATTTCACATACCTGACAATTGTCAAAATAGTACAATAATGGAGCAACCTCTTTTCAGAGCTCTTAACGCTCACAAGACTAGTCATCGTTATTGAAATTCTGCATGCCTTCATCTCCAATAATATCTTCTAGACCATTATTGTTAGGATCATCATCAAAATCTTCATCATATTGTAGATGCTCTGGATCCCATTTCTCAAATAAATCAAGAAGATATTTTTTTTCTTTTTCTAATAAGAATTTTCCAGCTTCAACATTAAAGAGATAATCAAAAACATCCTCTGAAGTCACTCCCTCTACCTTCATATATTTGTTAAATTCATTATGATAAGCGAAAGTAGTATTTCTACAATGCATTAGTGTTTTCCCTCGTTTAATCAATCTCCAACTCTGTTGTTAAATGTTAAAAAATCCAATGGCTCTTGCTAGAGTAGGATCAGTAACTAATTCTTATCATTCTAAATTCCATTCTTATCATCGATTATGGGGGTCATCGAAATCAACTATCTGAATAAGATAATGAGCTGGTTTCGCTTTTCCATTTTCATACTCGATTAGTGCACAATGTACCTCCACATATAGACATCCACTATTTGGAATTTTTGTTGGACCATCGGGAGATGTAAGAATCTAATGGATCTTTATGAACACGCATTGTTGCAATTTAGTTAGTGTTGATAAAAAATGGGAACTTCGGATCTGGGAACTCCATAAAGTAAACTACCATCCTGTATTCCCAAGCTTTAATGATAGGGTCATTTAGAGAGATTAAATTGGCTGGGAAACTAACACCGTTAACTCCAGACCTATCAGAAAAGTAGATTGGTGTACTCCAAGACTCCCAAATATCATAGAGATAATGATGATAATAGTCGAAGCAGGCTGTATACCACTCATTAAACCATTTTCTTGGACATAAGAACTTATTTTTTTCTTGGATATCGTAAGGATATCTAAGGTAATTAACTTGTAACTCTAGAAGGGAAAATCTTTTAAGCTATTAGGTAGGCAAGAGATAGTAGACTAAAATGTGATCAATTTTTTGTATGGAACTCCAAATTATCAATGAGGACTTTATTAGAAAGAGTAACCCGTTCTAGTAATAATGGCATCTCATTATGGATTTTCCCTTTTTCTGGTAGGAGTTCTGCTCTGATGATCACCATTTGCGAGTTCTCGAGTTAAACTATCTTCCAGAGAGTTATTCAATCCATGTATATGTTCAATAGAGAAGGAAAACTAGTTAAGCGATAATAGTCAACACAGAAGTCGGCCTTACGCTTGCATATTTGATAAATTCTTTTTCATAAAACTAAGTATTCCTTTGCAATCTGTTCAAATAAGAAAAGGTTTTTGGGCTAAAAAGATTAAGAATTTTTTAACCCCCCTTATGACTGCAAGGATTTCTTTTTCCATCATGGGATAATTGCCTTCTACCTTATTAAAACTTCCACTATAATATTTACAGAGTTTTTTGCCTTCTTTGATTTTGAGTATTGCACTCCAATGTTCATTGTTGGCATCTATCTTAAGAACTAAGTCATCTCGTTCATTAGGAAAATTAAGAATCGAAAGATTTTTACACATCTTCTTGAAGTTTTTAACAATCTTTGTATCATTAGTGGTCTATGTCCAACTTACTTCTTTCTTGAGTTTCTGCTACAATGGTTTTCTTAGTTTAGCTAAATCTTTAATGAAATCTGAGGCATAGGTAAGGCATCCAAGAAACCTTTCTACCTATTTCCTATCTTCAATCTTTTCAAGGAAATTTTCTATTTTTTTCCAGAATAAGCTTTTATAGGATGATTTGTCTAGCTTTTATCTCTAAGCCTGAGAGCTCAATTTCTTGTTCAGCATCAATGTACTTGTTCTTACCAAGTATGATACCATGGTCAATGCATCTTTGGGTAACAGTTAAGACATTATCTTTGTATTGTTCTATGATTTTGGAAAAGACAAGGATATCATCAATGTAAACTAAACAACAGCAATTAAGGTCTTTAAAGATGTTATCCATTCCTCTCTGGAATATTTGAGGTGTATTTTTAAGACCGAATGGCATTACTATGCATCTATAATGTCCTTAAGGGGCACTAAAAAGGGTTAAAGGAATGCTTTCTTCATCCATTTTTATCTGCCAGTATCTGCTTTTGCAATCCATTTTAGAGAACCAAGAGGCTCTTGAATTCTATTTAAAATGATTGTTTTGTTAGGAATATATTAAATATCAAAAATAGTATTATCATTAAGCTTTTCGTAATTGATCACTATTCTTGCTTTTCCTCTCTTTTCTTCGGCATGCTTTCTTACCATGAAGATGGGGCTGATGTGAGGACTGTTGCTATTCCTGATTAATCCTCTATCCAGAAACTCTTTGATTTGTTTATTAAATTCTTGGATATCTTGGTGTGTATACGCCATTTGTTTGACTCGGATAATAGTATTGTGATTTAATAAAGTGATTTTAGCAAATGTCTTATCTTTATCCTAAAATTTTAGAGGATTATCATAGTAGAGTTCTTTGCATAGTTGCCCTTGTTATTCAGTGATTTGCTCTTTAATAGATAACTCAAATAATGACATTGTTCATGTAATCTCTTGTTATGTGGGCATTACCTTGTCACCATGTTGGCTGTATATAAACTCAATTTTCTAATAAGTATAAGCCTTGCTTAATTTTTCATTAGGAACTGAGTGGCCATTAATTGTGAATATTGTTTGATTTATGATCTATGTGCATTGAGAATATAATCTTGGAAAATTATTTTCAATAATCATATCATGAGAGGGTTGATCAACAACCCATAGAATTAGTATAATGCATTGAACTCCTCCTAATTCTATGGATAATCCTTCTATAACTTCATTATAACTCACAATGCTATTATCCACTATCCTTACTTGTGAAGGATTTTTAGCTCTTTTCCATATAAACTCTGAAAATAATGATCTTTTTCAAAGCATATAGAACAACCACTATCTATGTAGGCATACAACTCATATTTATTATACCCTTCTAAGCATACATTTATTGGGATATAGATGCTCTAGGATTTGTGTTAGTGGCTTCATAGCATTATCTCAATAGTCATATTTTTGACTAATTCATCCGTATAAATTGGCTCACTAATAGTTCTTGTTTTGTACCTAACGACCTTTTCATCTGGACTCATACTTCAATCAACACTGTGTGTTACGGGTCCAAAACTCATTCTACTCATTTTACTAGTCATGCTAATTATATCATCTCCTTTAAGCTCTTCTTTAGCTGAAGAAGATCATTCTCCCCATTCTGACCTTGCACTCATGCTTCTTAATAATTGGAGTTTAATGGTAATTTCTCCATTCTCATCGATTTTTATCACATTTTTCTTATTGATTTTAGTAGGGTTAGCAAAGTTAGAGATCCATGACCTGTCAATCTTTATCTCTTGAGGATTGGATTTAATCCTCTGGATTTTTTGCATAGGGTTAGGACTTTCAAAATTTTCTGTCTTTATCATAGTCACCTTAGTTTTCAGATCTATTATATTATCTAATTTGTAGATAATTTTTCAAAATATCCTCAATGGATATTCTCCTCTTTTCATATCCATCCCAACTATTTTTATCTTAAGAGATTATAAGTTTTTAGTAAATTCATCTTTTAGATTCACACAATATCCTAGTCGGCAACTGAATCCTACTGACCCATTCAATAAATTGGTCTTTATCCCTGTGATGATTTGATTATTAAATTTGGTATGCCTAATATCACAGAGTAAAGCACAAAGATCAATATCTTTGCCATAATATTGTGATGGAGTGATTTGAACTTGGATACTTCCAACATAGATATAGCTATATTTTCTATCTTTGTTATGCTTAAGGATATTTTTCGAATTAATGAGATTAACTTCTCCCATGTCATACTCAGAATCACTGATTTCTAGATCTCCTTCCATCATCTCACATACATATTTACTTTTTAACTGAAAGATAGATTTTTTATAGATCATGTCTTTCTGGATTATAGGAGGACCCAATCTCCTTTGATTTCTTCATTATCATTATTGATACGGTCGCAAGCGCACGGTGGTGTTGGTGCAATTCAAGGTCATTCCCTCAAAGACTGGGTTGATCTATTGGGCTATATTTTCTCAAGATATACTAAGCAAATCCAAATTTTAGATTGATAAAAATACTAAGATAAGGAAATAACTACAATTAATTCAAGGGGTTCCAGTTTAACAACTTTTGATTCACTAATTTAAATCAATTAGGGAGAAAACGCCTAGGAATTCATGTAGTTATGAAAGTTGATTGGATCAAAATGATGAACATGTGCTTTCCTCTAATCGGTTAATCACGAGGAATTGTAATCTCTCCAAAAATTTAGTCTATTCTTCCGAAATCGACCAAATTTCCCTAGACTAATCGGTTAATCACGAGGAATTGTAATATCTCCAAAAATTTAGTCTATTCTTCCGAAATCGACCAAATTTTTCTAGACTAAGCAAAAGTCGTGCTTTCAAACTAATTTGTCATAATCCAAGTTAAACATCTTCTATTATACTCTAGTCCTCCTAACATGCAAATCTCTTTTTTCGAGATGATGTTATGCTAGGTTTTATCAAACATTCTAACAATCAAATGTCACCTTTCAGTTTTTCACCCAATTGTTTCAAGTGTGCAAGCAAACTTTAGCCAAAAATCCACTCACAACATGATTATTACTTGATAGAACGAAATCAAACCAATCATGAAGATAAGCACAATTTTTTAGATTAAAACATGATCCAACAACACTTTCATAAAATACTAAATCTTTAGATAAAAATTAAACTACTCAAACATCTAACTATTTTAAAATGATAAATCTAAAGAGAAAAGAGAATAGAATAGAGAAGAGTTTGCTCAGCTAAAAATGCATGCTTGAATCTTTCGATTGCAGAACCTGATCTCGCTTTCTCGTGAATCTTCTTCTTCAACTTGCTCTCCCCACTCTAGAATGAAATCTAAATCTAACTAGATGTTGGAAAGAATGATGGACTAGGATGATGTGTTGAAATGAGGATGAGAGCCCGTTTTATAGCAAAGCTACTGAAAACCGAACAACCACGCGAATAAATGGCATTAAAAACTGGTTGGAAGTTGAAAAGTCATAAGAAAATAAACAGCCTCGTGGGAAATGAAGATACCACGGACCGTGGCATCCACCATCGGCAGACCGTGGTGTCTACTACCTCGGTGTTCTTCTGTTCTTCTCTTTCTACCATGGCGTGGTGATTGGGTGCATCTGTGAGGAGTCAAAATATACTCATTTATGGGTCAAATCTGGGGTAAAAAGGTCTAAAACATGCAAAACACATAAAAGAACGCGTAAATAGAAAAAGGAGTATAAATTATAACGTAAAGCACATAATTCTCCTAAAAATGCAGCAAAATGACCCTGAAATTATATACATTTTAAGCACTTATCAATTATCTACAACAAACTCTTCTTTTTGAAGATCACCAAGACTAATTGAGCCACTTTCCATCATATGACTTGTTTCTTTATAATCACTTTCTTCATATTTATTGTCCAATATAATTTTAATAATTCCTCTGTTGTTACTTAGGGCTAGGTCTAGAGCCCCGTCTTCACTATGCTCAACATAATCTAGACTACCCATGCTTTCACTAGCTTGTTATTCTTTCTATTCTTGCATTCATTAGCATAATGTCCTACTTCTCAGCATGTCCAGCATTTGCAGTTGTTTTTCCCTACAAGGTAATAAGATGCTTTCCAAAAAATCTTCGTTTTTTAGGACTTAGTTTGATATAATATCTTCTTCCATACTTCTCTCCCCTTTGCTTATTGAATCTCTTTTTCTTATAAGGTTTTCTTTTACTTCTTATTTTAGGTTCTTTTCCCTGCTGGTGAGGTGAATCCCAGTAAGTTAAAAATTACTTCCTAATTTCTACTACTTTTGGAGATCAAGACATTGATCATTCACCCATTTTCTTAAATAAGAGATTCTTGATCCAAGGGTATCAATAAGATCTGCTTTTTCAAGCTATGCAATATATTTTTCATTAATTATGGAATTTATAAGATATGGCAATTTGTTATAGAACATACCAAGATTAGTTTTATTATGCCCAATTTTGTAATAATACTGACTAAATTCAGCAATATAATTTTTCAAATATCTCATATCCTATAATTTTATGTTATTAATCTTTCTCTGACATTCTCTTGCCTTTTCTTCTGAATCAAGTTTCGCTTTAATGAATTCGATTTCGATTTCGATTTCCTTACATAGATTTTTGAACATTATAGCTAGTGTTTCTATCGTTCTTAATGTATTTTTACCGTCTTCATTTAATGAATCATGCTAGTCAGCTATAGTGCCAAAAAAATTATGTTCAATGTAATTTAGGAAATTTGAAGCAGTCCATGTAGTATTCAGGTTTACGATACTATTCAAGCCTCTTTTTCAATACTCAAATATTTCTTCTCTATTACGAGCTACATCTATGTTTAAGATATATCCGGTTTGACTAATTGGAGTAAGGTCAATTTCTTTAAAGGTTGTAGTTTTCCTTGGGATAAATTCAAAGGAAAAATGGATTGTACGTCCCGCTAGAATGTACTTAGGTCTTATAACATGAGTATTTCTTCTAGAAGGCTCACTAAATTCTTCAGGTTTGGGAATAACATTATTAACTAGATCGGTCTCTGTTTCACCTAAGTTGAGTTCTTCTCCAATTTCATTAATCTCATCTTCAACAGCCATTTTAACATATTTTTTAATCCAATTTTCTTATAATTTCTTCTACAAGCAACACATTAAGATCTTCTAATTTAATCATATTCATCTACTGATATATTTCTTCTTCTAATTGAACATTATTTGTCTCTTCATTATCATCAGACAATACGTCATGTTCATCATTAATTACGCTCATAATCTTGTCTAATTCTTCTGGATTCTATTCTTTGTCAAACATTTTTGTAATTCTTCAAGAGTGTACTGATTATACTCCTTCTTCTTCTCCTTTTTCTGTTTTTTAGCCGATTTTTTACCTAATTTTTCTCTTCCTTCCTTTTGGATTTTTATATCGCACAGAGGAAATGGATTTTTGTTTTTGGATCTTGAAAAGGATATTTATACTAAAATGAAGTAGTAATACTGAAAGTAGGTTTTTCGCTATGTCTAACTTCGCTAACTAGAGAGAGGTGAATTATAGATAATTGCTTTTTAAGCTCCTTGATTTCAGTCTTCATTTTGGCTAATTCTGCTTTTAATTCTAAAACTATATCAGTGTCATAGTTTAATTGAGGTGCTACTGAATCAATTCCTTCCAGCGAGTGAACAATGTAAAAATAATTTGGACCAAGGTTAGCAGGTGATGATTCAAGCATTAATCACAGTTAATTAGCTTAATTAGTTATTAATTAGCTTAATTATCTTAATTATTTTTGGCCACGTGGCTCTGATACCAGATGAAAGAGGACCGAGAATACTATTAATGATAAGAATTACACATGCATAAATTTAAAATTTTCGAAGGTAAATTTTTATGGATTGGGGTAAAATGTAATTTTTAAAAAGTTTAGGGGCTTATGAAAAAACGTAGGATACCTAAAAATTCAATCAGCAAACGTCGAGGTACTAAAATATTTACTCCAGAGACTCAGGCCCTGAAAAATTAATGTCACATACATCAGGGTACCTTAGGATTAACTCCCCACTTTTTTTCGCGTGGGCTTGTGAGTGGGTCACTAAATCTTTACTGCAATTTCTAACATTATTCATAATATGCGCCGAATATTGTATAATGCGTGCTCGTGGAGTGGGGAAATCAGTTAGCTAAGGTTTTGCTTCTGATGTTGTCCAACATTAACGTCTCGATTAAGCTAGGACTACGAATGTGACCTATTGGATAGTAACAGTTGCTGAACACATCATTTACCCATCTAGTTGTGCAATTTTAACATATAATAACATTGTGGTCTGAAATACCTTCACAAACCACGCTAAATAATCACCCCATCCACGGACAGTAATTGAACACGCTCCCCAAAACTCCGCTATACACAAAGGACTACACATTAAGCACTACCATCCGATGGCTTCAACAAACGGATGCATTGAGCGAAAGGAGTGCATGAGGACAACATTCGTAAGCCAACCTCCTTCCACATATTACTATACACAAAAAAATTTCCCCAGAAAACATATCCAAAAGACATGACCCCTTCCATTAGCTCCTAACGTTACCATTCATTATGGAGCATTGCTAATGCTCTTGTGCACCACAGTTCAAGAACAGCTGAAGGATTTAGTATCCCCAATACCATGCGATCCACACAATGAAGAAGAGGTTTATAATTGCAGATACGGTAAACCTTCCCTTCCATTTCCCCAGCTCCACCCTAATCTTCATATCTGTGGCCCTGTCTTCATCTGGGGTAAATTGTGGTCATTTCATTCAACTCTAATCATATCACGCATCTGTCGAAGCTCTGCTGTTAACTCCATTTTTTTCCCTTTCTCTGAGCATTTTTTTCCTTTCTGTGAGCAGTCAAGTCCCACTATTATTTTTGGTTTCTTATAATATAAATGCAAAAATTTGTAAGGTGTTAAACGTTGAGGGGATGAAGAATGCTGCAATCCGGTACTATCCTGCCAATTTTATGTGTTTATAAATAACTACTCAGATAAAATAAAACCAAAAAAACCCCACTTACATAGTAGCGGGACTTAACTGCTCAGACAAAAGGAAAAAAATAAACAAAGCCCATGGTTGTGCTTACAACTACCTGCTCAGAGGAAATAGGAAAAAAAAGACTCAAATCACGGACTAATGGGACTCAACAGCTCTGAGAAAGCAGAAAAAAATCAGATAAAGTTAAACCAACAAACCCCGCTTACATTGTAGCGGGACTTAATTGCTCGGAGAAAGAAAAAAAAAAAATAAAATCCACGGTTGTGCTTACAACTACTGCGCAGAGAAAATAGGGAACAAAAGACCCCAATCACATACTAATGGGACTAAAGTGCTCCTACAAAGGGGGAAAAAACACAAAACCAAGAGCCCTACATTTGTAAAAGTCCAGAGTATACATAACTTCCTTCTCGGATAAAATAATCCCATTGGGATTTACTCTTATCTTTCACAAACAAAAATCCGAGATTCACCATTAACTGCAAACATCTTCCCCTGACATCACCAATCCTTTAAGGTCCGTAGCATAGAAAACTTCAGATTTTAATTTCAATATTGGCAATCCTTGAAGGTACCTGTCAGAGAAAACTCCAGGTATTAATTTCAATATGATAAAGGTTATAAACTGCAAAATTATTGTGGTTCGAGAACACTAATTTTGACAATCCTTATCATACATATTTGAATTCCGTCTAATTATCATGTAGTATTGATTTCAATATGTTAAAGGTTACAAATTGCAAAATTGTTGTGTTTTAAGAATCACTAATTGTGACAATCTTACATACAGATTTGAATTTCACCTATTATTCACACCAAGGTTCCGATGTTGTTACATTACAGATGATAGTTTCTTCTTTCAGAATACTTGACAGCTATCTCTTTACTCTGCTAGTAGTGTTTATCTTTTTATATTGATTTATTGTAACACACTTACCTTAGCTCGATTATGGCTTTGAATTGTATTATTGTGTCAATTTTCCCCACTAATAGTGGCTACTATTCTATGGCAGATTTGAACACATACCTATTACTCCCAAGTTTCCAACACCCATTTGGAGGTACTAACTTCTCACCATCTACCTTTTGTTACCCACTGCGCGTTCAGATTGATTAATATGTAACATTTTCCATGACTCGGCATTCTACTTAACCCACTATATAGAGGAACATGATAGTTATTACGAAATAATCATAGGTTTCCATATAGAAAGGGCAGGATTAAATAATGAATTTAATTAAAATTGGTTGCTGGATTTCATTAATGGTTAACAACTATTAATTTCATTTCATGTGCATAGCTTCGAGGAGAGTTATAACTTTACGTGATTTTCAACCAAGAAAGGAAAACAAGAAAAGCATGATATGAATAATTTTAAAATAGCCTATGCCCTAAGGGATGCACACCTTAACAACCTTGCACATGAAACATGACCAGTGTATTCTAGCCTGCAATGTTTAGAAAGCAAAGCTAAATCACAGTATAAGCTATTAGGGTCCTAGAAGCAATCCTTGAATGCCGCTGCATTTATTTGACCCACATAATTTTTAAAGAAGACATTTCTTAATATTGATTTCCCATCAAAATGCACTAACCCTTTGTTGGGATCTATAATAATTTGAGGGAAAGACAAAAAATTTGGAGAAGGTTCTTTATTTCGAAGAGTGGACATAGATCCACCATGAGTTCATATTGTAAAAATAGCACATTACTTTAGTTCTTAGGAAAGTATATGACCGAATATGATTTCGACTAGAAAAATGATATTAGAGAATTATGGAATAATATTCACCAAATCAACAAAATATACCATACAGAGGCACAAAATTAGGGGGAAAAAAAAACATGCACAACCAATACCCATATCATACTTGACCTCATCATCCTACATGCAACATATCTATTAATGAGGGCACTTGATTACTATGGTTGCAGATGAAATCTTTATCATATAAATGCAAAAATGACCACAAATGAACAAAATAACCATTTCTGCTAATCTACATGCACTAGTCATGTGGTTCACAAAGGATTCCCCATTAATTAGGAGACATGCAGTTTGACCGACCTGTGACTGCTTCATACTTGTGGCCCGCGGCAAAGAAGTGGCTATAGAATGGCAAAGTTTGTCAGATCTGACCATTTCCTCAAACAAAAATTTAAAAAAAAAAAAAAACAAGATTACTACTTTTACATAGATAAAATACATAGCTCTAAGAACTAAGATGAAAAAAATAAGTGGCAATAGGATGATAAATTTTCCCAGATCTGAGCGTTACATCAAATAAAAATTTTTAAAAAAGTACAAGATTAATACCTTCACCTACATAAAATAGATAGATCTGAGAACTAAAATGAAAAAAAAAAAAAAAGGAAGTGGCGACATGAGGGCAAATTTTGCCAGACCCAACCGCTTCCTCAAATCAAAATTAAAAATACAAAACAAGATTAACACTTTTACATAGATAAAATTGATGCATCTGAGAACTAAAACGAAAAAAAAAGAACAAGATTATCACTTTTACATAGATGAAATAGATAAACTACGAATTTGACACTGGAAATGATGCTAGAGAAAGGCACATGTTAAGAACAAGAGCTAAGGAGAAAGGGTCGGGACTTAGTAGCTTTGTTGGTTTTTGGCAACTGAGCTTCGCTGCTTTCCCATACGGTCGGTCCCTTTTCGAGGAGGTTGGTGGCTTTCCAAGGAGGGTGGTGGGCTCCTAAGCATTGGGAGGAAGAATTTGAAGATCGGGATGGAGGAAATGAGGAGGAGAAATCAATGGAGCTTTCTAGAGATGAAGTTAATGTAGCTTTCTAAGGAATGCACCTCACGCCACAAATATAAAGCCCATCAATGTAAATGATGAAACTACCCCCGGGCTACCAAAGTAATTTGATTTAAAAAAGCAAATAATTATTGCACTAATTGAAGTGCTTTAATTTTTGGTATTTTGACCTACTGGGGTAGTAGGGAAAGAGTGGATAAGACCAAAACATCCCATTTAGCATGAATTTTATCGTACTCACTATCTACTGTTCAAACATACTTATATAGATCCTTTTTACAATTATATAGTTTTAAATTATTACTCCCAATGGTTATGCACGAAGTTGCTCTATACTTAGATTTTTTATTGAGTTATTCTATTATCTTCTCTAAATTATAATATTAATTATGTCGACAATGACTATCCGTTTATTATGTCCATAACATATCTACAAAATATCTATTTGAACATGCTTCGTACAAAGCACGGGCCAAAACTTCTCCAGATAGTCTATGCATACACCAACATACCATTCCATTATCTAAGCATTTGCGCGATTTCCTGTAAACAGAATGGATCTACTATTATCATTTAGCACAACACGAAGAAAACTGCAACAAAAACATGTCAGATTGAACACCAGCCAGCGATTGTTAAGATTGACTTATCATCATCACATTTAGCGTGATTTGTAACATATTCACTATCTACTATCTCAATCATACTTAGATAGACCTTTTCCACAATCATACAGTTTTTAATTGTTAATCCCAATGGTTATGCATGAAGTTGATGTACACTTAAATTTTTCATTGAGTTTTTCCATTATCTTCTCTAAATTATAATGTTAATTATGTCTACAATAACTATCTATTTATTATTTTGGTAACGTATCTATAAAATCTCTGTTTGATCATGCACGGGGCAAAGCAGGGGCCCATACTTAGGACAAAGCAGAGTGGTTTTAACAGTATCAATGACTATCCATTTATTATAAGTAGCAAAATCATTTGCCTAAGAAACTTTCCCTCCCTATTTCTACATCCTCACACACTCCCACCTAAAATCTTATTTCAAATTTTAAAAATTATTAAAAGATCATATCAACTAAGAATCCCTCCCACAATCAGTAACTATCTTTACCATTTTTAAATTGGGTAATCTTCCAATTCTCTCACCGATAGGACTCAATTGATCATAGAGGGATTATGATATAAGGTATTTACTAATGATTCTCTCCCTCATCCTATATATTTAGTCCCCCCCCCCCCCAAAAAAAAAAACTCATGTCTCTTTCCATCTCTCCCCCCTATTCCATCTCATGGCCATGCACATCCCTCTTCCCTACATGCTTTTAAATTTTGTTTTTTCTTATTTATGGACAATGACTTCTATTTTCTAACACATTTTTCCATGCTCCAGAACCATGTCTATTGATAAACAGTGGAATGTACATCTACAACACTAGAACCTATTGATTTATGTTGGCTACCAAGGTTATTTCACAATGACTTTAGAATTCTTATCGGGTTTGTGTGTGTGTGCTTTTTTTTTTTTTTTTTTTTGTGGGAACCTCTTTCGATGCATGTAGTTCTTTGTTAATTAACATCAACGAATTTGTGATACTTTGTCTTCGACTCTTTGAGGGCAAATGGTGGGAGAGGAATGGAGGAGGAGACAGAAAAAAATAAAATAGTTAGCATGATTCATTTACTTCTTTATGTTCAGACATTTTGAGAGAAGGGGGACAACATTGGGGGAGGTAGTGTGGGTTTTGTGAATTGGGTAGAAGGGGAGAAATGGAGGAGAAGAAGGGGGAGAAATGGTGGGTTTTGCAAAGGGGGAGAAGATGGGGGAAGGGGTTGATAACCGCCAGTCACTCTTGCCAAATAACTATTTTGGTTCGGCATAGGATTATGATTGAAATTTTGATTGATAAGATTTGTATTTAAGGTGATTTTTCATACATACCAATTTTGGGGTTGTTGTTATACGGTTAAATAAACTAACTTAAAAAGAAGAACCAATAAAAGATAAATGGGTTCAAAATTATCGATAACGTTTTCTTTAAAAAATAGCACATAGATAAGAGATTCGAATTTTAAAGAGTCTATAGGTATGCAACATTGAT
>JAKOGI010000093.1:956807-1096807 GCA_029747015.1 Carnegiea gigantea | reverse complement strand
AACATTCATGAACTAGACAAGGGCAATTCCGAACAGGGCAATGACACTACTCGATTTCACCAATTTTTTTTGCAGCTACCATTTTCAATTGAAATCAACAACCAAAATTCTGGAGTGCAAGACTTGAAAGCAAAACAAGGCACGAACAAGGGTGATGCAAACAAAAGCAAATGGTTCTTAAACCTCCACAATACCAAAGTCGAACACAATCTGAACTGAACCAACCTAAAATCCTAATTAAACATCAAAAACTTAAACTCAAACTTAAATCGAAATTCAATGAAACGATAATCAAGAGAACGGTCGTAGGAACCCCACTCTCCTCTTCCATCCTCGGCTATTATCTCTGTCTTTACCTTCAAAATCCCATCCTCTCGGTGCCTCCTTGCATTAATTCCCGCATTAAATCCCTCCATCTTCAATCCCGTAATGGCTGGAGGAGAATAAGAGGGAGCCAAAGGGCCGATTTCATTTTCGGGGGTTTATGAAGCAGTAAGAAGAAGAATCAGAAGGGGGTGAATTCGGGTGTAGCTGGGTCTGGTGCTCAATGATTGGTGATGAAGATGGAGAAGCATGGTGAGCGAGGGGGATAAGAGGTTGTGGGTGTGGAGAAGATGGAGAATTGGGGTTATCGGGCGTCTGGGTACCGAGAAGAAGAAGAGACAAAGTGAAATGAAGTGAGGGGGGGAGGGGGTGAACCGGGTATACAAGAGTCACGTGCAACACGCGTGAGGCCGGGTTTTTTTTCTTTTCTTTTTTTTCTTATTCATTTTTTGCTAGGTTACAAAAGACAATGGGCTAAACCATTTTGATCAGTTTGAGTAATTTGGCCAGTTCTTCATCTTTCAGCATATCTTCATTTTTTCTAGCATTTTTTCCCGAATTATTCAATACCTACAAAATCAAATAAAATCAAATAAAAACCTAAAAATAACAATTATTTCGAGCATAAATTAGGCAGAAAGGCATTGTAAAAATATCACATTTTTGGCGTCAACAATACCCCCGTACTAAAGTTTTGCTCGTCCTTGAGTAAAACAAAACTAAAAAGTCTAGAAAAACAAAATAAAATCGTAACTCACTTTCGTCGGAATCACGGTTGCACTCAGCACGTGCAACAACCCCTTTAAACCCCTAGGTTACCCTAGTGGACGAGGAAGGTCTCGTGAGGGTTTGCAGAAGATATACCCACAAAATCTATAAAAGAAAACAGAAACTTGGAAATCTTTTTGGTGTTTTGGTTTTTTCAAAAATTAATATGTACAAAATTGGGGAAAGATATATACACATTTTAATCAACTAAATTACCCACATAGCAAAGATCTTAGCATGCATATAAACACAATGTACTTATAAACTCTACCTCATGAATGATAGCAAAGCACTAATTTTTCATCCAACTGTACATCAAAACTTTGAATCCATCCCAATGCTCGTGTGCTAGTGTATCATCATCCTAGGGTTTAGACTTACCAAAATCAAACCCAATCCCACTGACTGACATAAATTACATTATTGACTTATAACATAGGAAGCAAGCTTTCCAGTAGCAGTATTGCCTCAAAGGGTACCACCCAGTAGCGCACGCCTCAAGGGATTTGTCATTCCAAATTTTTTTTCTTTTTTTTTCATTTTCATTCAATTTTTTTTTCTTTCTTTCTTTTCATTCTTTTTTTTCTTTTTTTTTTTGGGTTTTCAATTAAAAAAAATCAAAGTGTCAAAAATAAGTGGGAGAGCCGATCATGGAAAACTCAACCTTAGGACAATGATGAGGGTAAATAAGGATGGATTACGCACACAAGAATGAACAGATGGGGTTAGAATTAGGGCTAGAATGACACACAAGGACAGAGACCTATCAAGCACATCATTCATATGCAAGCTAAAAATCAAAGTACAGGGATGTAAGTTAATCAGAATAGTAGAAAGTTTCCCCAAAACAAAACAAAAATTTTTTGAATTTTCAAAATTTTGTTTTTTTTTTTTTTAAATTTTTTTTTTTTTTCCAAAATTTAAAAAGTGGACACAAAATGGGCACCTCACCCCCACACCAAAACTCCATAATGTCTCGTTGTGGGAACTAAGCGCCAAAAGCAGCACCGAAAATCGAGACAAAACACAAATATATACAAACTCACGGAACAAAACCAAAAAAATCAAAGAAAATCAAAAACTCACAAACAAAGTACAAAACAATCCTAGATATCCACAACTTATAAAGAGACACAAAACTGAATACAACCAAGAATGATCATAGCCAACACGGCTCAACAAATCCCAAATTTCTCCTCAAGATTGATTACCCATCACAACCACAATCCTAAAGATACACAACTAAAAGAAAGAAAAGAAACGAAAAAGAAGAGGAAGAGAAGGAATGGAATGATCATACCAGGTAGGTGTTGAAGTACACTTAAGCTAAAGCCTCCTGATATAACTAGAGGCTCATAGAGCGTCAGCCACTCCATCACAATGCATAAGCTGTTATTCAAATCAAAACCCATTAGCGCACGTAGCAGCTATCATATAAACAAGACCAACTCGCAAGAAGATGGAAGCAGGAAACAAACGAGTTGGAACAAAAAGAGTACATCCACCATTGCAATTCAGCACAAGTAAGGGCCCGTTTCAACTTGTCAAATAGGTGGCCCAATCAGGAAAGAGGTAGACATACTCAAAAGTAGCCAGGAAGTGGGTCATCGGCCTAGAAATATAATCATCATGAATGACCGGTCTAGGCAAATCAGAAGGTCCTAAGTCCACAAGTCCTTTAAGGTTCAATACGCATATGAGTCTGGTCTAAATAAAACAGTGGTAAAGGTCTCAGACTCAACAAAGTAAGACTTGAGATTCAAAGAGGAGGTCAGCTTGAATGGGGTCAAAAGAAAAAGATTCATATTCAACACACATTCTACTTCCAAACCCACATGACATCAAAAAAATGAGTCATATTCAACAGGGAATGACTCAGGAGGTATTAGAGGGTCAAAAGAGAATGATTCATATTCAATACAAAAACCCTCATCAAAACTTTTCATCGAAATAAACCCATATGAAAAAGATTCATATTCTACAGAAAGAATATCATCATTAAATTCTGAAGTAGTGGGCTCAACTTCTCCTCACACGACTCCTGTGAAATACCTTCTAACTTGGATCATGATGCTCATGGCAGTGTGATGCTCATGTCTAACTCATCGGTCTCTCGGTTCCTGACCCTCAACTCAAAAGAGTCATCAAAAGTGGTGGTGGGGGTCGGCATAACTAAGACATCACCAGTGACATCCTTTTGTGAGTTAGTGTGTGGTGCAAGGTAGGCGATAGAGAATTAGGGAGGTCCTCTCTTTTTCAAGGCTAGGCAAAGATAGATCATCATGCAAATAGGCCTAGATTGATAAGAGGCTCAAAATCGTCAGAAAGACTAACTTCAGTTTAGGAGATCCTAAACTAGAGTCAGAATCACCACATTGCTCCCTACTGATTAAAACAGTGAGAATATTTAGTAATTCTCGCTTTCATTATCTCCATCTTATCAGTCAATTCATTTAACCTTTTTCATACTTGCATAATTAGCATCAAAATCATGATAAGGGATAAGAACAAACATCATGATCAGAAGACTCGCAGTAAGCACACAAAACAGGAGGCACAGAAAGAGAGGGTCATAGAAGTCTCGGTGGTAAAGATTAGCAGGAAAAAGTAGACTCATGAGTTGAGTATCCTAAAGTCCATCTAGCTTGTTCAACTCATAATTATCAAAGAAATCTCAAACCTCATCTTGAGTTCTAGAAATAATCTAATAACCCCCCAGGATAAATAGACTCAACACCCCACGAAATTCATAATTTAGATCCAGAAGATGACCTCACAAATTTTCATTTCTCAAAATTGATTCAATTGATCACGTAAGCATTAAGCCTAGACAATAACTTTAGAAAGGTTCATGCCCAAATTATGGAAATTAAAAACTGGCATTCCTTAAAACTTTTTTTTTTTGAATTTAAGAATTTTTCAATTTTTTTGGTTTTTTTTTTTTTTCAAGGAATGACTCTAGGACACTCAACTAAACAAAACAAAGACTGAAATAAGTAAGTTAAGCACACAATAAACCAACAAAAATAAAATAATATTACCAAAAGAAAAAAAACCAAAATGACAAAGCATAAACACTAAGCATGAGCATCTTTTTTTTTTTTTTTTTGGATAGACAAAAATAGAAAACAGAAAATAAACTAAAACAAAAATAGAAAATAAACTAAAACCCTAAACAAGCAAAGACTAACAGAAAGTTGCTTTGTTTTTTTTTTTATCTGCACAAAAACCAAATTGGTTAACTGCAAAAATCACACAGAATAATGTCTAAAAATGAAATGAAACTAATCTAAACAACAAGAATCAAAACATGAACTTACTTCAACAATCGAAAAAAATCTAAACAAATTACTAAAATAAAATAAAAACTCAATCGAAACCTACTAAAATGAAAATAAAACTAAAACGAAATTGACGCAAATGACTCGACTAACTAAACTACAACTCGAAGCAACCTAATCTCACAACACATCCCCGGCAACGGCGCTAAAAACTTGTTGTAATTTCGTAAGTATATGGTTGAACGTTGTAATACGCGGGTGTCGATCCTCAGGGATGGGTTTTGTAAATTAGGTTGCCCAAATTGCTAGATTAAGCCACAACTACGAATTGAAATCATCTTATTCAATTAGCTAATCATTAGTAACGGTTCAATCCAACCTAATTTCTAGTGCAACCAACCCAGCTAGATAGAAATTAAACAAACGAGCATGGCAAGCTTTCTGAATCAACAAATCAAACGGTGAATCAAAAACAGAATTAAACATTCATGAACCAGAACAGGGCAATTCCGAACAGGCAATGACACTACTCGATTTTCGCCAATTTTTTTTGCAACTAACCAATTTTCAATTGAAATCAACAACCAAATTCTGGATGTGTGAGACTTGAATAGCGAAACAGGCACGAACAAGGGCGGTGCAACCCAAAGCAAATGGTTCTTGAACCTCCACAATACCAAAGTCGAACACAATCTGAATTGAACCAACCTAAAATCCTAATTAAACATCAAAAACTTAAACTCAAACTTAAATCTGGAATTCAATGAAATTATAACAAGAGAACGGCTGTAGGAACCCCACTCTCGTCTTCCATGTGCTTTTATCTCTACCTTTACCTTTAATCTCGTCCTCTTGGTGCCTCCTTGCATTAATTCTCGAATTAAAGCCCTCCATCTTCAATCTCGAACGGCTGGAGGAAGAGAAGGAGGGAGCCGAAGGGCCGTTTCATTTCAGGGGTTTATGAAGCGAAGAAAGAAGAGAATCAGAAGGGGGGCAAATTTCGGGTTAGCTAGGCCTGGTGCTCGATGATGTGATGAAGATGGAGAAGCATGGTGAGCAAGAGGGATAAGAGGTTGTGGTGTGGAGAAGATGTAGAATTGGGGTTATCGGGTGTCTGGGTACCGAGAAGAAGAAGAGACAAAGTGAAACGAAGTGAGGGGGAGGGGGTGAACCAGGTATACAAGAGTCACGTGCAACATGCGTGAGGCCAGCTTTTTTTTTTCTTTTCTTTCTTTTCTTCTTCCATTTTTTCCTAGGTTACAAAGACAATGGGCTAAACAATTTTGACCGGTTTGGGTCAACTTGGTGCAGTTCTTCATCTTTCAGCATATCTTCATCTTTTTCTAGCATTTTTTCCGAATTATTCAATACCTGCAAAATAAAATAAAATCCAATAAAACCTAAAAATAACCATTATTTCGAGCATAATTCTGGCAAAAAGGTACTGTAAAAATAGCACATTTTCGGTGTCAACAATATTTATTTACCAAAAAAACCCTTGCCTGAACAAGTGAAAAGGGAATAAAACATACCAAACTTATGCATTCAAGGAATTCAACCCCGGTCAGTACCGAGGGAGGCTACTATGTTACCACTACTAGATGTGCGTCTCATGCTCTAGCCGTAACTTTATAGTAAATCATTAACATAATCCTTAAAAAAAAAAACCACCCGCACCTTGGTACAAGACAATACACAAGCTTTATGTACGGTTCTGTTGAATTACACAGCTTCTGCTGTTGTTGGTGCCCCATTATTGATACTTGTTTGAATATATATGAGCAGTTTATGTGAGTTCCCTCTGCTTTTTCAACTACGAGTACAATTGTTGATATATATAAAATTTCAAATCAAGTCATTTGCAACAATTTTTAAATAACTTTTGAAACTAATAATTAAACCTATAGTTTCAAAATAAGATGTTATTATTTAAATAGGGTTAATTTTGAAAATTATAATCATAATTTTTGAAAATACAACCAGTCTTAAAATTAAGTTTTCAATTTGTTTACCTCATAATTAGATTCACAGTTCTAAAATAAACTAGTATCCTTTTGAATAGAGCTCATCAGACCTAAGAAAACTAACACTAGACTCAAAATCTGAACTATATAACCCATGTCGCTATTTAGGCGAACAACTAATCCATTTTTACTCGAATGTAGGATTGAAACCCAAATTAAACCAAATTGAAGGAAACTCAAGTTGAAGTTTCCTACAAATTGCTTGTTTTGCAAAATAAATTTATTGGACCAAATTTTTGTCAACTTGAAGTTGCCACAAATTGAAACAAGTTAACCCAAAACCAGCCGAATCAAATGCTATTAAATTGAAAGCATGATCAGAATCAAAGTTGAGCTTAGCTGTACTCAAATCGAACAATTCATTTATTAAAAGCAGTTAGGGAAATTTACAGGTAGTCACATTCCAATAGGGGCTAACAAATCCATTTTTTTTCAACAATTGGTGTTGGATTTGGAGAACAAATAAAGTAGGGGAATATTAAACGGAAAGATAATTTCGAAAATACCCTTATTGATTTTGAAGGGTTGCAATTTATGAAACTGCACATATTAACTTCTAAAGGTTGGGGAGGCAATTAATTTGACAATTAGTGGAGTTTATGTGCGAAAACAAGAGAAAGAAGACACATAGGAATGGTTAGTGCATGAGTAGAGAGAGAAATTGACACAACAGAGTGAGGTTGGAAGAAGGAGAGGGTCACTAGCAAGGTAGAAGAAGAAGACACCCAGGTTCGGCAACAGAGGTGCAAGGCAGTAGCGGGAGGAGAAGAGGATAACCACTGGAATAGCAGAAACTACCCAGAGCAACCCCATAAATGACACAGGGAAGGCTGAGTAAGAGGTGGGTAGCTTTCAGTCCATAAATATAGTAATAAACTTGAAAAAAATTATGTATGCGTACAAGAATGATAGTAGAATGTGGATGCCTGAATGGAATTTCATATGTGAAATGGTTTGGAATGGAAGGATGGAATGGAGGAGTGTGTGTAATGTGGTGTTTTGATATGAATTGAGGAGGTTGCAGTGGTGGTGCATGAGGGAGACAAGACATCTAGTGGTGACATGTATTAGTAGAGATTTACCCAAGTGTACCTAGTGTTAGTAGTTGGTAAACAGATGCGAAGAATATAGAAGAAGAATATTAATTCATGGCATATAGCTTACGCCGTTGGAATCAAGGTAGAGTAGGTTTATCGATGTTTAGGGAACCCCTTTCTATTTGCCATAGTTTCAATAGAGGTATACCCAGGGTTATCTTCTTGTGATTACTTGGTAATAAAAGCATAGAATGTAGGTTTGAACAGTAATGTTTGCATCTCAACTGGGTGCTGTGAGTGGGGTAGATTAGATGTGTGGTGTGGGGAAACAATTTTATGTAGCACAATTTAATTGTGGTTTGCCTATTGCACACGTTGTCGTCCCTTGTAAACAAATGCGTTGAATATAGGTGTGAACATTCTTATTGGCGTCTAGGTTGGGGTGTTGTAATTCGGGTAGGTATATGTGTGGATGTTAGCGAATGCATTGTGTTTAGAATAGTTTGAGTGGATGTATACCCAGGTGTACCTTTTTGGAGAACTTCATAACCAATGCATAGAATGTAAGTGTCAGTTGGTTATATGTGTGGATGTTGGTGACTGCATTGCATTTACACGTTTAGTGGAGGTATACTGTATCCTTTTGGAGAACTTGATAAATTAATACATAGAATGTAAGTATCAGCAATATTAAAGGGGATATAATTGAGGTGTTGTAATTCGGGTTGGTTATATGTGTAGAGTTGGTGACTGCATTGTGTTTACCACAGTTTGAGTTGAGGTATAACTTGATGTACCTATATAGATTCCTTGGTAAACCAATGCATAGAACGTAAGGGTATGTAACAATATAGGTATGTAAGATGGTTGTTGAAAAAAGTGTAAGTTATATGTGTGAATGTTGGTTACTATGTTGTGTGTATCTCAGTTTGAGGGGAGGTATACCCAGTGAACCTTTTTTGGAATAACTCGGTAACCAATGCATAGAATGTAAGTGTGAGCAATAAAACAGGCATGTAACTTGGGGTGATTTAATTAGGGTGGGTTATATATGTGGATGTTTGTCATTGCATTGTGTTTACCACAGTTTGAGTTAAGGTATACCCTAGTGTGCCTTTTTGGACAACTTGGTAAACCAATGCATAGAATGAAGTGTAAGCAATAATAGAGGCATGTAAGATGGGGTGTTGTAATTGGGGTAGGTTACATGTGTAGGTGTCGGTGACTGCATTGTGTTTACCAACTTTTAGTGGAGGTATACCTAGGTGTGCCTCATCGTATAACTTCATAACCCAATGTAGAACCCAAGAATAGAAGCTGGTTTGAGTGGTGTGAGGAGGCAATTGAATAGGGGAAGGTCAAAAGTGGTACTAATGTTGTGTTGGTATATGGCGGTGTTTCTTGTTGTCTAATTTATAGTTTTGCACAATTGAGTTATGAAAACATCAGTAATGCATTTGGAATAAAGCAACCCCTGTCGTTGATTCAAGTTCCATAAGCGATGATGATAGGCATTGCCTTTTGAGCTTTGGAGGAGGACAGGATAATTCGCCTAACAGCCTGTCAGGGTTGTTGGAGGCTAAAGTGAGTGGCAGCAATGGGGACGTGGTCATGCCTGAGTTGCGATCAAAAAGTTACATGATAAGGGTGGCTGTAGGGAAGCTCATGCAGAACGCTAAAGAACTGACGTGATGTGGCTATCACAGAACTGTAACCAAAGAAAGTACATGACAAGGGAGGTTGTAGTAAGGTTGAGTTCCCTAATCCCAAAAGATGTTCTGCAAAGTTTGAAAATGTGCAAGGGAAGGGAAAAGGATTAAGGAAATATGAGGAAGTCATGGAATAAGAAGGGAAAGTGGTGGAGAATCAGGGGGAGGGCATTGGTGAAGTTATCCTCAGGCATCGATGCCACTTAAAGCAGTATTAGCTTGAACTCTGAGTTAGAGGATTTTCATAAGTTAGCTATAGAGGAAACAGTGTGGAGTCTGACTCCAAATTATAAGCCTTTCGTTATAGGCAGGCACCTAGTTCGGGCCCTTGTTGAATCATGGACTCCAGAGATGAAGACATTCATGATAGGCCGGAGGGATGTACCATTCTCAATGTATGATGTGGCCGTGTTGACGAAGCCTCCTACCACTAGGAACATGTTTCATTTAAGTGAGGACAGGTGCATATGAGGGTTAAGGAAGTCTAAAGGCAGCTATGGATGACCATCTGACGAAGAGAGGACAGGAACGGATGGTGGGACGGCAACTGGACTATATTTCAGTTATAGACTATATATAAGCAGCAACACCCCCCAGAGGCTAGGGTTGTTCTCTAAGTTGTACTCCTTGCTGATAATGAGTGGATTGTTATTCCCGCGCTCCACTAGGGCTGTGACATGGGAGTAAATGAAATAACCGAAGATGTGAACGGTATGTCTGAGTACAACTGGTTGCAAGCAGTATGGAACTTCCTAGTGGACGCAATAGAGGAAATGAAAGAAAAAATTTCATATGAAGAAAAATTTACAAATACATGGCTTTACAATGATACATCAGGTATGGCATAGCATTGCGTAAATAGGCCGCAACTATGATGCTACGATGCTCATTTTGTCCATCAAGGGCAACAAGGTGGGGTAAGGTTGTCTTATATGTGATAAGGTATATGCTTCGCTTAGTGTGTGTGGTAATGGTAGTATTTGAATGTGCAGATTTTTTTATTTCTTTAAAGTGTGGGAGTTGGAGAGAACAGAACTAACAGTGAAGGCTTTCAGGAGATCAATGAATTTTTGAGCATATATGGTGGATGCACACTGTATGATAGAAACATATATGCATTGATATGTGATGGTTTGCCATAGTGGGAACACAAATCCTTAGTGGAAGCGGTAGACGTGGTTGGATGTATGTGTACATTGCTTATGAATGTGGATGCTAAATTAGAGGCGAGGATATTTGCAAGGGCTAATGAAGTTAAGATGTATGCAATAGGTGTGTTGTATATTACAATATGGTGTTTTCACATGTTTCTCATGGGAGTAAGCGAGTACTTAATAGTGGCCCATGTAATTAATTGGGGTGTTGGGCAGGGTAGATAAACATATGTTGCAGTATGTGACTTGACGTCACATGTTGTACATACTTCCTTCTTTGAATTTTGACGTACATGGTGTATGGTGGACTGAAATGGTATGTTCAATGTTGCAAGGAATTAATAAGCATGGAGGAAAGCCTCTTAAGAACCAGGGAGGCACTGAGGATAGAGAAAGAGGCACATGCCACCACGAAGGAGTTGAACATATGAGAGTATCACTGAGGGGCAGGGGATAGAGGATAGTGTTATGGGATGTAGGCAGAAAGAAGGGCTCGAGTTGGCACAAAGAGTAGAAAGCAGTGGGGAGGACCCATAGATAAGAATCGCTACATCAAAACCATGATGACAGTGACACCTTGCCAAGCAAATTGCATAATGCTAACCTAGCAAGTGCTAAAGATGTGGAAGAATATGAGCAAATTATCTGAGCAAAATGGTTGTCCACATAGGACTACGACCTACAGCCACCAAATGATGTTGCTAAATAGGGCTAGATGTAGGACATTGGTGAAGAAAACAAGTCTGCCATTACGAAAAAGACATAGAGAAGTCCTCGCGGGTAGAATCCCTCAGCTAACCGACATCTCCGACATCAATCCTCATACCGCTCTGCGAATGGGTAAACGTACAATGACATTGTGTACAGTTCCCGCAAATAATCGAGAAAGGTGACCACCCACACAGCAACAACAAAACCTATAAGAGATAGGGGGAGCATAGTTAGGCCGAGAAAGTGAGCGTAAGGGTATTACCGGTCCTCCCTACTATTGTTACAGAAGGCCAGGATCAGAAACTAATAGTGCTACATCTATGCATTGAGGTAAAGATTGACATAATACGTAAAGGCGTAATACAACCACCAGTTTGTTCCATATGGTTATTGGATTAGGAGGAACTGAAGTCACGATGAACGCATCAATGGGGAGGTCAGAAGAGGAAGAAGTTGGGAACACCAAGAAAGCAAGCCTCACCAAGGAGGCAAACCTATTGCAACAGAAGATGTGGGGGTATGACACTATGCATATAAATCCATAGGTATTGGGGTACATGTGACGATTCATTTCTTAAGCATTGGTAAATACGTAATTGTGATGGATGATTGCATGTGTTGTTACCTTAACTTGAGAGAGAGCAGTCGATATGTGTACTTGGTGAATACAGTCGTGGTCATTAGAGACTGTAATTAATAGGAGGTAGTTACTAACTGGAAGAAGAGAGGGTGCGCATATTATGTCACTTCTACTATAGCACTCAATTATATTGTGATTCGCTGCTGCGTTATTTTATCTTAGTTAATATCATATTCGTAATTATGTCTCATATAGGACAGTGTTCAACAATCGGTTGTTCTGCATGAATTTCCAAACACTATACTTCATCCTTCTCCATGCACGAAGCAGCGGTCTAAACCCCCAAACTAGGAATGCAGGGGTGGCCTCCTTAGATGATAAGGTAGTACAGGTGAACATATGCACAGTCGTGCGTTCTACATTATATGACCGTAATCTTAAAGACCAATAGGGGGGAGTCTGTTATCTTTAACTAACATGTAACTCCAAAATGCATGTTCCGTTATGTACTTGTGAGTAAGATGTGCTTCTATGCATTGGGTTGGCATGTATGGAGCTCTAGTACTTGCAAGTAACGCGTGATGCCAAATGCATTCGCCGTGAAGTTGGGGTGTCCACTATGGTGCTGTTGGCCTTCTGTAGATGGACTTTTAACTTGTACGAATTTGTTACTGATAGGATGTACATGACAACTTTGCACCTGCAGAGGTTAATGGTCAGCAGGTTTAGGCTACAACTATAATTTGCAGTGGAGGAAACATGGAATGATGTTGCCTTACGCACAGCCCCCGTTCTGGGGACCATGTTGACCGAGGTCAATATATGTTTCCCAATGGGTCATTACGTCCATCAATTTTGTATGAAGTTTCGTATGTGTCTAGTGCATGAATCATATCACGAACTAATTCGCACATGTCGTTCCTTTCCTGACATTCCATTAGGGAGAGAGGTGGGACGAAGGCGGTCCTTGTCACCAGGACACTTTTTCTTAGGCGACCTTGTACATATACTCCCCAACCACCCATGACGGCGGGGATGCACCCATCCGTCAGATATGCTACATCCCAAATTATCTCTGAAACCCTACATGCGGTTGACCACGTAAGTGTCCCTTGCACTTACAGCAGAGGTTGATTCCAACGACAGCAACTTAGTATGTTCACATATGCTAACTTAAACCTCAGCTGCTGCAATATGAAGGCATGCCCAGCTCCTTTGGTGGGTTACCTAGGTACGCCTAATTGTCTATCGTGGTATACTGACTGTCATGTTTAATACTTTGCCATAAAGTTGGTTAGGGTTGTTAGTGGGTGCTTCAATCTCACCAGTTCCTCCCACATGTCATTATTATCATGTCTGCTTGCAATAGGGAGGGATGACAAGATGAGTGTGGTGCTAGTCGCAACCGAGACCCACGATGAGCGACAATATAGGGAACAACCTGCACACCATTGCAGCTGAAGAGCTCCCATCCCTCATTAACAGTTCATCTCGTTTCATCTGACCTTGCCTTAAACACTCAGAATCAACTTCATCTGCTGCAATGTGAAGGTACACCAGTAACATTTAGTAGGTTACCTGGGTATGCCTAATTGTTTTGTCGTGGTATGCAGGACCCCCTGCATACCAATAGTTAGCCACACAATTGGTTTAGGCCTTTAGTGGGTGCTTCATCTCATCAAGTTCCTCCATATCTCATTCTTCTCATGTCCTTGCAACGGGAAGAGATGACAGGATGAGATGCGTCACTCGTCGTGGCTGAGACCGGCAGTGAGCAGACACAAGTAAGGGACAACCTGCCCACTGTTGCAGCTGGAGACCTCACATCCCTCACGTATAGTTCATTCCATTCCATCTGACCTGCCTTACATGTTCACATAAACCTCACTGCTGGTATGTGAAGGTTTTGTCATCTACCTTTGGTAGGTTACTTGGGCACACCTAATTGTCTGTTGTGGTATGCATGGCTGTCATGCATATGAATAGTTTGCTATACAATTGGTTACGGCTATAGTGGGTGCTTCGCCTCACCAAGTTCCTCCACATGTCATTCATATCATGTTCTACCAACAGGGAGGAGATGACAAGATAAGTACGTTTGCTCATCCCGGCCGAGACGGCGTTGAGCTGACCACAGGGGGAGACAACCCACCCACCATTGCAGCCAAAGAGCCTCCTATCCCAAGGTATGGTTCATTCTTTCCATCTCACCTTGCCTTACATGCTAACATAAACCTCAGCTGCTGCAATGCGAAGGTATGCCCAGCTACATTTGGTGGGTTGCCCGGGTTTACCTAACTATCTGTCGTGGTAAGCATGACTGTCATGCATACCAATAATGTTCTACACAGTTGGTTAGGGCTGTAGTGGGTGCTTCATCTCATGAAATTCCTCTCACATATCATTCTTCTCATCTCCTTCTAACAGAGAGGAGAAACAGGATGAGTGCATTACCCATCACGGCCGAGACCGGTGGAGAGCCGACTACAGTAGGGGACAGCCCGCCCGCCGTTTGAAGTCGAAGAGCCTACCATCCCTCAAGTACGATTCATCCTGTTCCATCTCAGCTTCGCTTATATGTCTCACATAAACCTCAGCTGTTGCAATATAAAGGCATGCCAACCAACCTATGGCTAAGTAACCTGGGTATGCATCACTGTCTGCCGTGGTATTCCTAACTGCATATCCAACAGTGGTGTCGTACAGTTGGTTTTAGGGTTGCAGTGGGTGAAAACATCCTACATGCAGTTCCTCACACATATTGTTCTTATAATATCCTTGCAACAGAGGAGGAGATGACAACATAGAGGTAGTCCTCATCATGCTAGACGCCATTGGTGCTCCGAGCACAGCAGGACACAACCCACCCACCGTTAAAACTACGAGCCTTCCATCCCTCAAGTACGGTTTATATCCCATTCCATCTCACCTTGCCTACATGCTCATATAAACCTCAACTGCTGCAATGTGAAAGTATGCCCAGCTACATTTAGTAAGTTACAGGGGTATGCCAAACTATCTGTCATGGTATGCCTGACTGTAATGGATACTGATAGTTTTCCATACAGTTGGTTAGGCTGTAGTGCTTATGTGTTGTTCACTTCACAAATAGGCTTTTTATTCTGTAATAGGTTTTCCGGTGTTGTTATAAAGCGTATGCACAAGGGTGGAGTGCAGAGGGGTCAGCGAACAGTCCGCATCATCCTTCCACACAGTAGTAGGTGCCCCAATGGCTAGTCTCTGAAGTTAGGGTGAGGGGAAGAAGTAAGTCCATTGCACATATTGCGTTTATAGTAGGGGTGTTTTTAACTCCATAGTGTTGTTGTGTATGGTGCACATAATTATTAGCACCATGTTCATGTTAAGCATTAAGTTCATGGTAGCTAATGTGTGGCAATAGGAACATACTTAATCTTATGATATGTTAGGCTGTTCAAAAGTATTTTCTAGCAACTTTGTGTGCTGAAGACGGTCAGTTGCTTTGGGATGTGTGGAAACGGTGCAATTCTTTTAGGAAAGTTTTCGCTGGTGAGTGAGTTCTTTGCACCCTAATGCATGCATCATTCCTATGCACCTACCCCGACCCCTCCACATTGTGAACGCAGTAGTAATTAGTGAGCAATATGTGAAGTGGTGCCTGCACAATTGTGGAGTTGAACGAAGGAGGGGCATAACACATCCTGCCTTTGATATGAAGGAGTTGGCGAAGGTCGAGCCTTTGATATGAAGGGGTTAGTGTCATTTGTTAATTGTTTTGAAGAAGCATCAGTTGGTAAGTGCAACCTATAATCGATTATCTACTTCAGTTTCATATCGTACCCACGTACTCGTTGCCAGCAGTATGTGTGAACAATTCATTGCATTGACGTCATCTCTGTTCATGTGCGTAATTGGTAGATTGAGGGGAAACTCTCATAGTTGGATATACATAGCCGATGTCATCAAGAACAGCTAGGAGAGACTGTGACGTAGGTAATTATGCACAACATTCATCATAACAATCTCATCATTGTTAGCAATGTTAGACCATGTGCGTACACTTTTACTTGCAGGTGTTAATGCCGTTGTACGACAGTCATGCAAAGCATTGACTACTCATGGCTATTGACTTGACGCGGAAGAGTTCACAGTCTATGATTCATCACTGTTGAATTGAGCTCCTGACGAGCACCATCATCTCGGTTGGTGACTCATGCAGTTAAGCGCTCACATCAACTTTTGCTTCCGTATTAATCGTTATCATATTATGCTTACATACTTGTCTGATCTACTAAGTTAGCACTCTGCCGTGCCCTCATAAAGGTGGAAACATACACGGATATTCTCACATGGAAGGTCATTCACCCATCATGCCTACCACAGAACAAGTATGAAACCACAAACTACCCACTAAACCATGATTAAAGAAGATGTTTGCTTTACATCTTATATGTCTGAAGTTTATGAATTTGTGTTGCAGGGTTATGACTATGGTGTCTTCGTCATGAACTACATGGACCTCCTATTGCTAAAGGTGGACACCATGTGCTTCACGTAGGGTATATACGTATGTTGTAAGATAAATGTCTTGTGATATTCTGTGCAGAAGAATTAGGAAACTTCCCCATGTCACTTTCATGCTAGCATACAGTCCCACCTCTCACTTCTTTGTGGTCGTTAGCAGTGTTCTGTTACGTCACCTCGAACATGCTGCCATCACCCTATATTGGTATGTTCGATGTTTTTCGAGATTGCTTGGCCACTTATCCTTACGCGGCAAATTCTGTTTAGCAGCAGTTGTTCATGTGTGCAGTCATTTGGTGCATCCCCTTCATAAGTCCTTATTGTATGTATTTATGTCAGAGCTTATGCGTGTAATTTAAGTGTACATGAGGTTATACATGGATTTTATAATTGGAGGCAGTAGGAAAGAATGCAACTGTGGTACACCCCCTCATTGGTGGTTAACCACGCACTAATGGACTTATTCGCACATGGTTGGAGAATACCGTAAACTGTGATGTGTGGTTGCAGGACACCAATATTTGGTGGTATGTTAGCATTTGAGTGTCAATTAATGAATTACGGGAACCACACACAACAATGCAAGGTTTGCCTAGGTTTACAGTGTGTCGCACATATTCTGACAAGATACAAACGGAATGTATATGTGGCTTGTTATGTAGGGAGGAACAAATATAGGGCATAACATTATGTAGACAGACTCAATAGCTCATAAGATAGTTCACACTGGTGGAACAAACTGTATATATTATGTAAACAGTGCCATTTGTCACTTACATACAAACACATCGATCTATATTATTATACCCCATCTACCCCGACCAATGTCAATCACCATACTGAAGTTAAGAGGCATAACAACAACTAAGCTATATTTACATTGGACATGTTAGGTAAACAACACGTTATTCTCATACGTCACAGTGTGGAAAATAACATCTTGTTAACCCACATGTTCAAGCCTCCCAATACGTACAAAAATATATCATGCGCCAAAACATTGACATACCCAGGCACCACATATAATGGCAATGGGGTTGGCATAAAGAGCACCCAAAACGCAATGGGGTTGGCATAAAGAGCACCCAAACAAAGTATGACTAATGCCCCATTGATCGTGCACCCATTCGAGCCAACACCGATAACAGCATGAACACTGAGATTCCCGCTTGTACATATCCACATTCTACTCGACCGTCTTGCGTAGCATAGGGCATGATCTAACTTCGCATTTGAGTCTTCAAAGGACCTCATTTTTTTGCGCCAATCTCCAACAATGCTGCCTTCATCTTGTTCACTTATAATTCCAATTTTGAAATAAGAATGACCTTGTTTTCCTTTGACCTGCTTTGTTTGAACCAGACATTTTGGTTGCAAGTCCTCTGCACAAGAATGAAAGGTTAATACTGATTATCCCATTGTACACTAAATAGCATAAGTTAGTCAACTCAAGTTTACCTCAGGACATACTGATCGGTGTTTGTGAGGCACATCAGGGTCAACCACATAGTCAACAGGCACACACATCCACATAATATGATAAGTTAGGTTGCAGTGGGTAAGTGTTCGATGGTACACGGGTTTAGCATTTAATTAGAGAAGATGCATCATATTGTAATTGCTCAGTCATATTCATTAAATAAAGGTTGAAGCTCCCCATTGATGGTGGTGTTTATGGTGGTGGTTGGGATAAGACTTGTGGTTATAATTTATTAAGTGTAAACAGTGGAGCATTTTATACTTATTTATACCCATAGTGGGGTAGATGTACTTAAAAGGGCACAATTAGGAGATAACACCTTAATTTCTTGGCATGCACAACAATTATTGGTGTGTAGAGTGTGGCGGTGAAATAGCCACCTCGTCCAACCCCATGAGGGGGATTTAAATAATGAGTTAGGCATCAATTAAGAGGCCCACCATTACCAAGTCAAACTACCTACTTCCCATTTGCATACTTTGATAAGCAGTACGTGCTGTGCACATTTTTTTAGTAACTGAAAGTACTTCAATTTACAATAAATCCTACTTTGTACTCACTAACCACATTTTTTCGCATGAGCCTATGAGTGGGTCACTAAATCTTCACTGCAATTTCTAACATTATTCGTAACATATGTCGAATATTGTACAACCCGTGCCTGTGGAGTAAGGAAATTGGTCAGCTAAGGTTTCACTCCTAGTGTTGTCCAACATAAATGTCTCGATTAAGCTAGGATTATGAATGTAACCTATTGGACAGTGACAGTTGCTGAAGACACCATTTACCCATTTAGTTGTGTAATTTTAACATATAACGACATTGTGGTCCAAAATACCTTCACAAATGACACTAAATAATCACCCCAACCACGGATAGTAATTGAACATGTTCCTGATACACATTATGTGGCTAAATATAGAGTTCGGCTATACACAAAGGACTACATAATAAGCATTACCATCCAATGGCTTTAACAAATGGATGTATTGAGCAAAAGTGCATGAGGACAACATTCGTAAGCCAACCTCCTTCCACATATTACCATTCAAAAAAAAAAAAAAAAATTCCCCAGAAAACATATCCAAAAAAGATGACCTCTTCCACTGGCTCCAAACCTTACCATCCATTGTGGAACTAATGCTCCTGTGTACCACACATTAGGAATAGCTGAACAATTTAGTATCCCCAATACCATGTGATCCATGCAATGAAGAAGAGGTTCATAATTGTACATACTTTAAACCTTCCCTTCCATTTCCCCAGCTCTACCCTAGTATTCGTATCCATCTTGTCTTCATGTTGGATAAATTGGTAGTCATTTCGTTCAACTCAAATAATATCGCACACCTCCCAGAGCTCTGCTGCTAACTCCATTTGTTTTCCTTCTTTGAGCATTTTTTTCCTTTCTTTGCTGCTAACTCGAATGACTTTGTATGGTGTATATTCAAATATACATTTTATAGATATGTTATTGAAATAATAAGCGGATAGTTATTGTAGACATAATTAATATTATAATTTAGAGAAGGTAATAGAAAAACTCAGTCAAAAATTTAAGCACACATCAATTTCGTGCATAATCATTGAGATTAACAATTGAAAACTATATAATTGTGGAAAAGGTCTATATAAGAATGATTGAGACAGTAAATCGTGAATATATTACAAATCACGTTAAATGGGATGATGACAAGTTAATCTATGATGCCAACAATGAAGAATTCACCTCTTCCTCTTGTACCTATGAAGAAAATAAAGTTTTAGTGATAATTTGCTTAACAATGATAGAATTGAAGTTTATGTATACCCATTATCTACCTGGTGTACCTAATATTAATATTTCGTATGTAATAGATCTCTTCCTCCCAATTGACCAGTGCAATAAGAATGATATGAACTTCTACTTCATGGTATTGGTGGCATAGAGGCTCTAAAATAAAAAACCCTAGGTTTACCTATGTAATCATCTATAATCACATATAGTAATAGATGACCATATGGCTATGGACAATAATATGGGATAGTCAACAATAAAACAATAAATTGTATAGACGTGATAAGCATTGAAATGATAATACCTGCACTGCATACATATCCAACTAGGTAATTGTCATATGTAAAAGAATTTGAGCATCCTCATGAAGAATAATGAACTCTCTGTAACCTATAGTATCTTGTAAGATGACTCTAAAGATGTATACGTAATTTTGAATAAAAAAGGATGGTTACACTAATGTAACACATGCAACTGAAAAAGTATAGCAGAGTACAGCACAATAGATAATCAAGTATGCAAACCTGTTGTGAGTCAAACTTGGAGGTCAGCATGTGCAGCATGGTACATTAAGCACAAATACATGGGGACTTTTTTTGTTACAATTAGTGCAAGCGTCATAGAGCAGTGGGCGGATTTCAACAATATATACAAAAAGCCAGAAATATCTCACCTGCATATAGTAAACTTTGAAGATTATGTGATATTGAATGAACATATGTAAGCATAATTAACATTTGTATAATAAATTTCCAGCTTACATTTGGTGTAGCTGCATATTCATTCAATCTATTCTTTTGAGCAGCAAACAACTTCTCTAAATTGTACATATGCAATGTTCTCTCATGCATGAAATCAAAATGATCCATCACACATTTACCGTCAGAGTACCTAACACATGTAGGGAAAGCAACATGTGTGAGTTCAAGTGCATACAACTTGCATAGAGAATAAAAATTGAAACTAATGTTACATGTTATATATACCATCCTTCAGAGTCTTCTGTCGCTTGAATATCTAGGTTAATCAGCAATCTACTAACGGGTAAAGTAGAAACCGATATTTCTAAATATATATTGTAGGGGAGAAAACATATTACTTAAATATACCATAATAATAACGAAAATTAGACAATTTTATGAATGAAAATATATCAAGTAGACGAAAGGATACCTTGATAATCTCTAATGTGTACTCTGGAAGCAAGAACTACATTTTCAGCAGTTAAATATTGCTGAATATAGGTGTCCTTAGCTTCTGCAAAATATGCCCATAAAGTCAGTCTCAACGGGTGCTTCCTATAGATATGTATTATACGTACTAATCTTTATATAATTGAAATGTGTTAAGAATTAGGAAAAAATATTAGCTATTGAAAATACATGCTGCATGTCACAAAGTAATAATTCCTGCCTTGCAGTGCCCCTATCTCTTGCCCTTTCTAAAGGAGAAATAGCAACTGCCATACCGACGACATCTACACAACAAAAGGAAATGAAAACATTATATACACTTGAGAAGAAATATATGCAGAAATTTAGTTAGCAAGCTTTACTGTGTAAATAATATGCACGTACAACATTATCATGTGTTTATAAACATCATGGGACATCGGTGACCAATACAAAAGGTGGCCCGTGTTGGTAGGGAATGTCCTGACAATCATCAATGATGTCAAGAAGTCTCGTTCTCGGTGTAAAAACTAATTTGTAATTATTGGTGGCCACATTCCTCTCGCCATCTGTAGCAGCATCAACTGAAAGCCCGGAGGTGTGGTAAACTTTGTCAGCATTAGGTACAGGTCTCCATCGAGTAATATCAGCATCGCCTTCTTTGTTGCCAAAGATCTTATCACACTATAAAATAACGAAGCGTGTTGGTAAGCAATATACATGTACATGTTAGAGAATTTTTTCAACACAATAATCCCATACTTGAGAGTACATGAATATAGCTTTCCACAATATGCATTGTCCATATGCTCGAACAGCTCGCATGAGTCGAACAGTTAATGTCACAGATCTATTGCAATGGTCGATGGCACATATAGGCATAGAAGTATGTACTAAAGTTGACATGTCTGTAATCATAAATAAATAAAACAAAATAGAATTGTACGATCATAATGCACTGAACACATCGTAATTATGAATGAAAGTATATTAATGTAAATAACACCAGTATTATATGATTGAAAAGGGATTAACCAAGCATCCAGAATGTAATAGGTAAAACAAACAAATTACACGATATAATAATCTAAAAATGATTTAACACATCCCTATAACCATATTTTTTGTAACGTCTGCTGCAACACCTCTCTTATTACAAAGCAGTATTTTTAATCCAGAAGGGGACAAAACACGTGACAGTGTGATATAAAGTTAGCCATGGATAAACATGGGCCATGGAATGTAGACGCTAACTCTATACAATGTTTGCCCTTGACTTTTGTTGATTGTCATTGCAAACGCCAGTTTTAGAGGAACATGTCTTCTTCTGAGTTGTAGATCTGAAAGATTGGATATGGTTAAATTAATTCTAGATATTTGGATAGTTTCTCCATCTTTTGAGCCATATATTAGTTTGGCCTCAGTTACTCTATCCTCCATTTTACTGATAATCAATCGAGTACCATTGCACAACCCTATTAACTGATTTAAATTTTTTAATAATATAACAGGCACACTGACTTCAACATCTAGACAATGATTTAGCAACCCAAAAATCTTTAAGGAATGCAATAATTCAAGAGGTTCCATATCACTGAAAGGACCACAAACATTAGAGTTCGAAATGGTATCACAACTCAAATAGCGTTTGACATCTGTAGAGAGAACAGACAACATGATTGTATTTATTTCATCAATATCATCATTTGTTGGGGCAAGAATCCCTCATTCACGAAGATATGACCAATCTTCATATTTATTATCAAAATCAGAGTAAATTGATGTGATCAAATTGTGCAGACCATCCTTGTCATTCAGTATGAGGAAATCCTCCGGTATCTTAATCCAATTTGGCTCTCCATCATTTGAAATAGAAATTCCTTGCACTTCACCTTCCCCAACTTGTATTATCCATTGAGCCAATTCCTCTACATTTCGTGTCTCGTTGGATTCATCTATTCATTGCAGCCTCATGCACAAGTGTATAATACTACATTCATTCGAAAATGTTGCTCGATGGAGTGTAGCCACAACGATAGATTCGCAACTCCCATTTGTAATCATGGGAAGTGTCTGTCTAAAATCTCCCCCCAAAAGGAGCAGTTTCTCTCCAAAAGCATTCTGATATATGGAGGTGACATTTAACTACTTCAAATACTAAGCGATTCATCATTGGTGCTTCATCCCAGACAATCAACATTGTTTTATAGATGAGATCCGTACATTTAGGCCTCTTATCAAAGTAGCAAACTGAAGTCTCATCAGGTTGTAAGGGTATCTTAAACACTGAGTGTGCTATTTTTCCTCCCGGTAGCAATAACGAAATGATTCCTGATGATCTTACAGCAAGGGCAATATGCTTTTCTGATCAGAACTTAGAGATTAAGGTATTCCATATATAAGTCTTTCCTGTACCATCACTACCATATATGAAAAACAACCCCCCTCTACCTCTGGTACGAGTATCGAGTACTGAAATGAAAACATGATACTAATCTAAGTTTAATCCTCTCACTAAGCTTTCAAATCTTGATGTTTCCAAATTTGTATCATAATGCAGTTCATCTATAATAAGTTGATTTCTTGTATGAACTACAGCCTGGATAGAAGGGAGTGGCACTGGACAGAAATTTTACAGTGATCTTTCATTTCTATTCAAGATATGTTCTATCTCAAGTAGTCCAAGATTCTGCAACTAGGTAGATGATAAATTCCTATCTAGGTTTCCTATTTGTCGTATTATATGATAGAGAAGATCATCTATTAGATGGACCCAATTTGCATCACATAACTTAACTAGGTCAGCAATCCCAGATAACATCAACATAAAGCAAAACAAATTTCGCTGTTGAACACCTGAAGCCCAGGTGGATGCTTCATTCAAGGCAGCATGTCATTCACCCTCATCATCGAGCAATCCCAATGCCATGCATGCTAACTTAAATGAAGGGTGTAAGACACCTTGTGTTGTACGAATATCTTCAAAGCAAGTTGCTCTAAAGATCTTTGCAAGAAGTAATCTCAAATAATATTGTTTTCCACCATTTGGATGTGCAAAGAGAAGTCAACCAATTGAATAACCTTTTTGACGCACTCTCCACGATTTGGAAGAAGGATTCCATACCCATTGTGTGGGGAAGTTAAGATACGTGGTATGTTAAGCTTCTGGGTACTCCTTATTTGCTTCAAACCACATAGTTAACATTATTTTCTATGCTTTTGGTTCATTTGCAATGCTTAAGAGGTCTCCTCTGTCATTAAACATGACTAATTATTCTCCAGGTAAGTGGTATTGAAGTTTTTGTACAGAAGGACATTGATGTTGTAAGCTGAACTCAAAAATCTACCAGTATGAATCAACTATAGATACGTAGTGGTAATCCAAATATTCTTTGATTTCACTCCTTTCTCTATTATGCCGAGTTTGCTGACTGTCATGATCTGTTGCATTACCCTCAATGACAACAGTAGCACGATCATGGCCTTTATGTACATACTTATACAGGTATTTCACCACGCTAAAAACAGCTACGTGCTCGACATTGATGTGACCATCATATTTTACGCATTAGTCTCTATCGTATGGGATCATCGATTGATTATCAATCTCTCGACCATTCACAACCACTTATTGGCAAGTACGTCACCTTTGGTATTGAGTGAAGTCGGGCTCATCAAATGTTGTTTGATTGCAAAATCTTTTTGAATAACATTTTAAGCATTTTTCGTCAATCAAGCATGGTAAATACAGCCTATGTATCATAAATCTTGTGATGGTACCATATGCTAGAGGGTTTATAGTATGGCCAGGGATTTCAGCACTTATTAACCTATTAGCATCTTCTGGACAAGTAGACTTATCTTCTGTTGCTATTGTTAATAGAATATGAGCATGGGGAAGGCCACGCTTCTAGAATTCAATAACATATACTTTTGTAAAAGGTACAGTGAGTATAACAAGTGCATTAAATATATTTTGAAGAAAAATAATGTGTATGACAATGTTAGGAAGTCACCAGCAATGACTGTTCCAAAGATTTTTTTCGCCCTAAAATCATCTAGTAATTGTCATAACTTAATTCTGAAAACTCGAGTTATTAAATCTAGCCTATCATCTTATCGTTGACCGGACAATAGCTTATTAGTGATTGTAGGCAAGTTTGGATTACATATGAATGTGAAAAAGAAATAGGGAGGCCTCATTGCACGATAAATTACAATTGCGTCCTGATAATGCTGCATCATATAACGTGACCCTCTAGTGAAAGAAGATGGTAGAATATATCTTCGCCTAATAGATTCTATATTAACATCACCTGTGTTAGTTGCATCTTGAATGCCACTATACAATTCTGTCCATAGGAGACTTGATGGTTTTGTTACCATGTAAGCCTATCTTGCTTAATGGCAACCCATGCATCTAGGTAGAATTGTTGACCCAGCCGACTACTCTTCTTAGCAACTACACATTTACCTACTCGATCCTGGATACGAAACGCATAAAATTTCTCCATTGCAACAGTTGCTCTTGAGGTATTGGAGTTAGTCATTCTTGGTATGTCTGGACTCCATCCATCGTATGAAAATAAAAGAGGATATGTAAAGGGATGTATGATGGATGAATCTCATCTATCCTCTGTAAGGTTCCATCCATTTTCTGAATAATGACATCCCAGGATCCAAAGTGCTCAGTTCCATCCCAACTAATAGTCCAGCGACCTTTTCTGTAGTGGGTCTAATATATTATCTACCCTCTCTCGCTTGGATGATTTGTATTCACAAATCAACAACCTCGCCATGGTCACGTAACATGTTGCGAGCTCTTCTAAATACAGCAACATATGGATTAACTAAATCTAGCATTTGTTGCAACCCTTGCACAATGTCAACTCTAATGCCAGAGCAACCAGATGCCCTAAGTGCACTCATTCGATTTGACTATTCATTGCTAGTGTCATAGATGTACAACTTCGCAAACTTTGGGAGCAATCCAGAAATAGAGGGGATGGTGGAAGTAAGGGCAGACTGACTTATCCATTTTGACAACACAAATTGAATCTTGGATTTGTGATACTACTATTTCTAGCCCTTTCCTATATCCACATAATAGATGTGCAATGTGGACATGTAGCCGTTCGCAGCCCAAGGTCTCATTGATTTGAGAATGAGTGTCTTGGACGGGGATGTGTCCCTCCTACAATGGCGTTAGTAGGGTTGGTGAGTATGTAACTTATGCTTGGTTGAGTTTGTAAGCGTAGGAAAGTTTTAAGTGATTACCCGTTGGGGTGGATGAGATTGTTATATGTTCTATGGGCTGAGGTCTCATGTAAGTAGCTCTGTTGGATTGGAGATTTTCATCATGACCAGCTCGTTGATCTGACTCTGGAAATAAATTTTATATATTTAAAAGAAAGTATTAATCATGTGGTAAATATTATTGTGTAAGCAAGCATATGATATTATATAACACAGAGTCAGCATTACTAAGATTGTCAATGTTACGTGCTGAGATGGGACTTTGTTGGTCAGGCTAGTTTTCAAGATGCGTCGATTGTATTCGTTGCAAACGCATCAATGTTGACCTGACTTGGCGTACCTACTTGGCGAGCAAGCGACAACGATGTGCCACCATATTATCTCGTTGAATATGTTGACACTTGAATAATAATCATTGCCTAGTGTTCAATCTGGCATTTTTTTGTTGCAGTTGTCTTTGTGTTGTACTAAATGATGATCGTAGATCTATTCTTTTTATAGGAAATCATGCAAAGACTTAGGTAATGGAATGGTATGTTGGTGCATGCATAGACTATCCAGAGAAGTTTTAGGCCCGTGCTTTATACGAAGTATGTTTAAATAGATATTTTGTAGATATTTTATGGACATAATAAATGGATAGTCATTGTAGATATAATTAATATTATAATTTAGAAAAGATAATAGAAAAACTCAATGAAAAATCTAAGTATAGAGCAACTTCATGCATAACCATTGGGACTAGCAATTAAAAACTATATAATTGTAAAAAGGGTCTATATATAAGTATGATTGAGACAGTAGATAGTGAATATGATAAAAGCCATGCTAAATGGGATGCTTTGTTCCTATCCGGACTCTTTCCCTACTACCCGAGTAGGTTGAAATACAAAACATTAAACCACTTCAATTAGGGTAACAATTATTTCTTTTTTTAAAACAAAATTACTTTGGTAGCCCAGGGGTAGTTTTGTCATTTAAACCGATGGACTTGATATTTGTGGCATGACGTGCATTCCTTGGAAAGCTACATTGACTTCATATCTAGAAAGCTCTGTCCATTTCTCTTCGTCCCTTCCTCCATCCCGATCTTCAAACTCCTCCTTCCAACACTTGGAAAAATGCGTAAGGTGCTGAATGTTGAGGAGATGAAGAATGCTGCAATTTGATGCTATCCTGTCAATTTTATGAGTTTACAAATAACTGCTCAGATAAAATAAAACCAAAAAACCTCACTTACATAGTAGTGGAACTTAACTGCTCAGAAAAATTTTAAAAATAAATAAAACCCATTGTTGTGCTTATAACTACCTGCTCAGAGCAAATAGGAAAAAAAAATACTCCAATCATAGACTAACGAGACTAAACTGCTCTGAGAAAGGGAAAAATCAGATAAAATAAAACCAAAAAGCCCCAATTACATTGTAGCGGGACTTAACTGCTCAGAGAAGGGGGGAAAAATCCACGATTGTGCTTACAACCACCTGCTTAGAGAAAATAGGAAACAAAAGACCACAATCACAGAGTAATGGGACTAAACTGCTCCCACAAAGGGGGGAAAAACACAAAACCAAAAGTACCACTTTTGTGAAAGTCCAGAGTATACATAACTTCCTTGTGGGATAAGATAATCCTGCTGTGATTCACTCTTATCTTTTATAAACAAAATTATGAGATTCACCGTTAACAGCACGCCTCTTCGCATTTCATCACCAATCCTTGAAGGTCTGTAGCACAGAGAACTTCAGATTTTAATTTCAATATCAGCAATCCTAATGGTATTAGTCACAAAAAACTCCAGGTATTAATTTCAATATGATAAAGGTTATAAATTGCAAAATTGTTGTGCTTCAAGAATCATTAATTGTGACAATCATTATGGTGTAGATTTGGATTCCGCCTTATTATTGTGCAGGTATTGATTTCAATATGTGAAAGGTTATAAATTGCAAAATTGTTGTGGTTCAAGAATCACTAATTGTGACTATCGTTTCATGCAGATTTGAATTCCACCTTATTATTCACACCAAGATTCCGATGTCGTTCTGTCACGGATGATAGTTTCTACTTTCAGAATACTTGACAGCTATCTCTTTACTCCTCCATTAATGTTTATCGTTTTACATTGATTTATTGTAACATGGTTGCCTTAGCTCGATTATGGCTTTGAATTACATTAACGTGTCATTTTTTCCCCACTAATAGTGGCTACTATTCTATGGCAAATCTGAATGCATACCTATTACTCACAAGTTTCTAACACCCATTTTGAGGTACTAGCATTGTACCATCTACCTTTTGTTACCCATTGTGCATTTAGATTGATTCATGTGTCACTTTTTCCATTATTCGGCATTCTACTTAACCTAATATATAGAGGAACATGATAATAATTACGAAATAATCATGGGTTTGCATAGAGAAAGGGTAGGATTGAATAATGAATTTAATTAAAATTGGTTGCTGGATTTCATTAATGGTTAACAGCTATTGATTTCATTTCATGTTCACAGCTTCGAGGAGAGTTATAACTTTACACAATTTTCAACCAGGAAAGGAAAACAAGAAAAGCATGATATGAATAATTTTAGAATACCCTAGGCCCTAAGGGATGCACACCTCAACAACCATGCACATGAAACATGACCAGTGTATTTTGGCTTGCAATGTTTGGGAAGAAAAATTGAATGACACGACAAATTATTGTAGTCCTAGAAGCAATCCTAGAATACCGCCGCATTTATTTGACTCACAAAATTTTTAAAGATGACATTTCTTAATATTGACTTCCCATCAAAATGCACTAATGCTTTGTTGGGACCTAGAATAATTTGAGAGGAAGACAAAAAAATTGGAGAAGGTTCTTTATTTCAGAGAGTGGACATAGATCCACAATGAGTTCATATTGTAAAAATAGCACATTACTTTAGTTTTTAGGAAAGTATAAGACCGACTATGATTTCAACTAGAAAAAGGATATTAGAGAATTATAGAATAATGTTCACCAAATCAACAAAATATACCATATGGAGAGCACAACATCAGAAAAAAAAATGCACATGAAACATAACCATTGTATTCTGGCTTGCAATGTTTGGAAAGCAAAATTGAATCACACTATAAGCTGTTATGGACCTAGAAGCAATCTTGGAATACCACTACATTATTTGACCTGTACAATTTTTAAAGAAGACATTTCTTAATATTTATTTCCTATCAAAATGCACTAACTCTTTGTTGGGACCTAGAATAATTTGAGGGAAAGACAAAAAAATTAGAGAAGGTTCTTTATTTTGGAGAGTGAACATACACCCACCATGAGTTCATATTGTAAAAATAGCACATTACTTTAGTTTTTAGGAAAGTATAAGACCAACTATGATTTCAACTAGAAAAAAGGATATCAAAGAATCATGGAATAATATTCACCAAATCAACAAAATATGTCATATAGAAAGCATAGAATTAGGGGGAAAAGAAAACATGCACGACCAATACTCAAATCATACTTGACGTCATCATCCTACATGCAACATATCTATCAATGAGGGAACTTGATTACTACGATTACAGATGAAATCTTTATAATATAAATGCAAAAATGACCACAAATGAACTAAATAACCATTTCTGCTAATCTACATGCACCTAGTCGTATGGTTCGAAAGCGATTACCGATTAATTAGTAGTCATATTGTTCAACCGACTTGTGAGCGCTTCATACTTGTTGCCGGCAATAGAGAAGTGGCTACAGATCGGCAAAGTTTGCCAGATCTGACCATTTCCTTAAACAAAAATTTAAAAAAAAACCCAAGATTACCACTTTCACATAAATAAAATACATAGCTTTGAGAACTAAGATGAAAAAAATAAGTGGCAATAGGACGGCAAATTTTCCCAAATCCGACCGTTTCATCAAACAAAAATCTTAAAAAAAAGGATTAATACTTTCACCTACATAAAATAAATAGATCTGAAAACTAAAATGGAAGAAAAAAAGAAGTGGCGACATGACGCCAAATTTTTCCAAACTCGACCGTTTCCTCAAACCAAAATTTATAAAAAAAAAGATTGACACTTTTACATAAATAAAATTGATGCATCTGAGAACTACAATGAAAAAAAAAAAAGAACAAGATTATCACTTTTACATAGATGAAGTAGATAAACTATGAATTTGACACTGGAAATGAAGCTAGAGAATGTACATGGTAAGAACTAGAGATAAGGGGTTCGAGACTTAGCGGCTTTGTTGGTTTTCGGTAACTGAGCTTTGCTGCTTTCGTAGACGATCGGTCCCTTTCTGAGAAGGTTGGTGGGTTTCCAAGAAGGGTGGTGGGTTTCCAAGCATTAGGAGGAGGAGTTTGAAGATCGGGATGAAGGGGGGAGAAGAAATGAATGGAGCTTTCTAGAGGTAAAGTTAATGAAGCTTTCTAGGGAATACACCTCACGCCACAGATATCAAGACCATCAGTGTAAATGACAAAACTACGCTCAAGCTACCAAAGTAATTTTGTTTTTTTAAAAAAATAATTGTTAATTGGGAGGAAGATGTTTATTACATACGGAATACTAATGTTAGGTACACCAGATAGATAATTGGTATATATAGACTTTAATTCTATCATTGTTAATCAAAGTATTACTAAAACTTTATTTTCTTTATAGGTACAAGAAGAGGAAGTGGATTCTTCGTCATTAGCATCATAGATTGACTTATCATCATCTTATTTAGTGTGATTTGTAACATATTCACTATCTACTGTTTCAATCATACTTATATAGATCTTTTCCACAATCTTATAGTTTTTAATTGTTAATCCCAATGGTTATGCACAAAGATGATGTATACTTAAATTTTTCATTGAGTTTTTTCATTATCTTCTCTAAATTATAATATTAATTATGTCTACAATAACTATCCGTTTATTATTTCAATAACATATCTATAAAATGGCTATTTGAACATGCACCATGCAAAATACGGAACCAGACTAGTTAGCAGCTATAATCTCTAATGTGCACTCTAGAAGCACAAAGTATTTTTTTAGCAGTCAAATGTTGCTAAAGATAGGTGCCCTCAACTTCCGCAAAATCTCCCTATAGAGTCAGTCTCAACGAGTGCATCCTACACATATGAATTATATGTACTAATCTTTATATAATTAAAATGCATTAACAAATAAGAAAAAATATTAACTGATGAAAATAAATGCCCCATGTCACAAAGTAATAATTCCCGTCTTGCAATGCCCCTATTTCTTGTTCTTTTGAAAGAGGATACAACAACTGCCATGCAGATGATGTCTATACAACAAAAGGAAATGAAAATACAGTAGACACTTGAGAAGAAATATATGTAAAAATATAGTTAGCAAAATTTACTGTGTAAATTATATGTACCTATAACATTATTATATGTTCATAGATGTCGCAAGACATTGATGAACGACATAAAAGGTGGTAGGTGCTGGTAGGGAATATCAGAAAAATCACAAAAGACGCTAAGAACTCTCATTCTTGGCGTAAAAATCAATGCAAAATTGTTAGTGATCACATTCCTTTCACCATCTATTGTAGCATCAAGTGAGAAACCGGAGATGTGGTAAATTTTGTCAACATTGAGTATAGATCTCTATTAAGTGATATCAGCATTACCTTCTATGTTGGCTGAATATCTCATCACACTATAAAACAATCAAGTGCATTGATAAGCAATATACATGTGAGGGAAATTTTTTAGCTCAAGAATCTAATACTTGATAGTCCATGAATATAACTTTCCACAATGTACGTTGCTCATATACTCGAAAAAATTGTTATAACTGCAAAAGAGAACAATTGAAAAGCCAAACCAAAAACATAAACTAAAAAAACGAAAATATAGGACAATGAGGTTAAAAATAAAAATTAATAGAACAAAAAAAATATGGGAAACCAACTATAATAAGAAGTCAAAGACTCAAAGGAGGCGAGGGGAAGAAAAAGGAAAGAAGGATATCAAGGGCATGATTCTTTATTGTTTTTAAAATTTCTTTCTTAGTCTGGGAGGCGTTGGGGTAGTTCCGTCATTATGTGAAAATAGTCATGGAGATGACGAATGTTACCATGGAGTGAACAACACCCAGAAATGCTAGCCCCCATTCATTCATTCAATATAAAAATATAAGAAGGAATTCTAGAATCCTCATGGGATGGCTTCATCCCTATCTAGAAAACCTCTTTCCTCCCAATTCTTGAAAGCCACTAGCCTCAGTCCTCGGAAATCAACAAAGCTTCTGGGAAATCAACAAATGTTACTTTCGGAAAATCAACCAAGCCCCCAAATCCCAACCCTTTCTCCATTTCACTAGTTGTTGATATCTACCTTTCTCTAGCATTATTCTAGTGTCAAATTCATAGTTTAGGTGACCGTTCTCTTGGCAGTCTTGCCACCTATCCTCCCTCAGTACGCGATTATCACAGCATGTCCCCAACAGTGGTTAATTGGTCAATCGGTGGACATCAGCCTTGTACATGTCGGAAAATGAGTGTAAGGTTACTAAGTTCTCATATATATCTATTTTATTTATGTAAGAGTACCAATCTTATTCATTTTTTTAAAAATTTTTGTTTGAGGATTGGGTTGGATCTGGAAAACTTTACTGTTTTTTCGCCACTGCTCTACCATCAGCCATAATTATGAAGTGCTCACAGGTCTGTCATACTTTATGTCTGCTAAATTGTGCTTAATCCCTCTCTAACCATAGTAAGCAGGTAACCACACTAATAGATTTGTTGACTAAGTGCATGTATATTAGCAAGTCAAGTTTGGTGATCAGGTGAAATATAAACTAGGTATTTGGTTGCTTTGCGGTCATTTCCTCTCTAACCGTTGTAATCAAGTGCACACACTGATAGATCTGTTGACTAAGTGCATGTAGGGTGATTAGGTGAAATATGAAATGGGTATTTGGTTGAAAATGATTTTCTCTCAATATGTGCCCTCTATAGGGTATATTGTGTTGATTCGATGAATATTCTTCCATAATTTTCTTATGTCTTTTTTCCTAGGTAAAATTATACTTGGTTTTATAATTTCCTAAAAACTAAAGTAATGTTCTATTTGTACAGTTCGCAAAACTCCCAAAAAAGTCTTCCCTTTCTCCCCCCTCCCATATGCAATTTGTGAAACAAAAAGGGAAAAGGAGAAGGAAAAAAAACGACCATAAGAACTAGGCGTATCGCAAATAGTGGGCATCATAGAATGAAAGAAGTATGAATTTTCTTGGTTCAGGAGGGCCATAGACCCTAGTGTAACATAATTTATATTCAATTTTCATGGCTTCATGTAGTATGAATCAATTATGATCTTGAATCTACAACACCTTCTCAAAAGATTGATGAAAAAATAATTTAAATACCCACACTTTTCTGATCCAAATCATAATACAATCTTAGAAGTATAGATTTCACTTTGGGTTGTTTGTGTGCAACTACTTTGTTGTTTATTTTTTACTTTTTTTTTAAAAAAGAAATTTAAACAGGGAAGAAAAGATAAGCTATTTAACGGTGTTAACATACATAATTATAAAGAGGTTAGGTTAACGCACTTAGATTGCTAACTTAAAAATTCTAACTTAAAAATTCTAACAACTAAGTATAATAACCCTAGATATTTTAAACGCTAAATAATTGATTCTGCTTGTTGATTGCTTGAGGAGATGAGACAACTGTGTTTAGGTACCCTCTGTCTCACTTTACTATGTTGATTGATTGGTTTTTTACACTTATTCTCCATACAAATTAGGAAATTTTTTTAACTGGATGGATAACAGCTTTGTCATGGGAAATGTACTTTAAAATTTTGAAGTATTTGATTATAGATGCTATGTTTATGTACAATATGAGCATGTAATGAATTAAGTAGAATGCCAAGTAATAGAAAATGTGGAACATGAATCAATCTGAAGGCACATTGGTTAACAGAAGGTAGAAGGTCATAAGTTGGTACCTTAAAATGGGTGTTGGAAAATTGTGAGTAATATGTCTAAGTTCAGATCTGCAATATAACAACAGCTAGCATCAGTGGTGAAAAAGGACACGTTAATGCAATTCAATGCCATGATCGAGTGAAGGTAATTGTGTTTGAATAAATCAATATAAAGAGAGAAACAATATGAAGGAATAAATTGTAATATATAATATGAAAAATGTTAAGTAGGAAATCTGCAGTAAAATTAATAACAAATTGAGATGAATATAGTTAGTCATGAATTGTATATGAAGGGGAGGAGTAAGTTAATTGTGATAGAATTAATGGATATAACCTATGAAGTAATCTTAAGAAAGAAACTATCATCTATAATAGAAGAACATTAGAACCTTTGTATGAATAATAAGGCGAAATTCGAATCTGCAGGATAACAATAGTCACAATGAGTGATTCATGAACCACAATAGTTTTGTAATTCATAACCCATAACATGTTGACAATTAATACCTAAAGTTTTCTTTGACAGGGACCTTTAAGGATAGTCGATGTCAAGGGAAGAATTGTTCAGGTGAATTCAAAATAGAGGCGAGAGAAAAAATGTTGACATGAAAAAAATATGTGTTGTGACATTGCATCTGTGTAAATATATATTTTTTTCCCCTGAGGATAAGAGGTTGAATCCTAATGAGAACCCAAAATCATCACTGTGTATGTGTGATGGTTTTCTTTTCTTCTTTTTTTTCCCACAGAGTAGTTATGTATATTGTGCACTTTTACAAACGTGGAACTCTTGTTTTTGTGTTTTTATTTTTTTTTATTTTTTAGAGTTTTAGAATAGATAGGTGTCTCAGGGATATCTTAGTTAACCCATAACTCTATAATTGTAGTGTTTTTTTTTTTTTTTTTTGGGTTCTCTGAGCAGTTATTTACATTGTGTAGACGTCACAAACATGAGAGTCATTTTTTTATTTACAGTTTTAGCATAGGTAAGTGTCTCAAAAATGAGGTAGTTATATCAAGCACTTCAAATTTGAAATTGTGATTTGCACATATAATTGACGAAATTGCACCAAATAACAGGATTTTTAATTTTCTCAACAATCACTACATTGCACACTTTTGCCTTTATAGTATAAAGATTGGATTTGGAGAGGGTTGTTTAAAATTAAACTGTACCCAACCCACTTGATAGTCAATCTCAATCCAATGGTTGGGCTAAAATTTGATTTAGGTCCTGTTTGGCAAAATTAGCTGTTTAGGAAGCAGATAGCCGTTCAGGTAGTGGATAGCTGTTTATATAGCGGATAATGTTTCTAATTTAGTTGTTAGCGGATAGCTGTTTAGTTAAGTGATTGAAACTAATGTGTTCGGTAAATTTAGCTGTTATGCTAGTTGATTAATGTAAATTGACATAAAAAATATAGATAATTTTCAAAGATAAAATTTTTAAAGGATATTTTTTGACAAAAAAATGAAACGCTACTTTTAAATGTCAAACGTTAATAATATTAGTTTTTAAAAAATGCTACTTAAAATACTAAATACTACTTGAAATATTAATCAAAATACTAATTTATCAAATATTAAAAATTAACTAATTAATATATTAATCTGATTAAAATACTAAATATTATTCAAAATACTATTGACGAACATGGCCGTAGCACATCTCCGCTCCACCCATGTCTCTCCTCCATCCAAATTCCAAAAATCTGCATCTGTACGCCACTTCTTTGCAAATAATATTTATGGCCTGCTTTCCTCCACTTATTTTCGGTTAATAATTTCTGGCTTTCTGCATCCTAGTAATAATCGTAGTACTTCCTTCGAAGAAACCAAAAAATCGTAACAAATGCTAAATCCCTAAAAAAATCAAAATCCTTTAAAAATTTCACCAAATCTATTGAATTTCTGCCACTTTTACGATTGGCGACTCAGGCCGTCTTCTCGGCGGATTAACTCAAAGGGAAACTAGCATCTCCACTTGATTTCGTGTAAGTCAAGTTCTACAGCATTTATCTGGCAATCAATTCCTTTTTGGAATTCTAATTTCGTTGTTCTTTTCGGTCGTTAGCTTTCCATTTTAATTTGTTCTCGATTATCCTATATTTGGAAATTTCAATCAGTTTTAAGTGTTTAGTCGATGGATGTTATTAATTGATAAGTTTTCCAATTCGTTTTTGCTGGTCCAGAATTTTTTCTTTTTTTTTTTTTTTTTCTGATCTTGGTATGTCTTTAGGCGTTTCTGTTGATTTCTGCTCAGTTTGAGTGAAAATTGTTCTGCTTTCACAATATTAAAAAATTTGAACTGACCAGAAAAGAATTTCATTTTCTCCATGAAAGGGTATGAATATATGATAAATTCAAACTGCTATTTCGATCAATGAATCTCAAAATAAATTTGGGTTGGGGTCACTGATTGCGAAAACTCGTTACCACAGGCCTGAAGTGTTTTGTTCAGACGAAGAAGAGCAAGTTAATGATAATTTTCAGTCATAATATGTGTGGTATTATGCGTCTGACTGGCTAATTGTCAGTAGTACATTGTCCTCTAATGATTGTTTGTCACAGTGTTGAATGAGATGACACCAGTTTGCCCATTTGCCAAAGCTGCTCGTCCTGACGACGGCTCTGTGAAAAAAAATAGTGGAAGCCCATGTAAATATGCTGCAGAGCACGAGGGTAAAGCTAAGAATGAGTCTGGTGATTCAGGGAAAATTGAAGCCAAGTGTCCATTTGGGTATGATTCTCAGACGTTTAAGCTAGGCCCTCTTAGCTGTATGATTTGCCAAGCTCTTCTGTTTGAGACCAGCAAATGCATGCCTTGCTCGCATGTGTTCTGCAAGTAAGTTATCTTCCTTCTTGGCGCTCGCGTTTCAAACAAAATATGTCGAATAATGTGCTGCTGCTTCTTTCCTTTCTTGGATATGCGTCTTATTTGCCTTGCTATTCTAGGGCATGCATATCACGCTTTAGAGACTGTCCATTGTGCGGAGCTGATATTGAGAAGATTGAAGCCGATGAGGAGCTTCAGAAGGTTGTTGATAAGTTCATCGATGGTCATGCCAGAATCAAGAGGTCTCATGCCAATACAGATGACAAGGAGGCTGTTAATGAAAACAAGCCTGTCATCTATGAGGATGTCTCGCTAGAGAGAGGTGCTTTCTTGATACAACAAGCCATGAGGGTGAGTGTTGGTGGACGTTGTTGATTGTCTAATTTTTGACGAATGTTAGCTTTTAAAAGTCACTGATAGAATTTTCAGGATTACAATAGAAATTCTTCTTGCTATATTTGCAGGCATTTCGTGCACAAAATGTTGAAAGTGCCAAATCGAGGCTCTTGCTTTGTGTGGCAGATATCAGAGAACAATTAGAGGGATCCGATAACAAGCCAGAGTTATGTTCACAACTAGGAGCTGTGCTGGGAACTCTCGGAGATTGTTGGTATGCTGTCTTCGTACTTGAATCCCTTTCATGCACTTGTGGATATGTGCATGTGCATGTCCATACCATAGTTAAATGTAATGCCATTCCCTCTGGCATGTGGTACGGGAACGGGATCTTGGAACACTATGTCTAAGGAGTTGGGTACATGAGGGTACGTATGTAGGTACTCCAAGATGATTTTGGGTATATATATATATATATATATATATATATATATAGATATATATATATATATATATATATATATATATATATATATATATATATATATATATATATATATATATATATATATACTTTTTAAAAAATTTTAGCAATAATACATATTAACATACTTAGTTTCTTTCAACTGAATATTCAAACTATAGGCATATGAGTAAATGCACAAACATTAGAATTCTTGTTAATAGGCTGGCATAGTGGCATGGGATACAAAGCATATAGGGGCTTAAGGAGTAAATAAAGACCTTTGTTACTGTGCTTAACTGACATAAGATAGACATTAAAGAGACCTCGGCTATTGCGCAACCTCTCCGTCTCCCTCCCTCTCCCTACCCACTATCATAAAAAAGGCAGAAGCTCGGTCTGACCGTCAGCTTAGAAAAGCTCGAGGTGCAAAAAAGAACAAAGGGTCCTGGGGCCTGGGGCGCGAGCTTCGAGATGAAGGCGTGGGGTTTTAGATGCGACGCACACTTTTACTAAAAAATGCTTGAAAATCTTTCCCAACCCATATTTCTTTGAAAATAAGCTAAATAATGGCATCAAATAAGTGATTTGCACCAACTCCCAAAAAAAAGAGCAGAATCAATTAAACGCACCAAAATACAATTGAAGCATTAAACACGACTCAATTGGATTACTATAAATTGAACCCTTAAAACATAACACATACTGCTAGCCTCCCAGGCGGAGAGAGAGACAGAGAGAGAGAGAGGCATGGAGAGAGATTAAGAAGCGAAAAAAAGTAAGGGTTTGGTACCATTGTAGCACTATGTCAAGCACCATTTTCTTCCTTCTTGAAGCTTAGTTTAAAAAAGCCCACCTAATGCACGCTTAGGTGCGCCTTGGCATGAGGCTAGCAGAGTACCAGGTCAGCGCGTTGGAGGAGATGAGGTGCGGCTCAAGGATGCAAGGCTATATCGTCTCCCTTTTCCTTCTTTTTCTTGGCCCTGTCTTTACTTTTTTCTTCTTTTTATTTATTAGAAGTTAAAAGATGAGCTATACTTGTACAATAAGGATGTGCTTTGGGGAATTATGATAATAAGATAACATATCTTAAGGTTATTTGGAGTGTTAGTAGTTATAATTATGTCTAATAACTTTTTTAATGCATTTGTCGAACTTGTTTCTACAAAATATTATCTGTGAAATGTGAATGACTTCTAAACATTTTTGCATAGAAGTGCACTTCGCATTCGTGATGCGTGCACCTTTACCTCGCGCCTTGCGCTTTGGGACCCTATCAGTGTGCTTCGCGCTTTTTGAGACTAAGTTTTGAAGCCCAAAAAGAATAAACAAAAGGGAACAAAGAAAAACCTTCTGTTGCTGTCGAACAACAGAGAAGGAGGAGGATGAAGAAGGAAATTGGAAAGAAGAAATGAGAATAAAGCACTTACTAGACTGATGTTGCAGGGTTAAGGTGTCCAACTCCAAACTCAAGTTAGCAGCAATATGCTTTGTTTACTTCCAGTAACATCTTGATTGAAAGGCTTAGATAAAGAAAAAGCGGGGTCGGGCCCCTTAAAGGTTTTTTCTTTTTTTTCCCCGCAAAAGGTCTGTTATGATATATAAAGCGCAGACTTCGTGGGCTTTGCGCTTTTGTCTAAAGCCCGAAACAGCCCAGAAAAGTGAGGACTTTAAGAATGGACTGGTCCTGATCCATCCAAGGCGCAATAGGGTGGGCTTTGCGCTTTTGTGAGCCTGGGTGTGCTTTTTTAAACAGAGGTCGGACCACCAGTCCCACTCCTATCTTCCTCCCTCCCTTTCCTGCACTAATTTCTCTCTTCTCATGTCGAGTTCTGCGCTGGTTTCCAGACTTTCTTTCACCAGATTTCAACAGCCACCCAATACACGTCGGTGATCATATTTCCCATTCGAGATCTGGGACACTACACCACGAACTAGATTGCGACCCAACCCTACCCGGATCGCCTTTGGCCCGGGTTTCGGGACGTAGGAACTGGTTCGCGGTTCTGGGGACTTGCGAATCAGGTAACTATGGTGCATATAGGGGTGTTAGATCAATCCGAAACTAATAATCCAAGCCAAAAAACCGCGACCCGACCATAAATTTTGGGTACCTAACCCAAAATTTTCAAAAAATGTGATTCGGGTACCCAAACCGAAATTTTATTCGGGTATGGTTCGAAGATTTTGCCAATTCGGGTACCTGAAAACGTTTTTTTTTAAAATTTCTTTTGTTGCATCAATGATGTGTAGAAGAGTGGGAGAGAGACATATGAAAGGTTGGATGGAAGCCATGTGTATCCTATGTTTATGGTATGCCTCTATCCAAGTGCCTAGTTTTTTTTTTATTTAAAAATAAGCTACACATGCTCCATTATATTGCACAATGCCTAGAGGCTGCTAAGTTTGTGAAGTTGGTTGCACACTTTCACTAATTAGGAAAATTACAATGGTTGTAATTGGGTAACTACGTGTTGTTGGGTCTATTGACACTTTGCAAAGCGGCCAAAAAAAAAAAAAAAAGGTGAAAACAAAAAAGGGGAAAACATAATCCGGGTTATTGGGTAATCGGAAACCCGACCCGAAATTTTCGGGTACCCGAAAATTTTGGTTCGGTTTCACTTCAAGGGATGGCCAACCCGAACTTTCGGTTACCCGAACCGAAAATCATTTTGGTTTGGGTACCGGATCCATGAACAACCCTAAGTGCATACATGTACAAACATGCAAATGTGTGCACACAAAAAGAGAGAGAGAGCCTGGAGGGGGTATATAATATGTTAGGAAGCTGCCAAAATCAATCTTTAGCATGCCTATCCTCTTAGCTTCATAAGAAGGCCAACCCTATCTGGTATTAGTGTCTCTATTCACGTTCAACTGTTCAGGAATACCACTTTTATTGTCATCCTTGATATGAACATTTAATGCATGACAGATTCTTGGATAGCTGACATGCTTAGGATGTGGTCTTAAATATGGTCAAGGACAGAGATACAAGCTTGTAAAATACGGTGACAAGCCTGAGGTTTAACCTGTTCGAGTTGCTATTTTTGGGGGAGGGGAGGGGCAGGGGTTGTAGGCAATGTAATTTTCTTTTAGCTCTGAGCCTTACTGAGGTCGGTATAGTACATGTGCGAGTAGCTGAGTTCTAGTTTATCTTTATCCTTTTTAGTTTGACCATATCTTGGAGTACTTAGTAGTTAAATAATCTGTGGCGTTTACGTATGGATTTTTTTTTTTTTTGGGGGGAATGAATGCTTTTATTCTTGCTTTCTGCAGAAGTCATATTGCATTAAAAATGGACAGAAATGGGAAACGTTTTTGAAAAATTATTAAACTGAATTATGGGAGACAGCGATATAAAAGATTAGTGATTGCATATTTAAATTTTTCAGCTATTTAGAGGTTAAACTATTGACATAGGAGTGGCTTTGATTTTCTAGCAGCGTCCGGGGATCATGTTAGTGATCCAGAAGCTTCAGGCATTGAACAATTGGTGCTCAGTAGATTACTGAAATGTATACGTAGTTAATATCATCAATTTGTGAATGCTCGAATTTTGCACCTGCATCTTGGAAGCGCGTCTTGCCCATCCAAGTATCCAAGTATTGGAGTAATGCTCAAAGACATTTAATCGTTCACAAAACAAACCAATCAAAAGAGAAATTGGGAACTTCACTAATCAACCAAATATGGTCACTCTTAATGGTGTTAAGCACCGTCACTAGTACAAAATGAGAGCCTTTTATTTTCGGATCCTACAATCATGTCAAACTTGATTGCTGTTCTAGTTTATTCGGCGTTGTTGACTTTCAACTCTAGGTGAGTTGGACTAGAAGTTATTTCCATCAATGGACTACTCAAATGCTTTAAACATATCTCCAAATCAAAATCAAAATCAATACGCAACTCTTGTCCAAGCAGGATTTTGTTTTTCTTTTTTTTTGGTGGTTTTTTTTGGGGGGGGGGGTTGTCACATGTGGCAGCTTACTCTGAATGACAGAGAGGCTGGTTTAGTTGGATCATATATTAAAAACCTTTTGATTGTCTACCCTTTAATGGAAAAAGTTGGCGACGGTTTTGTGAGGCATTCCACTACAGTCGACTATTGAAGCCTATGAGACTTGTTTAGAAAGTGACCTTCAATTTGCAAGAAAGTGCATAGGCCTTAAACCTATCTAGCCCATACATGCTACCTGTGATTAACAATTGTGACTGATTTTATAGCTCTTATTGAGTACTGTTGGATGATATTTAGACCGACAAATCAAGTTAGTGAATTGATAGATTTTCTTATTGCCTGTTCTTCATAGCCTCTCTGCTAGCCTTGACTCTTATACTGCCTACATATGTCCCTAAGCGCGAGCACTGAGGCATCCATTTTTATGGGCTTGCTGCTTGTTGGCAAGAGGAAGTACTCAATGCATTTGCTTGGAGAGCAACACCGGATTATTCAGTTAGTCTTAAATAGCCGAACAACAATTCTATGATAACCAAAACCAAACTCTCTCTTAGTTATCTCGTCCATGAAAAATTGGGTATCAGTGTTGCTCCACTCTGAAGTAAATAAAAGAACAGTTTGGTATCTCACTGATGAAGCCCCAATGGTAACAAGAATACCTCTTGGATATCTCAGGCTGGAATTCACATCATTACTTGTCACAGAAATGGTTCTGAGAGTTGCTTAGTATCAGAATGCAGTTTGTGAGGCTGGTGAGCTTTTTGGTAACTGTGAAAACGCACTGGGAGAAACCTGCCATGCCAATCAAGTGAATCCCAACATCCTGGTGTACTCCACTGCGGAATTTCTAAAAGTTAGAAAGTTCTGCAGTAGATCATTATTATGACAGAAATGATGCAAAAGCTGACATTATCACGGTCAGTGCTTCACAAAGCAGTTAATGGATAATCAGGCTTGGGGGCGTAGCGATAACTTGAGAGCTTCCTCTCGTATATTGAGAATTATAGAATCTATATATTCCTGACACCTGGCAAGACGCGATGAAGACCTGAAAGCTGATCACTGTCAAAGGATTGTGATCAAATGAAGATAATAGGGCACATACATAACTTTGTTTGGAGCTCTTACTCCATTCAAATAGAGTGATAGAGAGAAATATCATGAGCATAAAATGAAATCAAATCTTGAATAAGTATCTCCCCTACAAACCCCTTTCAAATGTAATGTTCAGCTTCTAGGGTAAGTGTTTTTATTCTTTTAACTCCGGGCCTGTTCTTTTCGTGGGTAAATTGGGGTGGGTTGAAGTAGGTTGAAGCGAGTTGAATTTTTTGTTTTTTTATGTGATAAATTGAACTTTGTTAAAATAGTGGAAGTGGGTGGAGTTTTTTTTTATGTGATAAATTGAACTTTGTTAAAATAGTGGAAGTGGGTTGAGATTGGTATTTTGGAAGTTACCAACGAAAAGAACAGGGCCTCCTTACTAAGTTTCATCCGGTTTTAATGAGGTTAAAAATCAAACTATTAGCAAGAAAAGGTAAAAAACAGTCTCATATTCAAGCAAAGTCTTGGGCGTAACCTTTTCAATCATCGCTTAAAGTATCTTAGAAATGGATTTAACTTATTCTTCATCCGTCACATTTTGTTTGCTTGTTATTCCTTGTAGGATGTCCCAAATTGATTGCCTTCTTTCCATATGTAGACAATTAATTGGTATTCACTTCCTTTTATACCCCTTACAATAATGAATAACAATTGCCAAAGAAATGAAAATGAATAAAAATTAATTCTTACAAAAATTTTAAAAAGTGCATTTTCCAATAGCTAGTTGGTCAAAGATATGAAGACACATCTCTTTTGAGGGCATTATTTTATGCTAATCAATATTATTTTAATGAGTCAATATTAGTCAAGCACTTATTCTTTAGCAACCCAAGGGTGTTGTTGCAATGAGAAGCTATTTGACCTAATCCTTAATATGCGTGTTTTGTTAATCCATGCAAGTAAAATGGGTTGAAGGGAGTATTACAGAATGTGGCAGCTCTATTGTTGCCAGAAATCCTAAAATTGCAAATCTTTGGGACCAACCTAGTGGAAGAAACATTAATGCTTAAGCGGCTTGGCAGAGTGGATAGAAAACTGTCTGTCTGATTGATGTCAATGCCAACAATATTCCCTGATTATTTGACGAAATCACTCCAAATACTTCTTGGCTATTAGGAATGGAACATAAGGGACTTTTTATATTCTCATTTTTATGCCATTTATTTGATATTTCTTCAAGATATATCTTTGGCGGTCTTTGTGGAAGCAGTCTTCATTTTCAACACGATTAAGGTTGTGTGATCTTAAGCTGCTTAGATATTGACCGATGATTTAACTGTCTTAATGAGGCATTGTTTGTGTATGAAATTTTTATTGTCAGAATGTTACCTTTCTGTCAGCTTCTCTTCTATCGGCCATTGTTCATTGCACATTTCTTGAAAAATTGTCACTTTCTGCGAGAATTATTGTAAAATTTTGCATTTCTGCCCTGGTAAGATGACTTTATTGTGGGCTCCCCTTTTCATTTTGTATCAAAAATACTTCTTAACACATCAAGTGAATTCCAGTCGTGCAGCTGGAGATGCGGGATCAGCTGTCAAATACTTTGAAGAAAGTGTTGAGTTTTTGTCAAGATCAAAAGCTGAGGATATGGAGGTGATGTACTAGTTCTTCTATATTAGATCGCATATTGGTTTCTCAATAGACTATCCTCGCTCTGATAAGGGACAGTTTGTCATTTTCAGATAACCCATACCCTCTCTGTTTCGCTTAATAAAATTGGAGATTTGAAGTACTATGATGGAGATCTGCAAGCTGCAAGATCATACTATTTCAGATCTTTGGATGTTCGTCGTGCTGCAATGAAAAGTGACTGTCATTCTCCATCTCTGGTTAGCTTCTGTTTGTATCTGTCCAATATTTGTCGTTATTAAATGTCTGTGTTCATGGAATACATAGGGGGAAGGAAAAATATCTTGATATTTCCTCTTTTCTTCGTTGTGTTGAGATTTGGTTTTCTTTTAATTTTCATTCTTGCTTTCATAGGACTTTGTGATGATCTAGGATTCATGTGATTTACCTTATCTAGAGAGTCTTTTGTGTATAATGTGAGTATTCTTTCATCTTCCCTTGTAGCTTTGCATGGTCTCCTTGTTATTTCGTTCTTTCTTTTTTTGTTTAGCTTTGCATAATTCCTTGTTCTGTGTGTGTGCGCGCGCGCGCAGGCGTGCTTATCTGTGCCTTGCTCACTCTTTGGCAGGGCTCACATGGGGGCTCTTGATTCTTTGCATTCGTATACACGATTATCTACACAGAGTACTATTATTTACGAGTTGTAGTGATCTTATGTCAATGATTCAAATATAAGGGCTTGAGATGTTATGAAGTGATTGAAATGAATGCTCCTGTCTAAAATTTAGATGGCAAACAGTCTGTCCATTCGCTCCGTTCTATTAAAGGTGAAAACAATTCTAAAATGACAAATGAATCTGTCCGCGCAAATTGCAAGGTCCAAAACAACCCCTTAAATTATGTTCCAATATGTTTAAAATTTATGGTGTTTGATGTTTCCCCATTATTCACACTTTTTTTGATTTCCTGACCTTAGAAAATTGACACTATATAAGGCCTTGTGTGTCAGTATTCTGATTATTATCATTATGGGGATAAAAATTCAAACAATTTGTATGTTTGAAGGAAATTTAAGAGCAAGTTATAATTTACTTTGAAGTTCATATGAAGTAAGAGAAAATTTTGTTGTGTACTTACAAAGTGAAACATGATAACATCTATAACTCATCTTCTTTTATTAATTTCTAGCTCCATACGGAGATGGAGTAAAGTCTCAATCTTGCTGAAAGCACCTGGTAGTGATACTGGTACATGAGCATGTGACTTGGGGTACTTACGAAGAAAATGTGCACTTTCCAGATTGAATGTCACTTTATGCCCTTTTTCTTGGGTTGGATGAGTGGACTGTGGCAAAATGCCTTACAAATTCGTTGTCTACATTTTTTGTGTGGTAGTAGGCAGTCAAAAAATATTTCATCCAGACTCTTTCAGTAGCAGGCTAGAAGCTCTCTTTGTATCTGGAGATAAGTTTGCTACGGCGGACCTACCTTGTACCCTACTTAAAGTGGGACTCGGGGCATGGATTTGGATTTTTGGTACTAATTAACACATAATTTTGCGCTGATCACAATCTTCTATTAAGATGGTGCGAGAAAGTATAAACATTCCTTATCACCATGACCAAGATGTGCAACCACTGGTCCTAGAAACATGACAAAAAGGTGGCATAAAGTGGTTTGGAATTCACTACTGAAAGTGGACTGTGGCCAAAGTACTGTAGTTGACAATTGTTATTTATCTAGTTACCAAAGATGGTAATAGCTAGGAATGTAGCTTACCAAGTCCCTCGTCAGTGTTCATTGACTCGCTAGAACCAAATTCAGTTCCAATCTCAGTTGTGCATTTCTTTTGACAGTTTCATTCTCCTTTGTAATCCGGAGATATCATGTAAAGTTAGTGAATACCGTATTGTACTTGTTAGTACCTACTGTCTCGCAAAAAACAATATAACAATGATGGTATTATGCGGGGGGAATTTCCAATTAATGTTAGCTCATGTTGGCAGGTCTCGGACTGTACGGACAAAATAGATGCCTGATTGGCTATGGGTTGAGGAATGTTTTTAAAGATATTTTTATCTTATATTTTTTTATTTTTAAATTTTAAAAAGCTACAAATTCTTCTATGGTTAAAATGTCTGTTAGATTGTTAGTAATTTTGCGCAGACTCTCTAGTTAGTTTCTTTTTGGAGATCTAGTGAAGGTTTCTTGAATTTGAATTATAATTCTCTGCTCAGACCACCAGACAAACCCTCGGGGGGGGGGGGGGGAAGGTGTATATAATGTCATTAATTGTGTATGTTTCTCTTTTGTATTATAAATAGCTGGTGCCAGCTTGTAATTGTTCAGAGTACTTGTGCTAGTATCTATTTTGGATTAAGATATAGTTGGATGGGAAAACACTTGCCTGTAATGGTGAAGGGGTAGATGCTTCTGTTGAGCCAATCAGGAAAACGAACTGATTCCATGAATATTCGTCTCTGCAAGAAGGGACGGTGAAAGTTAGTCAATTGGGTTTCCCCATCTCAAAATAGCTCCCCTCTTATAAGCTGTAAGACTTGAGAAAACATCCCAAGCAAAAAAGAGGAGCATTTTTCTAAAGCAGAAGCATACAATATTTTGATGCATCCTATTTCTTCCGAATTTAACTGCCTTGAATTGGTTGTGGTGTCTGTCTCAATTTTGGGACCTCGGGTAATGAAGTGGGTTCTTTTCCGCCTTTAATGTCATCCTATGGATGCTGTTTCTTGTTGTTATTGCAGGCTTTAGATGTGGTAGTTTCTTTGGCAAAGGTGGCTGATGCAGACAGAGGTCTTGGAAATGAGGAGGGAGCTAATGCTGGCTTTTGTGAAGCCATAAATCTATTGCAGTCACTGAAGATAAGTGCTAACGATGTGGCAATCGAGCAACGGGTAAGTTTTTATGGCTAAACTCTGAAACTGGTGAAAATTTTGTTATCAATGAAAAGTCTCCTTTCTTTCCATTGGATTTGAAGCTTGACTGAAGAGGGGTTTTAACTAGAATCTGCTAGGCTGCCCTTTGATAGGCAGGTTTGTGACTTCTAATATTGGGACTGGACTTGCTCTTGACTGGGAAAATCCTCAAAACCAACGGTTTTAGGTGGCTGAATGTCTAAAAGTAGTGCTGAAAAATCATAGGCATAAATTGTGAATATTCTTGATAAAAGTTAACTACTTACAGAGCCCTTTTCATCCCTCCCCTTTACAACAGAATGGCAGAACCTGGTGGCCTATTTGCTTTTCATGCCTCTGGTTCCTGCATGTGCAGCCATATTGTTACCTGCTTCCTGGTTTGACTTTGACATAGAAGGGATTTCAAATAAAGCTTACTCTCTTTGAACTTGCTTTGCAGCGTCAATCAGTGCTGGAGTTCCTCAATAGCCAAATTGCAGAGAAACAGCGGACCAATTAGAAAATGGCTCACCTGCGGAGGAAGTATGTGAATAAATACTCTTTATGATCCTGTTTGGGTATATGTACCTATAATAAGCTCGGCTTTTTATGGAGATGAAGAGCCTCGAACTGAAACTGAATGAAGCTCCTGTTTCAAGAACTAATTGAAAACTCAGGTACTTGAAGATGCTTTATGGACAGCCCCTATTGTATGAAGAGAATTCAGGCTTGCTTGGTTTATCTGCTTGACGAACAATCCTCCCCTGGATAATGACGACATATTTTGTCCATCTGTCTTCCTCATCGGATATCGTACAGAGAACCTCGGTGAACTGTGCTGATGTTGTAACATTTTCCCTGTTGCCCTGAGTTCGCTTAATCTCTGTGTTTCCTGGTGTGATGAAATCTGTTGGAGATGGCATGTTTATGGTGTCCTATAATCGTACAGTAATGTATTCTGGGACTTTGGCCAATGTTGCTCTTCCTCTCTCCTTTCTACTTGGGTTGGATAAAATAGGCTTCGCATCTCCTTGTTTGCGATGCTCTCCACCTTCTCAGACCCTTGAGAAGTATATGTCATAGCGGTGGCAAGAAAATGCTATTCAAACGTTAGTGGGTGCTTTGCATCTTTGATAAAGGGCGCTAATGACTGGTGGTTTCTGTGTGTCGTTCTGTAGTGCATGGATACTCTTCCCGCCTCTCCCCCCCCCCCCCCCCGGCCCCCCAAAAAAAGGAAAAAAAAAAAAACAAAATGTCTTTCATTCCCCGCCTTTTTTTGTGTGTGTGAAAGAAGACGCAGACGCTGACTACAAAGGTAGGATTTAACTCCAAACGCTCCAAGGTATTATTATTATTATTATTTTTTAAATGAACAAATCGTAGATGTCATCTGCAGCGGGCCAAGCAAATGGCCAAACCCTGGTGGATTAGAGGCTTGGAATGCATTTTGAGATTGGGTGGTGCGTCTCATGTGCACCGTTCTTCCGCCGAGCGACATTGATTTTTTATTTTTTATTTTTTATTTTTATGTATTCTTTGAAGTAGAATGACATTTTAATCTTGCTTGAATTGGATGACAAGTATAAAATCCACGAATAGGAGGCATTGGTGCACCTACTTACGTGTTGTTTGGTAAAACAAAATGTGCAGGTGGTTAAGCATTATGTTGACTAGTTAATAATTATTGTCGTAGTGGAAAGTTCAAGTATTAACTGTTATAGGACGGCTATTGAATACAACAATTCAAGTAAATATATTCGATGAATTTACAGAATGAGTCAGTAGGTAAATGTAAAATAATATAGAAAGGTATGGATAATTTACTAGAAATAATGTTAATGAATGGCATTTTGAAACGAAAACCATGAAATACCACATTAAAAATATCAAAAGCTAATTATCTTACTTTTTTTAGAAATGCTACTTAGTGTTAGATGTTACCAAAAATGCTAGTTTAAAAATAGTGTTTTAGTTTAATCAAAATAGTAAGAGACCGTTTGGGTTAGAAAGGAGGAATAGAATGCAAATGAAACCAAGAGTTATGGTAAAGATTTTGATTTCTAATATTGTTTGCTTGATTCAGCCCATGGACATGGAATGAGAAAAAATTGATTTCAAAGTATGAGTTAACTACAGTAACATGAACCAAATATCAAATATAAAAAAATAACAATTTTGTACCAAGATCAAAAAGATAATAAACCAAATGATTCTAAATATTGTTCCAGACACTAATTACCTAAGTACGGATTCAATCCTTCACCTTCAAATTGTAAAGCTTGTCGTAGAGTTACAAATTTAACCACTACTTCGATTTGTAGATAATATTTATAGCATAGAAAAGTAGGGATCGATCCCACAAGGAAAGATTATGTGAAAAAGCTAGTTTAATTCTAAATGATTTTACCACTCTAATTTATTGCTTCTTCTCTTTGTATTTCTAAAATAAATCAAATTTAATAAATAAAAATCTAAAAAAAATACTTAATATTGCTCCTAAATATTCTAAATTTAGTTCTAAAAATAAAATAGTAAATAGCTATCCTAAATATTCTGGAAAATAAAAACAGAAATAATAACACAATATTCAACTGAAAATTAAAACAGAAAATAACAAGCAGAAAATTAATATTAAAAATTACAAAAAGTAATCCAAATTAATATTCTGACTTTCTAACTCCAACATTATATGTAATTAAATTCAGAAAAATCAAAACAGAAAATTAACTCCAGAAAATGCAAATAGAAAATAAAATCTGAAATTAGAGAAAAATAACCTGAACTAATATAAATATGAAAATAAATAACAAAATTGCCCAGATTTTAGGATGTAATTTTCTGAACTTAACAGGACCTAAAAAAACATGAAATAAAAATTAAAAATGTAATTTTCAGACTTATTGAAATAAAAACCTGCACATATCCAATTCACGAAATAATTCTGAAAACTTATCAAATAATTTCCAAAAGTTCTGAAATTAAAATAGCAGCAGAACAGGACACTATATAAACCCTTGAATGGATTAAAACTTGAAAAAATGTAAAAGGAACTATTTTTAACTTAATTTCTAACAAACCGGTAATTAAGCAGCAAAACAAAATATAAATTAAATCTGAAAATTATAATCACACTAAAAATCAAAGTCTAACTGATCTAATATTACCAAGACACTTCTAAAAGACTCTCTTTTGGGGGGGTAAACGAAATTTATATTAAAGCTAATAATTGAAAAATAAAAATTGACAAACTAAACAAATTGACTAAGACGCAACAAATAATTATCAAAGATATCAAATTTATGAAAAATGCTTAGCATAATCTATATCAACCATACAAATTACTATTTATCATCAACACACAAATCAATTTTGCCCATGAGTTAGACTGCAGAAGACACCCACCAGCGGATCTTTCCCGTTTTTCCTTATATTATAGTTTACTTAGGTGTAGCCCTAATATAAACCCTACTAATTTTGATAACCCTCACACCAGCATCAGAATTTAATCAAACTAGAGCATTATGTATTAGAAAAATATCATCTAACGCCTTGTAACCAATTTACCAGCAAACTGATTTAACAAAGATTTATAACGATTACCTAATTAAAAGATATGAGTTTGAGCCATCCATGATTAATTAGGATGATACTAATGCTTAAAGGACTATAACTTTTACGTATTAAAGCCTTTTAAACTATCATATAAATTCGTATTAAACTAACTAGCATGCATTCTAATTAAAATAACACAAATATCATGAACGATAAGTACTAATCGCTATAGAATCATGAATAAAAATCAACTAGATAATAAAGTATAAAACTTGTTTCAAAATAATTAATTTAGCATGGTTTCAAATAGATTATACTCAGCACAAGGAAATTACTCACTCATATTGAAAACAAAATCACAAAATTCACCCAAATCATTCATGTTTAACAATAATTTAAACAACAAAAAAAGTATAAAATAAAAATAAAGCACTCCTACTTTGATGATGAAGATGGTGATGAATGATGCTTATGGTGAAGGAGAAAGAAGGCTGCGTGATTATGGGCTAGGCGTAAGGAGGTTGAAGGCCGTGGAATGTTGATTGGAGGAGATTGATGATGATGGAGCCGTGATGATGGTGTGAGGTTTGGGGATGGAGACCGAAAGAAGGCAACCGTGGGCTATGATTTTATGGTAGATGATGATGATGATAATATATGATGAGGAGGAGAAGAGGGTGGGGTAGGGTTTTAGCTACTAGGTTTTTCCCCCCCTTAGACTCCTTCTCCCCCAAGTCTTCTAGCTTCTCTTCAACTCTTCTAACTCTAGTCCAAATAAATTATTATGAAAATATTATTTTTCACAAATTATTATTTTTGGACCGACTTGATAGCCAAGCATGTAAAATCCGAACTTCGACGTCTTCTCTTCTCCTCTTTGTTTTATTAATGCTTAACCTGAAAAATATATAAAATAAAGTAAATTAGACGAAATAATATATATAATACAATTGAAATAATTATTGAAACAATGCATGATTTTTGAGTTAACAAATTCTCCCACACTTAGACTTTGGACGTCCTCGTGCAAAGAAATCTTAGACTCGACCTAAAACGGACTCTCTTCCTTTCTTATAAAGTCATGCATAAATATGAAATTTATAATAGGCATTAGCTTGCTTTAAAAATAGTTTTATTGAAAATTAACTAGTTTTTCCTCCAATAAGTGAATAATTACTAGACATCCAGCTATCATCAAAGAGTTTATTCATCAACCTCACAACATTTTTATAATGAAGTAACAAGATTAATAATTATCCATCTCTTTTAAATATGCATACACCGATCAAGAGGTCTAAAAAAATTTATGATAGAAAAATTGAGGTACGGTGTAACTATAGAGACAATTGAACTAGATAGAATAACTCATTGAATTGATTCTAAACTTACCTTGTATTTATTTTTCTTTTCTTCTTCTTCCTTTTTTTTTTTTCAAACTCCACTTTCGCATATATTCGAGGCCCATATAGGGTCCTAGAAATTAAACACTCCCTGTCTCACACTCATCCGAGTAGAGGTGTTGGAGCAAACATTTTATTTTCATCATTATTTTTATTTATTTTATTGACTTACTAGTATGGAAGCAAGCTTTCCAGTGGCAGTATTGCTTCAAAGGGTAACACTCATCAGCACATGCCTTAAAGGGGTGCTTGTCATTTCCGATTTTGACTCTCTTTTTTTTTTCTTTTTTTTTTGAGTTATTCTACTAATTCAATAAATGGGCTAGGTCATTTTATTACCTCTGAAGCGGATATAATACATGACCAAATAAAATAAACAATCATGACAGTTACTCATTAAAGAGATATATGAGGATCAACTCAAACTTCTCTGAAAGACAGCTAGCATACTTAGAAGTCTTCACTCATAAACTATAAATAGCTAAGAAAACAAAAATTTTAAGCAAGGAAGCCTAGTATAAACTCATATCATGCATTATTTATAAGAATTTTTTTTTTCTTTTTTTTGTTTCAAAATAAATACGACAGGAGTTAAATGCAGGATACACCCCCTCCACACTTAATTCATGCATTGTCCCTAATGCATGCAAAAAGATAGAAATAACGAAAATAAAAGTAAAATTAAGTGTATACTTCCCTAAAAACATTGGGTTGCCTCCCAACCAGCGCCTTTGTTTACAGTCGTTAGCTCGACGCAAACGAGCTCATGGATCCTCTAGTTGGATCTCTTCCACTAAACATACCTGATCTCCTTTCATAAAAGTGCTTTAATCTGTGACCATTTACCTTGAAAATCTTGTTAGTAGCAAAGGATTTAATCTCAACAGCACCATGTGGGTAAGTCTTTACTACCATAAAAGGTCCTAGCCGTCTAGAGTTTAACTTACCAGGAAAGAGTATCAGTTTTGAATTGAATAATAGCACTTTCTCACCTACCTGAAATTCTTTTATGACAAGTTTAGCATCACGAAATGCTTTGGCTTTACCTTTATAAATGACTGAATTGTCATGGGCTTCCAAGCGAATCTCTTCTAGTTCCTGCAACTGCAATTTATGTTCTCTTCTTGCTAACTCATAGTCAAGATTACATTGCTTCACAGCACAATATGACTTATGTTCTATCTCAACAGGAAGATAACATGGCTTCTCAAAGACTAACCTATAAGGTGACATTTCAATAGGGGTCTTGTATGCAGTCCTATAAGCCTAAAGCGCCTCATCTAGCCTAAGACTCCAATCTTTCCTGTCTGGCCTAACTACTTTCTCAAGTATACCCTAGATTTCTTTATTAGACATTTCAGCTTGGCCATTTGTTTGGGGGTGATAACTAGTAGATATCTTATAAGTCATATGATATTTGGCTAACAAGGCACCTAAAGTTCTATTATAAAAATGTATCCCCCTATCACTGATGATTGCTCTTGGTACTCCATATCTATGCAGAATCAGAGATTTAATATGTTTCACCACAGTTTTAGCATCATCAGCTTTAGTAGCTACAGCTGCTACCCATTTGGACACATAGTCAACAAGTACAAGAATGTAAGTGTACCCAAAAGAAGGGGAAAAGGGTCCCATGAAATCAATATCCCATACATCAAAAATTTCACAAATATAAACATTATATAAGGGCATTTGATTCCTTCTTGATAAGTTTCCAGTCCTTTGACATGCTTCACATCTTTTACAAAAATCATAAGCATCACGAGAAATAGTAGGCCAATAAAATCCACACTCAAGAACTTTATGTGCTGTTCTTTTGGGTCCAAAATGTCTCCCACTTTCTGAAGAATGACAGAAGGTTAGAATAGAATGAATTTCACTGTCATTAACACAACACCTTATTATCTGATCACCACAAAATTTCTATAGGTATGGCTCATCCCAAACATAGTATTTAGATTGAACTCGTATCTTATCTTTTTCGGCTCTAGACAAGTCAATGGGAAAAGTTGTGGTGACTATGCAGTTCACAATATCAGTATACTAAGGTAATCTACTACGGACAGCATACAAAGTCTCATCAGAAAAACAATCACTAAAAGGACTACCACTTTCTCCCGTTTCCAGTCTACTAAGATGGTCAGCAACTAAGTTCTCAGCTCTAGGTTTATCTTTAATTTTCAATTGAAATTCTTACGGTAGTAACATCCATCTCATTAATTTGGGCTTTGAATCTTTATTTTCTAGCAGATGTTTAAGAGCATAATGATCAGAGTAAACAGTAACTTTCATACCCAACAAGTAAGGACGAAACTTTTTAAGAGCAAAAACAACAACATGCATCTCCTTTTCTATAGTGGTGTAATTACACTGTCCAGAGGTGAGAGTTCTAGAAGCATAGTAAATCACATGCGATACTTTCCCAACTCTTTGACGTAAAACTGCCCCACCTGCCTTATCACTAGCATCATACATTAACTCAAAAGGTAAGGCCCAATTTGGGCGTTGCACAATAGGTGAAGTAGTCAATTTCAACTTCAACTGATCAAAAGCCCTCATACAATCATTATTAAAATAAAATGAAGCATCTTTTGTAAGCAATGCACATAAAGGAGAAGCAATCTTAGAAAAATCTTTAATAAACCTCCTATAGAACCCTACATGCCATAAGAATGATCTCACATCCTTGACACACCTGGGATGGGGTAAAGATTGAATGATGTCAACTTTTGCTTTATCTACCTCTAATCCCCTCGATGACACCACATGTCTAAGTACTACCCAACGCTCCACCATGAAATGATACTTTTCAAAGTTAAGTACCAAATTGGTCTCAATACAACACCTAAGCACTAAAGTAAGATGATGTGAGCATTCATCAAATGAATCACCATGTACAGTAAAGTCATCCATGAAAACTTCCATAATTTTGGTGATAAAATCAAAAAAGATACTCATCATACATCTTTGAAATGTAGCAGGTGCATTACATAGACCAAAATGCATATGTCTAAAATTATAAGTGCCAAAAGGATAGGTAAAGGTGGTCTTTTCCTGATCCGCAGGAGTTATGGGAACCTGAATATAATCTGAATAGCCATCTAGAAAGCAATAATATGACCTCCCATCTAATCTCTCTAACATCTGGTCCATAAAAGGCAATGGAAAATTTTCCTTCTTAGTGACCCTGTTAAGCTTTCTATAGTCAATGTACACTCTCCAACCACTCTGGACTCTAGTAGGTATCAACTCACCTTCCTTGTTTTGCACTACTGTTGTTCACCCCTTTTTAGGAACCATATGGATAGGACTAACCCATTCAGAATCAGTAATGGGATATATTACTCCAGCATCTAACCACTTAAAAATTTCTTTTTGGACTACCTCCATCATAGGTGGATTAAGTCTCCTATGAGGATCCCTCTTAGGCTTAACATCTTTCTCTAATGTGATCTTATGTGAGCATAAGGTAGGACTAAGTTCCTTGAGGTCTACTAAAGTCCACCCTATTACTTTGCTATGTTCTCTAAGCACCTTAACAAGTTTTTCCTCTTGGTCAAGGGTAAGTGCATTAGAGATGATGACAGGCAAAGTCTCATTATCCCCCAAATAAGTATATTTCAAATTCTCAAGTAAAGATTTCAATTCCAGTTTAGGGGGTAAAATGCTAAAGGGAAGTAATTTAGCATGATTTTCAGGCAATTCAAGCTGGTTAGGTCTATTCTGCACTTGCCAGTGGAACAAAGACCCTATCACATCAACTAGATTATCATTAACCTGGTATGGCACTTTTTGAAACTCAACATGATCAAGACTCTTAGTAAGCACAGTAAATAATTCATCTTTATGAGACAAGTCATAAATATCTCGGGATAACTCATCAATAACATCAAGTGCATACACATAATTCACATCAGCAGGAAATCTCATGGCATCAAAAATATTAAATTTGATCACTTCATCATCAAATTCCATGGTTAATGCTCCTTCATACACATTAATTTTAGTCCTAATTGTTTTCAAAAATGGCCTACCAAGCAAGATAGGAATATCATGACATGCATCACCCATGTTCATCACATAAAAATCAGCAGGAAACACAAGCTCATTCACTTGGACTAAGACATCCTCTAAAACTCCATCCGGGTAAGTACTGCTCCTATCAGCTAACTGAATCACTATACCAGTTTTCTTTAACTCTCCTAAGTTCAGTTTGTCATAAATAGACCTGGGCATAACATTAATAGAAGCACCCAAGTCAAGCATAGCCTTATCGAAGTAAAGGTTTCCTATTTTACAACGAACAGAAAACACACCTGGGTCTTTGCACTTAGGGGAAAGTTTCCTTTGGAAAACTGCAGACACATTTTTCCCCCACACTTACCTTTTCATTACCTACTAACTTTCTTTTAGAAGTACACAATTCTTTCAAGAACTTAGCATAGCGAGACACCTATTTAATGGCATCAAGGAGGGGTATGTTGATCTCTACCGTCCTAAATATCTCTAAGATCTCTTGGTTAGCCTCATTCACCTTAGAAGTAGGGCTCCGAAATCTACTAGGAAAGGGTGAAATTGGCTTAAAAGGTTCTCTTTTCTTCTCTCCTATTTCCTTAGTAGTTAGATTAGAATCTGTATCTAACTCTGATTCAGCACCTTTGACCTCTAACTCAGGTTCTAATTCTCTACTCTTTCTAGGTTCTTTTAGCTCTTTCCCACTCCTAAGTGTCATGGGAGTAACATTCTCCTTAGGGTTAGGGTAAGGTTGAGATGGTAACATATTTTGCATTTGAGCCTGCAAGTTGCTAACTGTGGTATCAGTTACAGTCTGTCTCTCTTGAACTTGCTTAAGAGTTGTCTCCATACTCTGGAACCTATCATCCATCTTCTTAAGGACTTGTTCTAGTAGGAAGTTGGTCCTATCGTGACTAGAAGATTGACGAGATGCTTGGTTAAAACCAGGTGGGTTGGTTTTAGGACCATACCTAGGATTAGGGTGATCTCTCCATCCTTCATTATAGGTGTTAGAATATGGATCATACCTCCTTTGATCTTGGTTAGAATAGATAGCATTAATATTTCTCTCTTGAAGTGTATGACATGCATTAGTAGGATGCCCCTTTAGATAACAAATTCCACATATGACTGCTTTTTATACTCCTCCAGTAACTATCTTGTTTAACATAGCAGTGATGTGTGATAACTGACTCTCTACAGATGAGCTAAAGTCAATCGCATTAACCCTTTTAATTTATGACTCCCTAGCACCAAACTGTTGAGTATTTAGGGCAATTAAATTGAATAAATCTCTAGGCTCTGCTGGAGTATTATTAACTCGAGTCCCCCCACTAGCTGCATCAACCATATTACGATCCATAGGAAGCAACCCTTCATAAAAGTATTGAATCAACAACTGTTTAGTTATTTGATGTTGGGGATAACTAGACACAGTTCATTAAATCTTTCTCAGTACTCACAAAAAGTTTCCCCATTCATTTGTTTGACACGACATATTTGCTTCCTAATTGATCCAATTCAGGATGCTGGAAAAAATTTCTCTAAAAATAATTTATGCAATACAGTCCATGTAGAGAAAGATCCAGCAGGCATGTAATACAACCAATCTTTAGCATTGCCAAGCAAAGAAAAAGGAAAGGCTCACAACCTAATTTGGTCTTTAGGAATCCCCTCAGGCACTATAGTAGAGCATGTGATAAGGAATTCACTAATATGACGTTATGGGTCCTCACCAACTAATCCATGAAATTTGGGTAGCAAATTGATGAATTTAGAGTTCAATTTTAGAGATTTATCTAATGCAGCATAAGTAATGGACAAAGGTTGGGCTTCTAGATTAGGAGCAGCAAGTTCAAGAAGAGTAGGCATTCTTACCTCTTCAGTTTTAAGAATTACTGGTTCAGAATAACCTTCTTTGTTTTTAGCTTCCAACGTTTGCTCATTGTGTTCTCCAATCTCGTTACTACCCCTTAATTTCATAAATTAGAGGCAACCAACAAAAATTAAAATAGTAGAGTTAAAACAAAATAATAAAAGCAGTAAAATTAAATAGAAATAAACTAACGATTTTATTTTCTTTCCCTGGCAACGGCACGAAAATTTGTAAAGCTTGTCATAGAGTTACAAATTTAACTATTATTTGGATTTATAGATAATATTTATAGCATAGAAAAGTAGGGATTGATCCCACGAGGAAAGATTATGTGAAAAAGTTAGTTTAATTCTAAATGATTTTACCACTCTAATTTATTGCTTTTTCTCCTTGTATTTCTAAAATAAATCAAATTTAATAAATAAAAATCTAAAAAAATACTTAATATTGCTCCTAAATATTCTAAATTTAATTCTGAAAATAAAACAGTAAATAGCTATCCTAAATATTCTGAAAAATAAAAACAGAAATAATAACACAATATTCAACTGAAAATTAAAACAGAAAATAACAAGTAGAAAATTAATATTAAGAATTACAAAAAGTAATCCAAATTAATATTCTGACTTTGTAACTCCAAAATTATATGTAATTAAATTCAGAAAAATCAAAACAAAAAATTAACCCCAGAAAATGCAAACAGAAAATAAAATCTGAAATTAGAGAAAAATAAACTGAACTAATATAAATATGAAAATAAATAACAAAATTGCCTAGATTTTAAGATGTAATTTTCTGGACTTAACAGGACCTAAAAAAACATGAAAGAAAAATTAAAAATGTAATTTTCAGATTTATTGAAATAAAAACCTGCACATATCCAATTCACGAAATAATTCTGAAAAATTATCAAATAACTTCCCAAAATTTCAAAATTAAATAGCAGCAGAATAGGACACTATATAAACCCTAGGATGGATTAAAACTTGAAAAAACATAAAAGGAACTATTTTTAACCTAATTTCTAACAAACCGGTAATTAAGTGGCAAAACAGAATATAAATTAAATTTGAAAATTACAATCACACTAAAAGTCAAAATCTAACTAATCTAATATTACCAAGACACTCCTAAAAGACTCTCTTTTGGGGGGTAAATGAAATTTCTAGTAAAGCTAATAATTGAAGAATAAAAATTGACAAACTAAACAAATTAACTAAGACGCAATAAATAATTATCAAAGATACCAAATTTATGAAAAATGCTTAGCATAATCTATATCCACCATGTAAATTGCTATTTATCATCAATACCCAAATTGATTTTATCCATGAGTTAGACTATAGAAGACACCCACCAGCGGATCTTCCCCGTTTTTCTTTATATTATAGTTTACTTAGATGCAGCCCAATATAAACCCTACTAATTTTGATAGCCCTCACATCAGCGTAAGAATTTAAACAAACTAGAGTATTACATATTAGAAAAACATCATCTAACGCCTTGTAACCAATTTACCAGCAAACTAATTTAACAAAGATCTATAACGGTTACCTAATTAAAAGAGATGGGTTTAAGCGATCCATGATTAATTACGGTGATACTAATGCTTAAAAGACTATAACTTTTACGTATTAAAGCCTTTTAAACTATCATATGGATTCGTATTAAACTAACTAGCATGCATTCTAATTAAAATAACACGAATATCATGAACGATAAGTACTAATCGCTATAGAATCATGAAGAAAAATCAACTAGACAATAAAGTATAAAACTTATTTCAAAATAATTAATTTAGCATGATTTCAAATAGAGTATACTAAGTACAAAGAAATTACTCACTCATATTGAAAATAAAATCACAAAATTCACCTAAATCATTCATGTTTAACAATAATCTAAACAAAAAAAAATGTATAAAATAAAAATAAAGCACTCCTACTTTGATGATGAAGATGGTGATGAATGATGCTTATGGTGAATAAGAAAGAAGGCTGCGTGATTATAGGTTAGGCGTGAGGAGGTTGAAGGCCGTGGAATGTTGATTGGAGGACATTGATGATGATGGAGCCGTGATGATGGTGTGAGGTTTGGGGATGGAGACCGAAAGAAGGCAGCCGTGGGCTATGATTTTATGGTGGGGTAGGGTTTTAGCTACTAGGGTTTTTTTTTTCCTTAGACTCATTCTCCCCAAGTCTTCTAGCTTATCTTCAACTCTTGTAATCTTAGCCCAAATAAATCATTATGGAAATATTAGTTTCCGTAAATTATTATTTTTGGACTGACTTGATAGCTAAGCATGTAAAATCCGAACTTCGACGTCTTCTCTTCTCCTCTTTATTTTATTAATGCTTAACCTGAAAATTATATAAAATGAAGTAAATTAGACGAAATAATATATATAATATAATCAAAATAATTATTGAAACAATGCATGATTTTTGAGTTAACACAAACCAAACAAAGTATGAACTTTGTGGATTGCTTTTCATAGGCCCAAGGTGTGAGCTCTTTAACTTTCATGGGTTCGTGCTCGGCTCGCTATTGATGCTTTCTGTGATTTCATCCACGAGCTTGGCATGTAATAAGCCAAATCGGGTGCCAGTCGCTCATTCAGATAAAAGTTCTAGTTGAGTTGGCCTTGGAATTTGGCGAGCTTGAAAAGTTTAGATTTAGGCTTAGTTCAGAGGCAAATTTCCTAGAACTATGCTTAGTACTCCTTTTTGTTTGTTTTTGTTTAAAAAGTTTCCAAGTTTGAGGCTACAACCTAAGCTAAATTCTAAATTTTTGCATTGGATTCAAGTTGAAATAAAATTTTGTTGATCGTAACGGTGATTTCATACTCTCCCCACAAGCACAGAAAAAAATGCACCAAAATAGCTAAACTAAGCCAAATCGAGTCGAGTCGAGCCGAGCCTTGTTGGGCTCGAACTCAGGCTTGGCTCAGTATGCTTTTGAGTTGGCTTGGCCTCGATTTGAATCAACCCAAGTCTCGTTTTGACCAATTTGAACATGAGGAATCGATGAGCCGGCTTGGTTCCATTACAACCTAGTCTGGATAACGGTACTAGTTGTTAAAACTTCCTTTTAGAGAACAGTGAAAAGTTTGCTTATAAATAGTCATACGAAAAATTTTATTGGTGATGCTACAAGGAAAGGCTAAGGTTGATCTACTGACTATGGGTTCTAAAATAGTGGAGCATTGTTTTGGTCATGGTCTCATACTTTAAACATCGATATATCTTTCTTGAATGTTGCAAAGTCGTAGAGTACAATTTCATTGAGCATGTTAAATTGTTAAAATACAAGTCATGATCACCCACTTTTAAAGAGGAAAAATCTACTGACGATTTAGCAGCAAGTTATTAGCTTGAATACAAAAATCTAGAAAATAAGATATCTGGACATTATTTTACCTACTGAAATTATGCTAAGATTTATCTAACATATTATTGTACCTACTAAAAAAGTCATTGAAGACATCTAAGATATTTGATTGGGATGCTAAATTATTACACTACAGGGCTGGTAATTCTTGGACACTTCTACCATTTCTCCACCACAATCTAAGGAGGTGGAACGAGCATAAATAGGACATTAGAACCCCTTGTATAAGCATCCACAACAGGTAAAACACCATAAGAGACTGAAAAAGAGGAATCCTTAGAATATTTTAAGCGTGTAAGTCTTGTGTAATTAGTCTTGCTCAGTCCTTGTACAATCCTTGAAGGTTATAATAAAAGTATTGTTTCGGCCATACCACTTGGCCCCTCTTTCCTAACGAGGGATATCAGGGCAAGGTTTTGGGAGTCTTGTTTGAGCTAACTCTCATTTTCCATTTTTGATTAGGGACTGAACTATAGGGGAGACTCTGCTGACATAGTTAGAGACTGTGAGATTTGTTGGTCTGAGATCACGTTATCTTGGTTAAGTGTTGGATGCTTACCAAGTTATTATGGTAGATCTTTCGGCATCAGCTAGCTCACTTCAAAATCTCGATAGCAGCAATTAGCGTACTTAGTGCACAGGTATTAAGTACTATTTGAAACGGTGAAATTTACGGGATATGGTGGTGGTGATAAGAAAACTGCATCAATAGATCCAAAGGAGAAAAATAAGCATGAGATCAAGGTAAGACAACTTATTTATGTTCTCTTCGTTACAGCAGAGGACGAGTTTCTACACCGGATCAAGGGTTGTAAAACGCCAAATGATGTTTGGGGTATTTTAGAAACACTCTTCACAAAGAAGAATGAACCTAAGCTACAGTGACTAGAAAATGAGCTCGTGTCCATCAAACAAGGAGACATAATGATAAGTCATTACTTTACAAAAGTTAAATCCTTGGGTGATGAAATTCAAAAGATAGATGCTAAAAGTGTAGTTAATAGGACTAGAATGCTTCGAATTATTATTAAAGGCTTGGAACTCAAATATAGTGCCCTAGTCACAACAACTTAGGATTGGCCAACTTAACCGTCTTTAGTAGAAAGCATCTTGCCAACCAAGAATAACTAAATAAACAAATATCTAAGGTCTCCATAAAAGAGGCTAGAAAGGCTCTCTTCATAAGGAGAGCACTTCAAGGGCGAGGTAAAGGTGTGAGATGGTACAATGGCATTAGAGAATCATCGGGAAGAAGGCAACCAAGGTGGCAACAAGGATATTATGGATGAAGTCCATCTCGAGGGGGAGCACATCAAGCTTAAAGAGAAAGGGAAGAAAGGAGATATCATCGTCAACAAGATCAATGTTTCAAATGTGGTAAGAAAGGGCATTTTTCTCGAGATTGCAAATGCTTTTACAAATAATGATAGTGAAGAAGAATGGGACTTCCAGTCATCTTTTGTAATAGAATCAAGTAAATGGTGTAGAAGTAGCTACAACATGTGTCGAGGAGCTAAAGAAGCAAACCACTCTTATCACTATGAGCAATAACTCCATCAACTATCAAGATGATTGAATTGTGGTGCTTAAACTACCTGACAGGAGGCACGAACAAACCTCAAAGCATGACTGAATATAAAGGACATCGGGTTGTAGTGACAACAAATGACTCAAAAATGTCGATCATCCATATAGGTAAAACTTTAATTATTCCTTAATTCAGTCCACATTGTGCGTAGCTATAAAATGTCTATCATATGCTTGGAATGAAGAAAAACCTACTGTCAGTGTCCCAACTCACGTTTGCAGGAAACTATATGGTTTTTGGGCCTATGATGTGAAGGTATATTGTAGCCTAAAACCCATATATCCCCCACTTATGGAAGGACGAAGGTTGGTGATGCGGAATAGAATCCTCAAACTCCTAAGATCAAAGACAACAATGAAAATAATCACAGCAAAGAATGCTCTTTTCGATTCAATCTCAAACAATCAATAAGAGTGTAAGTTTTATCCCAAGGTAAGACCCAAAGATAGATAAAATACTTCCCACGAAGTTCCTCTTTTAAAGGCTCATAGCCACCCAAGAAGAACTCTAAAGGAAAGATTCAAAACTTTCCACCAAATTCCTCTCCTACAGGCTCTTAGCCACCAAAAAAGAATTCTCAAGGAAAGATACTACTTACTACTCTTGAATAAAGAGATAAAGATCTAGAGATTTTAGTGAGGGAGAATGGCCGTTTGCCTTTCCATTCATAATTTAACTCAAGTTGAGTTTACATGGAAGTACTAGAGTCTATAAAAAAAATTTGAGGGAGGGATCACCAGTTATAATAACGGGCAAGTGTATCAATAAGGGAATTATAAATTACCTTAGAAAAATAAATCAAATTACTAAGATAATTACAATCAAGATGAGCTATATTTTTTATGCTTCCCCCTCCTTCTAGAAGGCTTCTAGAAGGCTCTACACCTTAAATGGGGGCCCCAACACTTGGAAGATCGTCCTTGTATGTTTAGAATCTGCCTGTGCTAATTAATCTCAAAGATAACAGCTATACACTCCTCAATTGAGGCTAAATTTTAGATTTCTCTAAAACTAAAATTTTGTACATACTCTATATATTTGGAACATTTCTCCAATATTGAAAACCAATGTCAAATTTTAGCATATAGGGCTAAAATAGACCTTGTCTTGAATCAGAAAAACTTAGGCATTCCTCTTTTGGGCTTCGTTTGGTAGGATTTGAACTTAACTCAAATTCAACAAGTTTTTGACAAAAACTAGCACTGCACGATGTTAGTCTTAAAATGTGTTACCGCAAGTGCACGATGCTAGTTGTAGCTATCAATGGCAAGTACGGGTCGTGTCCATAGGGAACTCGGTTTCAACCACCGAACCAACCTATAACGCTCTATTCAGGCCAGAATCTACTCAAATTGGTTTTCACTAAAGAATAGTTCTATTCTACTTAAGACTACTGCTATTATCTAAATCAATACTAGCAAGGGTCATGGATTGGAATTCACCATACTATTGTGCTCCTTGGACTATAAACTAAGTCATGTAATTCGACCCACGCAGACAACTGAAATGTAATGATTACCAATTAAAGTGCACATACGCCTTCTCTCGAAGGTCGTTAAACTGGTTAGGTGATCCTAATTATCTATTTTCATGAAACAGGAATCAACAAAACCATAGGATTAAGTAACCGCTATTCCCAATTGAACTCTTAACTATTTTCATGTTAAGAAATTAAATTGCTCGCAAAGCAGTTCTAAGTAAAGGATTCAACTGTCGTTGATCTCCTAAACCCTAACTTAAGAACAGGAATTCAACCCTTTCAGGTAATTCATCGAACACTTGGCGTGCTAAGTAAGAGTTCAGTCACAAACATAGGCATTCATTCACAAAACCTAGAACATGGTTCTAATTCGCACAATAGGGGCTACACCCAATCCAAGACAACAAATTTAGCCTCTAATCATCATTTTAATCACAATCACAATTAAGAACGTGAACATGATTAAAAGTACTAACTTTGAGCTAAAACACAAGAGAAAAAGGGAAAGGAATGTACTTTTTATTAACTGCTGCAATAATCTACCAAATGCATAGATCAATCCCAATCTAATGCTTCAAAATCAAGAACAACAATTCAGATCTAAAAAAAACCTAAAATCACCATTTTTCGAGAGAGAAAAAGAGAGAAAATTACATAATGCCTAATTACAATGCTCCATCGCCATTAATCGGGAATCGCTAAAGTGGCATGGTCGTGCCACGTGGCACGGTGCCACCATGCCACTTTGCTGCCTCTCTTTTTTTTGTTTCCTGGGGTGGCACAGTCACCCAGCCTAGCATGGTGCCCCCATGCCACTTCCTCTTGGCTCAAAATCTACCTTTTTGGCTCTTGTTTGGTGCAACATTAGCTTGTTTTCCACGTTTCTTCCAATTGAACTCTTGAAAATACAAAAACACATCATATAGGCGAATTTGGGGTAAAGAATACCTAATCAATCTCTATACTTTTGAAGTTTTACTAAAAATCGCCGAAATGAGAGGTGAAAATTAGGTCTAAAGGAGGTAAAATAGAGGTTTATCAACTCCCTCATGTTTTCCATTTGCTTGTCCCTAAGCAAGATTGTCAACTAACAGGATAATAGGGAGAGACACCTCGAATTGCCACCCTCCTCAGGGTAGCAGTGATAACTAAATCAGTAGTCATGGTGACCCATAGCTCGGGAGTACAACAAGGGCAAAACCTTTTTTTTTCAAAAACATATGTTCCAAAACACAAATTGCTCGGCTATGGTACAAGAGTAAACACCCTATCTGGAACCACTTAGAAGCTTCTTGCTTCCCCCTGAATCGTTGGTGAGCTAGTTAGATCGGTAGACTCTCACTTTAGGAATAAGAGCTGAAACACTCCTCTCACGTGTTTGGGGCAAAAAACGACCACTCAAAATCACCCTCAATGCACGCATTCTACTATAGGCTTGGCAAAACTCTCAATTCTCCATCAATGGAGGCAAAATGTGCAGGTGTCAATCATGAGGACTTTTCAAGGGTTGTAACGGGGTTATGGCTAGAAGTAAGGGATTATAGAATTTAGGAGGGAGGAGTTAAAAATCCAAGTAGAGAGCAATGACAACCATCTCCTCACCAGGAATACAAACACGATCCAAATCCCACAACTCAAACCACAAATGAAAAAGGGAGTGAAAACCACTTCTATCTTTGCCAAATCTCTTGACCATACATCTTATTTATGCACTTTTCTTCTTTGTTTGTTTATTTTTTTCTAAGGAACATGGCAAGAGAATGGCTAAGGTCTAAGGACTGTTTCTACTCCCAACCATACAACACTAACAACCAATCAAAGCTAGTCACTGAATGCACCAGCAAGCATATTACCCAAACTAAGTAACTCATGACATTGCTCTACTAACTTAGCGCAGGATAGGATTATTCATTTCAGGCCATGGGTTAAGTAGACATGGGTTTATCAAATGACAGGGGAATAGCTCAAAGGGGGTGAGAACATATCATACTAGCGCAGGATGGCTTTTTGGCTCATGTGGCTCACCATGAACGAACGCCTCAATCATATTAACACCATGCACATACCAACCGTGACCTCGAAGAGGGTTAGGCCAAGTTCTAGAGAAGTCTATGCAAAGGGGTGAACACTCATGAAAGGGTGTTCAAGACCATGTAGAGTGAATGGTCATTATAGGCTCAAAAATCTTACTAGGTCTTCTACTAAAATCATGAACTAGCTCAAATGGCCAACAACCAAGGTTCAGTCAATTCACATCACAGCAGTCATCAAGGGTAAATACACAAGCACACAAAACCCAGTAGTCAAAATCATTTCCAAAATAGTTTCGCAAGATATTAGCCTGAATTGAGCCTCATTTGCCACAAGCTACCACAACTGACCAATCACATCATCACCCCTTGAATGTCATCATTAGAGGGGTTTTCACAACCATTTCACAACCATTTTAGAAAGCAGTAAAACTAAAGAGAAGATCCATAGGCAGATAACTAAAGAGAAGGGTGAAAAGGGTTACCTCGTGGTCTTGTACGACCCTACTCATCATGTTCCCGCTTCAGATCAATGGTTAGGAAGGGAATATATACAATGCATCATCTACCTAAATAGGATGTCCTACATGCCTACCTAATGCATGAAATGAACTGAAGACCTAAGAATGACCTAAGAATGCCGCTAAACTAGAATGAAACCTAAAGTGCTAAATGCGAAGAAATATACACAATGCACCCTCCTAAACAGATATAAACATTCCCCTATGCTTGGGCTCTTTATTGTCCCCAATGAAAATGTGATGCATAAGAAAAGAAGGGGAAGGGGAATACACTTACATTCACTGGGTGCCGTCGGGCCCTGGAGGTGGCCAGAAATGCGGAGGGAACGGGTGGAAGGTGGAGGGATCATAAGATGGGAAGGATGAGGAGCTGCCCTGATCGCCTTGAGAGAAGCATAAACGCTCCTCCAGCTGTCGAATGGACTCTGACTAGCACCAAAGTAGCTTGTTCATCCGTTTGCGCGCCTTGTGCCCCCGAGCTTCCCTTATAGCCCGTTCCTCCTCTCTCTGAATTCGCCATTGCTCCTGCTCCTCCTGGCGGTCGACGAAACCCTGGAAATAGGAGACTCCCTCCTCAATGGAGTTCATGCGTCTGGATAGGCGATCGAAGTCCGCATGCATGCCAGTGAATCCCTCCCGAAGCCCTGAAACCTCCATTTGGAGGTTGGAGAAAGACTAGAGAAAGGTAGGGTCGAGCGGTATGTATGCTACTAAGGAAGAAGATCCACCCATCTCATGGGTGAACGGTGGGTAAAGTGGTGGTGGGATGGTCGCCTCCTCAGCATGGGTATCCTCGGGCTCGGGCTCTCCTCAGCTCGCATCAACATCCTCCTCCTCCTCCTCATCATACTCATCATCTCCCCCCTCATCAAACACAATGTCATCATCAGCCGCTAATTGTTCCTCCCCAGGTAGAACACTTGCCCTAATAATCCTCTAGTCGCAGTTTCAATTTCTTTTGTTGGCGACCGTGGTGCGCTCAACATTGGGAAGGGCGAAAAGGATGGCTTTGTGGTGGGGGTACCTATCGGTGTCACCTCGAGTGTCTATAACATGCATATGGTGAAGAATACCGAGGTCGAGGTGACCACCTAGGAAATGGGGCTCGAGAGTAGAGAGCCTCGAGCCATAGCCTAGGGCATTAGCAATGGTGATAACAGTGCCACCAACACTAATGACATTCCTGTTGCTGGTCTTGGCTACTTTCGCTAAGTGGCGGATTATGAATTCTCCCGTGTCTATGGGGGTGCCTAACAGGGCACACTAGATAATAAACTACTCGGCCTTTTGATAACCATTTTGATTGTCGTTGCACCTGAAAATGATGTTGGCGGTTAGGTGCTGAAGGTACTACAGGTCAACATTACAAATGTCAGTGGCCTTGACCTGTGGTGGTCAAAAATCCTAGGTCTCCCCCACCAGTTAGTGTATTTCTTCCGGTTAGAGTAGGTGATGCTCAGCCAAACGGGATCAAGTCGCCATAACAAGGGCACATCTTTAAAAGCCCCGTTGACCACCGGAATCCCAACAGTTCATTAAACATCCTCAAGTTCATCCGGTGGTCGATGTTGAACATACGAAAATAAATGGCTACCTCATTGCCACCATAACTACCATCCTAATCGACATATAGTGAACTCAAAAACTCGATCATAAGGCAGTTGAAGGATGTACATTGCAGGTTTATGTACTTAATCCATCTTAATCTACCAATCAGAGTCAATATGTCATCCAACATTCACAAAGGCCTCAACAAGTTAGCATGAAAATATTTTTGCTCACTAGTGTTCCTAGTAGCTAAAAGCTCATATCGTGACTTTTGTTCATTACTGACAAATTGCAAACCCTAGTGCTAGCAGGTAAAATGAGAGGGTATGCATCCTTAGTACCTTTAGCAGAAGCGGTTGCAGCTGAAGAGGAGGTTGCCCTCAATGATTTCTTGGGTTGGGATGGAGCTTGAAGCCTCTCCAACTTATTTCTTGCCCATTGTGTGAACGAACAACAGATGTGGACCCAAAAATGGAGGTAAGAGCTGAAAATAGCAAGAGAAGGGACAATTTCTTTTTCTACAACTTTTAACCTCAGCAGTGGAGGTTAGGGTGTTGGAGAGAGAAAGTGGGTTATGGGGAAGGGTGTATTTGGATGAAGTGGTGAGAAATTTTGAGAGGAAAGTGGAGGGAAGTGAAGGAATTGAAGAAATCAGAGAATTTGAGAGTTATGAGTGAGGATTTGAGTGGGTAATGGTGAGGGAGAGAGAGGGGTTTTTGTGTTTTTAGAGAGAGAAAGGGGAGAGCTTGAATGGGAAAGAAGGAAATCGGCCCTTTTAGCCAATTTTTAAAAATGGCACGGTCGTGCCACTGGGCACGAGGCCACCGTGCCAGAATGCTGCCTGGGTTCTGCAAGTACAAAAACGTGGCACGGTCATGCCACAAGGCACGATGCAACTGTGCCACTTTTCTAAGCATTGATCCATGATTTTCTTGCTCCCTCTTTTTTTTTTTCCTTGAAGTCTTAAGAGGGGTGGCATGGCCATGCCGCCTGGCATGGGGTGCCTATGCCCACTTTCTGCCCTCTAAGTCATCTCCTTTCAAATCCGTTACGTCTTGTTCTCACTCATTTTTTTCCTTGAACTTTTTCCTCTCATCTCCTCTTTTTTTTTTCATTTTCATTTTTCTTTCTTCTCTTTTTTTCTTCCCCCCCCCCGAAAGTGTAAAGCTTGGTTGCCTCCCAAGAAGCGCTTGTTTTAGGTCCCGAGCTTAACCTTGAAAATCTCTAGGGAGGAGAGACATTGGAGTGGGCATAAGTAACCTTCCCCTCAAGTGACTCACCAGCGATGTAGTGTTTCAGATGAGACTCATTCACCTTGAACAAGCCGGTGGTCTCAGTGTTGATCTCAATAGCCCCGTATGGGTGCATCTTCAACACCTTAAAGGGGCCCGACCATTTAAAACGAAGCTTTCCCGGGAAGAGCTTCAAGTGTGAATTGAAGAGAAGAACTGAGTCACCTTCTCGAAACTCGCGGCGGTTGATAAACTTATCGAGCCACCGCTTAGTTCGCTCCTTATAGAGTCGGGAACTGTCATAGGTATCCAAACGGATCTCCTCGAGTTCATTTAACTGCAACATCCTCTTATCCCTCGCAGACTTTAAATTGAAGTTTAGATGCTTAATGGCCCAGTAGGCCTTGTGTTCGAGCTCCACGGGTAGGTGGCAAGGCTTACCGTAGACTAATTGGAACGGATTGGTTCCAATTGGGGTCTTGAATGCGGTCCGGTAGGCCCAAAGAGCGTCATTAAGCTTGTCCGCCCAACCCTTACGAGATCTCGCAATCATTTTCTCCAAAATAGACTTGATTTCTCAGTTGGAGATCTCTACTTAGCCGCTAGTCTGAGGTGGTAGCCAAGTCCATACTTGTGGTATACTTCATATTTCCTCAAAAGAGCTTTCAGTTTCTTCTCTATGAAGTGCGGCCCATTGTCACTTAATTAACACCCTCGGGACTCCAAAATGAGGGAATATAATCTTATTGAAAAGTTTAGCCACTACCCTGAAGTCATTGGTAGGGCTAGCCACTGCCTCCACCCACTTGGAGATGTAATCTATGACAACTAGGATGTACTTGTTGCCCCTCGAGGATGGGGAAGGTCCCATAAATTTGATGCTCCAAACATTGAAGATTTCAACTTCAAGGATGAAGTTAAGGGGCATCTCATTCTTCCTTAATAGATTCCCCATCCGTTGGCAGCAATCTAATTCGCGGACATATGCATGGACATCCTTGAAGAGTGAGAGCCAAAAGAACCCCGCATGGAGCACCTTAGCGACTATCTTGGAGGTGCTCGCATGTCCTCCACATGGAGAGTCATGACAATGGGAGATCACACTCTAAATTTCCCCCTTAGGAAGGCATCGCCTGTAAATCCCATCCTTACACAGCTTGTAAAGGAAGGGCTCCTCCTAGAAATACATCTTGACATCATAGAGGAATTTCTTTTTCTAGTAACAGGATAAATCGTGGGGGAGGATTCCCGAAGCTTGGTAGTTTGCGTAGTCGGCGAACCATAGGGCTTGTCCTGAGGTGATGCTCATGAGATGCTCATTAGGAAAAGCATCATCAATGGGGATGTCGTGGCTCTCAATAACAGGCCTGGAGATATGATCGACCATGACATTCTCAGCCCCCGCCTTATCTTTGATCTCCAGATCAAACTCTTGGAGTAGCAGAATCCACCAGATGAGGCAAGGCTTAGTATCTTTCTTCTCTAAGAGATGCTTAAGTGCGAAATGGTCGGTGTACAGGATGACCTTAGAACAGAGGAGATAAGATCGAAACTTCTCTATCATATACATGGCCATAAGCAGCTCCTTTTCAATTGTTGTGTAGTTCTGCTGCGCCTCATCTAGTGTTCTACTAGCACAGTAGATCACCACTGGCTTCTTATCCTTCCTTTGTCCCAGGACTACCCCCACCGCATAATCGCTAGCATCACACATGATCTCAAAAGAGAGATCCCAATCTGGTGGTTGTATGATGGGGCAGAAATCAGTGCCTGTTTGATCCTGTAAAAAGTCTCATGGCACTCATATAAAGATAAACGGGGCATTCTTGGCGAGCAACTGAGTTAGAGATTTAGTAATCTTAGAGAAATCCTTAATAAAGCGGCGATAAAACCCCGCATGACTAAAGAAACTGCGCACCTCTTTTATCAAAGTAGGAGGGGGGCAATTGCTCAATGACCTCTACCTTAGCCCTATCTACCTTGATGCCCTGATTAGATATAGCATGACCTAGTACCACTCCCCCTTATACCATAAAGTGGCACTTTTCCCAATTCAATACTAGGTTGACTTTCTCACACCTACGGGGTACCTTGGTTAGATTTTCTAAGCAAAGGTCAAAGGTACCTCCATAGACGAAGAAGTCATCCATAAACACCTCCATGGTGTTTTCAATAAGATCTGAAAATATGGCAGTCATACAGCGTTGGAAACTGGCAGGGCTATTACACAGTCCGAATGGCATCCTTCGATAAGCGAAGGTACTATACAGGCACGTAAAGGTCGTCCTCTCCTGGTCATCGTGATGGATAGGAATATGAAAGAAACCTGAATCCCCATCCAAATAACAGAAGAAGGAATGCCGTGCCAACCTTTCCTACATTTGGTCAATGAAGGGGAGGGGGAAGTGATCCTTCTGGTGGCTTGATTCAGTCTACGGTAGTCAACGCACATGCGCCACCCGGTCATAGTCCTGGTCGAAATGAGCTTATCCTATTCATTCCTAATGACAGTCATCCCTCCTTTTTTAGGACTACCTAAATTAGACTCACCCACTCACTATCTGAGATAGGGTAGATGATCCCAACGTCAAGTAATTTAACAATTTCTTTTTTCGCAACCTTTCGCATGTTGTGATTTAAACGGCCCTGAGGTTATCAGGAGGGGCAATGACCATCATCAAGAAAGATGAGGTGCATACAAAATGAAGGACTAAGTCCTCGAATATCATCAATACTATAACCAATGGTGGCCTTATGCCTACGCAGCACATGCAACAATTGTTCCAACTGGGGGCCATTTAATTTACTATTAACAATAACGCAAATCTGATGGGAGGGGTCGAAGAATTTATACCTAGAGATAGGAAGGTAGAGGCTTTAGCTCTACTTTCGATAGGCACTCCTCTTCTTTCTTGAAGGTGGGCTCTTCTACACTAAGGCCCACCTCTGCGGACTGCCTAGTCATATAAGCAGTAGACTCATTGAGGATTCTAGCGTACTCCTCCTTCTCCCCCGAATGACAGTTGGTTGCACAGCAGCCAACCAACGTGACCTCTAGTGGATCCTCCACAGAATATCGGGCCTTGGCCTCCTGGTTAAGGGCTTTCTCCAGCACATCAACTCTACAACATGAGTCTCCTGAGGAAGGGGAGGCTATAACTTGTGGCAAGCTAAACTCCACCTTTTCATCCCTTACTTGAAGGGAAAGCTTGACGTTCTTCACATCTATCATTGCTTCCACAGTGCCTAGAAAAGGTCGCCCAAGTATGATAGGAATGCGGGAGCCTTCTGCCATCTCCATAACCACGAAATCACATAGGATGAAGAACTTTCCCACTTATAGTGGGACATTCTCAAGAATACCCAAAGGGTATTTGACGGATCTTTTAGCTAGCTGCAAAGAGATGGTAGTGGGTTTCAGCTCCCTCACTTGTAGCTTTTGCATGTGGAATAGGGCATAAGACTCATGCTAGCTCCAAGGCCGCATAATGCCCTACTGATAGTTACATCCCTAACTGAACGAGGTGTGGAGAAGCTTCCTAGATCTGAAAGCTTAGGAGGCAGTTTGTTCTGAATAATTGCACTGCACTCCTCAGTGAGTGCTACGGTAGCATTCTCGATCAACTTCCCTTTGTTGGATAATAAATCCTTCAGAAACTTGGCGTAAGAAGGCATGTCAGTAATAGCCTCCAGGAAGGAAATGTTGATGTAGAACTTTTTCAGCATTTCGAGAAACGTCCCGTACTTGTGCTCCTCCTTAGCCTTTACTAACCTCTGAGGATATGGAACAGGAGGCTTGTAAGGATTCACTGGAGGTGAAAATGCTCATCTCTAACCTCCTGGGTCTTTTCAATATGAGCCCCCTAACTGGGAATCTCAATAGGGGCCTCCCTAGCAGCATCACCGTCATTATCGATCTCTCTTCTTTATTCCCTCATAGGCATAGGAGGACTCTCTAACTCCCTGCCACTTCGCAGTGTAATAGCGTTCATCTAGCCTTTAGGATTGGTCTCAGGTTGACCTGGAAGATGTCCCTGGGGTATAGAAAAATGGCTCACCTGCTGCGCAATCTGGGCTATCTGATTCTCCCTCATCTTCTGGTGAGCGGTCATAGCCTCAAATTTAACTGTCAACTAACTAACCGACTCACCTAATGCCTCATTGGTCTTAGTTTGGGTTGCTATGAAGCGCTCCATAAGACTCTTCAAATTGGATTTTGGCTGGAGTGGCTGTTGTTGTGGAAGTGGGGTGTAGGGAGACTTGTATTGGAAAGCAGGAGGTTATGGTTGGGAAGTATTGGGCGGTATGGGATTGTTGTTATGGTAGGGGACATTTGGGTGATTTCTCCAACTAGGGTTATATGTGTTTGAAAATGGGTTATTTTGTGGGCGTTGGCCATAGGTTTGCATTGTATTGGCATGCTCAATGCCTAGGAAAGTGGATTGACACTCAGCAGCAAGGTGGCCTTGAATGCCACAAATCTCACAAAGGGCCCCAACCTCAAACATTGCACCTGAGGGACCCCCCACTAAACTCCTCGGAGGAGGAGTCCCAAGCCTGTCGAAGCACTATGCTAAGGCATCAACTTTGCTAGCTAGTAGGTCCATAGCGTCGATCATATCGACCCCACTGGCCCTCTTTGGGCTGCCCTCTCACTGGACTAATGGTAAATTGTTGGAAGCCATCTCCTCCAAAAGGCCTTCGCAGCCTCTATCGACTTCCCCATAAGTGCGCCGCCAGCTGCGGTATCAATAGATATCTTCAGTGATTGGTCTAATCCATTGTAGAAGGTTTGGATTAGAAGCCAGTTGGGTACTCCGTGGTGCGGGCATTAGCATTGAAGATTTTTGAATCTTTCCCACGCCTTATAAAGTGGCTCATTGCCTCGTTGAGAGAAGGAGGTGATTTCCGCTCTCAACTTAGTAGTCTTATCGGGGGGAAAGTATTTGCTTAAGAATGCAGTCGATAGGGCCTCTCAGGTAGTGAAGGAGTTAGGCTCTTCATTAAGGAGCCAATCACTGGCTCAATCCGTCAGAGAGAAAGGGAAGAGCCGTAATCTGATTACGTCGGCGGAGACCCCGTTGAGCTTGATCATGTCACACTTCGCCAAGAAGTTGCAAAGATGAATATGAGGGTTCTCCATAGGATGCCCACTAAACTGATCCTTCTCCATGAAGGATACAATAGTAGGCCGCAGCTCAAAGTTGTTCGCTTCGATGGTCGAGTTGACAATGGATGAGGTGAGGCCGGTGGCTTGCAGTCGGACGTAGTATTGCAAGACCCTAGGATTTCTGTCGGGCATGATGACTTGTTGCTGTTGTCGCTTCCTCGCACTGCTCTACCTTCGCGCAGTGACTTCTATCTCAGGATCAAAGGGGATGAGTGTTCGATCCCTTTGACTGTGCCCGTGCATACAAAGCCAAAAACTACACCAAGCGTGTGAAGGTTCAAGCAAAGCTAAAAGAACAAGGGGGGAAAAGAAGGGCGAAAAAGAAAAAGAAAAAGCCTAATCTAGAGTGTTTTGAATTCCTTTCGATATTGAAACAACCAAGCTCCCCGGTGACGGTGCCAAAAACTTGTTCGTCTTAAAATATGTTACCGCAGGTGCACAGTATCAGTTGTAGCTAGCAACGGCAAGTACGGGTTGTGCCCACAGGGAACTCGGTTTCAACTACCGAACCAACCTATAACACTCTATTTAGGCCAGAATCTACTAAAATTGCTGTTCATTAAATAACAGTTCTATTCTGCTAAAGACTACTGCTATTATCTAAATTAATACTAACAAGGGTCTTGGATTGGGGTTCACTACACTATTGTGCTGCTTGGACTATAAACTAAGTCATGCAATTCGGCCCACGCAGACAATTGAAATGGAATGATTACTAATTAAAGTGCATCTACACCTTCTCTTGAAGGTTGTCAGACTGGTTAGGTGATCCTAGTTATCAATTTTCATGAAACAGGAATCAACAAAACCATAGGATTAAGTAACCGCTATTCCCAATTGAACTCCTAACTATTTTCATGTTAAGAAATTAAATTGCTCACAAAGCAGCTCTAAGTAAAGGATTCAACTGTCATTGATCTCCTAAACCCTAACTTAAGAATAGGAATTCAATCCTTTTAGGTAATTCATCGAACACTTGGTGCGGTAAGTGAGAGTTCAGTCATAAAAATGGGCATTCATTCACAAAACCTAGAACATGGTTCCAATTCGCACAATAGGGGCAACGCCCAATTCTAGACAACAAATTTAGCCTCTAATCATCATTTCAATCACAATCACAATCAAGAATGCGAACATGATTATAAGTACTAACTTTGAACTAAAACACAAGAGAAAAAGGGAAAGGAACGTACTTTTTGTTAACTGCGGCAATAATCTACCAAATGTATAGATCAATCCCAATCCAATGCTTCGAAATCAAGAACAACAATTTAGATCTAAAAAAAACCTAAAGTCACTGTTTTTCGGGAGAGAAGAAGAGAGAAAATTACATAATGCCTAATTACAATGCTCCATCGCCATTAATCAGGAATCACTAAAGTGGCACGGTGCCACCGTGCCACTTTGTTGCCTCTCTTTTTCTTGTTTCCTGGGGTGGCATAGTCGTCCTACCTAGCATGGTGCCCCCATGCCACTTCCTTTTAACTCAAAATCTACATTTTTGACTCCTGTTTAGCGTGACCCTGGCTTATTTTCCACGCTTCTTCTAATCGAACTCCTGAAAACACAAAAACACATCATATAGGTGGATTTGGGGTAAAGAATGCCTAATCAGCCTCTATACTTTTGGAATTTTACTGAAAACCGCCGAAATGAGAGGTGAAAATCAAGTCTAAAGGAGGTAAAATAAAGGTGTATCACATGAGCTGGGGTATCTTTCACTTTAGGGAATCAATATGCAACGTAACTTGGGCTTTTTTGCATAACCCTAAAATTAACTCTCTAAGCTTCCTAAAAAAGCATAGATCATCCCAATTGGATATCGATTGTATTATGAGAATCCAAGTCAAAATTGAGTGAGGTGCTATAGTGGTGACCATCCTGATTAACGAAGCATGGCTTGCACTTTGGTGTGGATAAGGGTGTAGCCAAAAGTTAGTGTTGATTATATTTAGTTTTGATAATAACAAATCCAAGTGTAAAAATTTGTCCAAATAATGTTGCTCCGAACACGATCTCCAAACAGGCCTAACTGGTGTTTGTGATCTTTATTGTATTAACTGGTTTGCTACATGTGAGAACAAGTGTTCTAGACAGGTTTTACTTGGTGATTCCTTATTAAGTCAAGAACACCATCTCGACAGTTGATTCTAAAGCGTGTTCCTGAACTCTAGCAATGCAAAGAACAACCCCAGCAAACAAGGTGGCCTTGGTGTTCACAGCAGCTCTACCAATCTCGGACAAGATGACTGGTTCAAAACAAGAAGTCTTGGGTATATAGGTTTTATTTAATTAGACTCCTGTTAATATGCCAATATTGAAAACATCATTTTAAACACCTCTTGAATCGGTATTTGCGCTAAAGTACTTTAGAACACCAGTTGCGAACAACCCTGCAAACAGGGTGCCTAGGGTGTTTCTGAACTGCAGTGGCCATACCCGATTATTTTTGAAAATTCATTTTGATTGGCCAAGATCTCCAGAATACTTTCTTTGAATTTCAAAATTGCTATTTTTCTGGAGAGGATAGTTCTTGAAAATATTATGGAGATTTGCGAAAATAGGTTTGGGAGATTTGCCAAATCAAAAGATTCTTATGACTATATTTTCGGATTTGGTAAAAGCTGAAAATCTCTTTAAACCTCTTCACGGCTATGGAAAGATAAGGGTTATCTTTTAAGATAACAAAATCCCTTATATTTTGGGATAAATTAATCATTAGCCGTTGGATAATTTTGCAAAACTATTTCTATACTTAGCTGATTCTGTGGTTTATGACCGTTGGTTTTTTTGTTTAAAAGCCTCAGCTTTTTCTCTCCCAGCAAATACACACAGACAGAGATATACAGATATTCAAAACACTCGAAAAACAGACAGACAGAAAACTCGGTTTGAATTTGCATAAACACAGCCTTTTGAAAAATCCAGGAAAACCAGAAAACTCGGTTTACACTCAAAGATTCTTGAGCTTCATTCTGAAAAGCAAACCGTGACAAGCTGTGTTTGATTTTGAGTTTTCATACCATTGGCATAATAGGATTTTCATTGTACCTTACATCTGCTTAGTAAGAAGCACCCCCTGTAAGGTGTTTGTAATCCTGATCTTGAATCAAAAAAGTGAGTGAGTGTGTCCTAGTCGTGTGGACTTGGACGTGTCTAATCTTGCGAAGGGTGGACGTGGTGTAACCTGTCTTTGGGAAGAAGGTTACGTGGTTGCAAGTTGTAACAAGGTGTGTTACATTTGTAACGTGTGAAGCCCGTTAGTGAAAGGGGTTAAATCCTACACGAGGTAGGTCGTGGTTTTTCACACCTCAGTTAGGCTAGAGGTGTTTTCCACGTAAAAATTGTGTGTGCTTTATTTTCCGCATTTATCTTGGTGATTTTCGCATCTGCAATATTTGAGAACACCCCGCGCAAACAAGCTATCAGGGTGTTTGTCATTTGAGAACAACCTCTGTGAGGGTGTTTGTTATTTACAATGCGAAAATCAGACACCACAATTCACCCCCCTCTTGTGGTTGTATACTCACGAACTCAACAAGTGGTATCAGAGCCAGGTTCTTTTACAAAAGGTTAACACCTTGAGAGATTCTGAAGATGAGTACCCCACAAGGAATTCTTGAAGGGCAATCCATTACTCGTCCACCCTATTTCAACGGCCAACATTATAGTTGGTGGAAGAATAGGATGGAGAACTATATTTAGGCAAAAGATTATGAATTATGGATGCTCATCAAGAACGGGCCCCTTGTTCCCACCAAGGTGCTTGAAGATGGTAAGAAGGTTCCCAAGGAATCCACAGAGTTTGATGCCGAGGACTACAAGAAAATGGAGAAAAATGCCAAGGCCAAAAAGTTTCTATATTTTGGCCTAGGACCCGATGAATACACTCGCATCTCTGAGTGTGAATCAGCCCAAGCTATCTGGAATGCTCTGCAAGTTGCTCATGAAGGTACGACTCAGGTTAAACAATCTAGAATTGAGCTACTTATGCGATAATATGAGTTGTTTGATATGGGTGATCATGAAACTGTGATGGACATGTATACACGGTTCACCCACATCACGAACGAGTTAAAATCCCTGGGAAGATCCTTCACCACTGAAGAGTTGGTGAGGAAAATCCTCAGAATTTTACATCGCACGTGGGAGGCCAAAGTAACAGCCATCTAAGAGGCTAAAGACATGAACCAGATCACCCTCGACGAGTTGATTGGTAATCTCCAGACCTATGAACTCCGAAAGAACTCACAGCAAAGAGAGGAGCAAAAGAAGGATCGTGGGCTTGCCTTGAAAGCACATGAGGACACTGACTCTGACCTTGAAGATGAAGAAATGGCCCTAATATCTAGAAAATTCAAGAAATTCTTCAAAAAGGTCAAGGAAAACAACAAAAGAAAAGACTTCAGCAAGTCCAGAAACACCTCCAAAGAACAGCTCACAGGGTGTTTCAAGTGCGGCAAACCAGATCACTTAGTCAAAAATTGCCCTCTCCTTCGAGAAGATCAGATGCCCGAACACCCTCGAAAACAGGGTCGAAAACACCCTGTAAACAATCTGGCAAGCGATTCTCGAAAGCTATGCTGGCTGCTTGGGGAGATTCCTCTGAGGATGAAGGAGAATCTGAAGCTGAAGAAGGGGTCATAGCACTTATGACACAAAGTGATTCAGATTCAGATGATGAATCAACAATCAGCCTCTCAGATCTCAAGAGCAAGATACATGGTCTTAACAAAGCTACTTAGAAGAACTTCTATATAATTTGATAGACACTTGTGCTAATCTAAAAAGAGAAGTTCGTGACCTAGAACTTGAAAATGAAATTTTAAAAATGAAAACCTCGGTTTACATAAGAATATTAACTTGCTCAAAGAAAACCTCTTTATAAAAGAAGGAGATTATTCTCGAATGGAGGAAAAACTCTTTGAGGTAGAAGGAATGGTTGAGTCCTTGCTCAGGGAGAACAAAGGTTTGCATGATGATATAGAAAAACTAGAAAACGAGCTTACCACAACCAACAGCTGGAACGAGTCCTCACAAGCCCTTGATTGGTTAAACACTCACCACAGTCGAAACAAAAAGGGACTTGGGTATAAGCCTAAACGAACAGTCTACCCAATTCACAGAAAGTATGTGGGATTACCTGAAAACAATGTTTGCTTTCATTGTGGCAAAACGGGTCATTATAGATACACTTGCCCTTTAAGAAAACATGCCAATGAAAAGAATGAAAGGTATGTGAAACAAATCAGGATTAGAAAAGATGAGCTTTACATGTCTAAAAGAATGGGACCCAAGTGGATCTGGGTTCCCAAAACTAACCCGTGATTTGTTTTGCAGGCTGAAGTGAGAGAGAACAACCTTACGAACAACCCCACTAACACCCTTGGAAACAGGCAGTTGTGGTTTGTTGATAGTGGGGGTTCACAGCACATGACTGGTGAAAGATCAAACTTTCTCTCACTTACAGCTCTGAATGGTGGGAGTGTAGCATTTGGAAACGGCAAGTCTGGGACAATTGTCGGTATAGGTAATATTAGTAAAACTCTCTCCCACTCAATTGATAATGTGCACTTAGTTGATGGGTTAAAGCACAATTTGCCAAGTGTGTCCCAACTGTGTGACAAGAACAACCTAGTACTGTTTTCAAAAACACGTTGCTTGATTGTGAATGACGACACAGGAGATGTTGTGTTGAGGGGGAAGCGATGTCAAAATGTTTATAAAGTTTGTATTTCCACTCTTCCCCAAAATAATATGACTTGTTTAAATGCATTAAATGATGATATAATGCTATGGCACAAGAGACTAGGTCATGCAAGCCTATCCTTGTTAAACAAACTTGTTTCAAAGACCTAGTTATTGGACTACCTTCCATCAAATTTAATGATGACAAGGTATGTGAAGCTTGTGCAAAAGGCAAACAAGTCAGATCTTCTTTTAAAACGAAAAAATGTGTAAGCACTACTCGACCTCTAGAATTATTACACATTGATTTGTGTGGTCCCATGAGGGTAACCAGTAGAGGTGGAAAAAAGTATGTGCTTGTTGTAGTGGATGATTACTCTCGATTTACTTGAACCTTGTTTTGGCATCCAAAGATGAAACCTTTGAGAATTTTATTGCCTTTCTCAAAAAGGTTGAAAAGAGAGTAGGACACTCTTTAATTAGATTGAGATCTGATAATGGAACTGAGTTTGAAAATGCAAGTTTTATTAACTATTATAATGAACATGGTGTGGATCATAACTTCTCAGCCCCAAGAACACCCCAACAAAATGGGGGGGTTGAGCGCAAAAATCGAACCCTGGAAGACATGACCAGAACAATGCTTATAACTAGTGGTCTTCCTAGGTATTTCTGGGCAGAAGCATTGAACACCTCATGTTACATTATAAATAGATGCATAATCAGACCCATTTGAGAAAAACTCCTTATGAACTTTTCAAGGGCAGAAAACCCAATATTACGCACCTAAGGACATTTGGTTGTAGGTGTTTTGTGCATAATAATGGGAAGGATGCCTTAGGAAAGTTTGACCCTAGGAGTGATGAGGCAATATTCCTTGGCTATTCTTCTCACAGCAAGGCAGACAAAGTCTTTAACAAAAGAACCTTGTGTGTTGAGGAAAGTGTGCATGTGCTTTTTAATGAATCTAACGTGTTGAGTGAGAATGATGCACAGGAAGATGAACTTGAATTAGGTCTTGTTCGAAAAGAAGTGTTGCTCAAAGATAAACGAGGTAAGAACACCATGGAGAAAACAACTCCTGAAGGTGTTCCTCAGAACAGCAGGCAAGGTGAACACCAAACAAGGGAAAACACCGCTGAACCCTGTTCGAACCGTGTTCTTCAGGAATAGACTTACAAACATATGCAGAAACAGGCTCGGGAGATGATCGTAAGCATTATGTTACGACTAGAGTAGAGCATGGGTCTGTGGATCCTCTTACTCCACGACCATGAAAGCACCATAGTTCGCACCCTCTTAATCAAATCTTGTCAGATATTAATACTGGAGTGCAAACTAGATCTAAACTAAAGAATTTTTGTGCTTTCTATGCTTTTCGTTCTAACATTGAGCCAAAAAGTGTGAATGAAGCTCTTGCAGAGTCAGATTGGATCACGGCTATGCAAGAAGAGCTTCATCAATTTGAGAGAAACAAAGTATGGCACCTTGTACCTAAACCTGCAGAGAGAACAATAATTGGAACCAAGTGGGTGTTCCGAAACAAACTGGATGAGTCAGGAACAGTCACTAGGAAAAAGGCACGGCTGGTTGTACAAGGATACAATCAAGAAGAAAGGATCGACTATGAAGAAACCTTTGCACCAGTTGCTAGAATTGAGGCTACTCGAATCTTAATAGCCTTTGCAGCTATATGGAAATCAAGCTATATCAAATGGATGTTAAAAGTGCATTCCTAAACGGATACCTTAAAGAAGAGGTGTATGTCAAAAAACCCCCTGGTTTTGAAAATGGTGATTTTCCAAATCATGTTTTTAAACTTGACAAGGCACTTTATGGTTTAAAACAAGCTCCAAGAGCTTGGTATGAACGGTTGTCAAGTTTTTTACTTGAAAATGATTTTAGAAGAGGCAAGGTAGACAATACCTTGTTTCTAAAATCTAAGAGGGAACATTTTTTGATTGTCCAAATATATGTTAATGACATTATATTTGGTGCAACTCATCATGATTTATGCAATGAATTTTCAAATATGATGAGGAGTGAGTTTAAGATGAGCATGATGGGTGAGCTTAATTTTTTCTTAGGCTTACAAATCAAGCAAACTCCAAACGGCACCATGATCCATCAGCAAAAGTATATCAAGGAGTTACTTAAGCGTTTTGGGATGGAGTCAGCCAAACCCATAGACACTCCTATTTCTCCTTCAACCAAGTTGGTTATGGATGATGAGAGTCCCTCAGTTGAGGAGAAAATCTATAGGGGTATGATTAGGTAACTCTTATACCTAACCGCTAGTAGACCTGATATTGTTTTCAGTGTTGGTTTATGTACCCGTTTTCAGTCTAACCCTAAGGAAACTCATCTTAAGGCTGTTAAACGGATACTAAGGTATTTGAAACATACACCCAATTTAGCTTTATGGTATCCTAAAGGTTGCAATTTTGATCTTGTTGGATATGCTGACGCTGACTATGCTGGATACCTAGTGATAGAAAGAGTACCTCAGGTATGGCTCACTTTCTTGGACCTTGTTTGGTATCTTGGGCTACCAAGAAGCAACATTCAGTTGCCATGTCCACAGCAGAAGCTGAATATGTTGCAGCAGCTTCATGGTGTGCTCAACCGTTGTGGATAAGGCAACAGCTTAAGGACTTTTGTGTTGACATTGGATGCATTCCTATTTTTTGAGATAACACAAGTGCAATTAACATTGCCAAAAATCCATGTCAACATAAAAGAACAAAGCATATTGACATTAGACATCATTTCTTGAGAGATAATGTTGAAAAGGGTTTAATCTCTATGAATTTTTGCTCAACGGAAAATCAAATTGCTGATATATTCACTAAGGCACTCGCTAGAGATCATTTTGAAAGAAATAGACTGGAACTAGGCTTGGTGAGAACACCCTGAGATACCTATTTCCAGAACATGAACTGGGTTTGGTAAAATCAACCTTTACACCCTGTTCTCTCCCCCTGTTTGCAAATTTTATTAATAAAGGATGTGATTGCATACACCCGAATTGCGTGCATTTTTTGTCTCTTATCTACTTAGTACAGCATAAGGGGATGTACTGGAGCCGTCTTAATGCCATTCAGTCGAATCAGATCAGACAGCAAAGAACAAGCATAATAAAGAGAACAGGTACGCCCCTTGGTTGCTCGGTGTGTTTTCTTTCCTTCCCAAGGCACAAGATGTTAATGCTCCTACCCGTTGCAAATCAAGAAATCTTCTCAAAGATTCGGCTCCACTCTCTCTCTCTCTCTCTCTTTATATGCCCTGCTCCCAGTACTATCATTCATCTCGCCCTCAAGCAAAAACCGAACATCCTGCAAACACCTTAAACCCTAATCTCTCTCTTCTAGCAACAATGGCTTCCAACAACTCTTCTCAATCAAAAGCCCTCGTTCTTGCAACCTCAATCCCTGCTCCCCCTCGCCCAATTCTTTACAAGCCTTTCAAGTTCCTGAATCGCTTGTCCCTAAAATCAGTGGGAATGGGGATGGATGATATTCCCTTTGAATGTGGAAGGAAATTGGTGTTCCTCGTAGGGGCAATTGCTTGTCCCATTTTAGTTGAGTCAGAGGAAACAAAGTCGGGATCTCAAGAACAATTCTTGGAAACCCCTGAAGGGTTTAATTTTGAGCCCTGTTCTTCTGGGTTGTTCTCTGACACCGCGACAGAAACAGGGGCTGCCTCTGTCGAAGGTGTGTTTGTGGAGGATCTGCATGTCGACTTCCAAGGGAAGTCAAATGAGTCGTCAGAGGAGAGTCTAGAGAAGAATTCTCTCCCTGAGGCTGAAATCTCCACTCCAGACTTTCAAACTGGAGAGAAAAGGAAGAGGGTGAAAATCGTGGCTAGGCGTAGCAGAACGCCAAGAACAAGGCCACAACCAAGGTCTCAACCCTCTCAAACTCCCTCTTCTCCTCAATCCTCTAAGCCCTCTCGAAAATCTGCAAGGCTAGCGTTTCAATCCTCTCATCGTCCCTCCAAACCCTCTGCTCCTATCATCGAGGAGATTTCTTCTTCTTCTGAAGGGTTCTCGAGTTCTGACTCTGAGAACACCACCTTCAAACAGGGGACACCGGTGTTTTCCAAGTCCTCTGAAGAACAATCTCCTCCAAAACCAACCAATAAACCTGCTGTGAAGCCCTCTCCTGCCAAAACACCCCTCAAGCGAAAGCCCAGAACAGCCCCCCTACCAGAAACTACCACCTCTGTTCATGTCCTTAAACGCCCAAAGCAGTTCACTCCCTCTCCTATGTCTAACAAACATGCGCAGTTGCTGAAGCGCAATGTCGCCAGGGGGAAGGTAGTGAATGTAAGCTTTTTCAAGGAACAGGGTCTGGGGGTGTTCTTGAACAAGCTTCGAGCCCAAGGCTGACTTGAGTTGTTTGCAAACACCCAACAAGGGTGTTCTGTGCCTGAGTTGGCTGAGTTCTATGCCAACTGCTCTGTCACAAATGGGGGGGTGACAAGTGCTGTCAATGAGTGCCATTTCTCCTTTGATGCAGCCACCCTTGGTGACATTCTGGGCATCCATTCTCGTGGATTTGCTGTGTATATGAGGGAAGACAAAACTGCCAGGCTCTTAGAGGTGTCCAAACGCCTTAGTCAAAAACAGGGCCTGAGAACACCCCTCTCGGTTAAGAAGGGTGAAATGACCTCCCTGCACCAACTACTGTTTATGTTCACCATCAAGAACATAATACCGCGAGGTCAAGGGCGAAACTCAGCAGATGCCTTCGATCAATGTCTGGTGGACCTATGGATCGGGAGGAACCAATAAACCTCCCTGCAATCATGATTCGCCACATAGAGCGAATTGCGAACACCACCCGGGCACATGATCTTGGCTATGGGTTTCTGTTGACAAGGGTGCTTGAGCACTTTGGGATAGTGCTCACACGAAGAGTGGCGGCCCAAATCATTGATGAGATTGGGATTAACACTCTGCTAGGGTATGGCTATGAGGTTGGCGAAGGGTCAGTCTCCAAACAGGGTCGTCGACCACCTCGACCACCTGTTTCGGGCAACCTTCCGTCAAGGTTGAGGCTGTTCTTGAGGACAATGCTCGCCTCAAGAACGAGCTCTCAGCTGTCAAGGCTGCACTTGCTGAGGAACGAGCTCTCTCGGCCAAACGCCATGAAGATTTGCTTGCACTTCTCTCCACTCTTGCCCCTAGCATCCTCCTCTGCAAACGAAACCACCCCCTGCTCCCTGATTCTCTAGGCTGTTCTCTTGTTTCCTCTCATCTCAGTTTTTGGCATTGTAATGTTTTTAATGCAATATCCCTTTATCAATGCTACTTGCACCTTATGCTCTATATTGCTCTTCTTGCATTACTCCTGTTGCTTATGCTTTTTAAGGATGCCAAAAGGGGGAATAAGACCACATGGACAGATACGACCTAGCACCTAGAGGATCCCAGATATGACCTAGCACCTAGAGGATCCCTATCAGCAGATCCCTATCAGCATTAAACGTTGTTAAGCGCGTTTAAATTTTGTCAATATGGTCACTTGGTTTGTCATCATCAAAAAAGGGGAATTTGTTGATTATATTTAGTTTTGATGATAACAAATCCAAGCGTAAAAATTTGTCCAAGTAATGTTGCTCCGAACACGATCTCCAAACAGGCCTAACTGGTGTTTGTGATCTTTATTGTATAAATGGTTTGCTACATGTGAGAAAGTCTTCTAGACAGGTTTTACTTGGTGATTCCATATTAAGTCAAGAACACCATCTCGACAGTTGATTGTAAAGCGGGTTCCTAAACTATAGCAATGCAAAGAACAACCCCAGCAAACAAGGTGGCCTTGGTGTTCACAGCAGCTCTACAAATCTCGGACAAGATGACTAGTTCAAAACAAGAAGTCTTGGGTATATAGGTTTTATTTAATTAGACTCTTGTTAATATGCCAATATTGAAAACATCATTTTAAACACCTCTTGAATCGGTATTTGCGCTAAAGTACTTCAGAACACCAGATGCGAACAACACTGCAAACAGGGTGCCTAGGGTGTTTCTGAACTGCAATGGCCATACCCGATTATTTTTGAAAATTCATTTTGGTTGGCCAAGATCTCCAGAATACTCTCTTGGAATTTCAAGATTTTTCTGGAGAGGATAGTTCTTGAAAATATTATGGAGATTTGCGAAAATAGGTTTAGGAGATTTGCCAAATCAAAAGATTCCTATGACTATATTTTCGGATTTGGTAAAAGCTGAAAATCTCTTTAAACCTCTTCACGGCTATGGGAAGATAAGGGTTATCTTTTAAGATAACAAAATCCCTTATATTTTGGGATAAATTCATCATTACCCGTTGGAGAATATATTTTGTTTGCAAATCATTTTCCATACTTAGCTGATTCTTTGGTTTTTGACCGTTGGACCTTGTGTTTAAAAACCGCAGCTTTTCTCTCCCATAGAGAAGCCAAGAAGCAGATAGAAAAAACTCAGACTGAAAAGAGAAGCAACACAGCTTTCTGAAAAATCTGGAAAAAATCAGGAAACACGGTTTTCACATTAAAATTCTTGAGCTTCATTCTGAAAAGCAAAACCGTAACAAGCTGTGTTTGATTTGAGTTTTCAAACCATTGGCATAATAGGATCTTCATTGTACCTTACATCTGCTTAGTGAGAAGCACCCCCTGTAAGGTGTTTGTAACCCTGATCTTAAATCAGAAAAGTAAGTGAGTGTGTCCTAGTCGTGTGGACTTGGACGTGTCTAATCTTGCGAAGGTTGGACGTGGTGTAACCTGTCTTTGGAAAGAAGGTTACGTAGTTGCAAGTTGTAACAAGGTGTGTTACATTTGTAACGTGTGAACCCCGTTAGTGAAAGTGGTTAAATCCTACACGAGGTAGGTCGTGGTTTTTCACACCTCAGTTGGGCTAGAGGTGTTTTCCACGTAAAAATTGTATGTGCTTTATTTTCCGCATTTATCTTGGTGATTTTCGCATCTGCAATATTTGAGAACACCCCGTGCAAACAAGCTATCAGGGTGTTTGTCATTTGAGAACAACCTCTGTGAGGGTGTTTGTTATTTACAACGCGAAAATTAGACACCACAATTCACCCCCCCTCTTGTGGTTGTATACTCACGAACTCAACAGTTAGATTGGGGCTTAGTATGCAACAATCTCCATCTCTTAAAAAGGATTCACCCTTAAATCTTTGGGATTAAAATTCTTTGACATCAACGTTCTATACTTTTTACCATTCTTGGGTTTGAAAACATCCGAGGTACTAAGGACTCCTCTCTTCTTGAATATGTAGGACTTATTGAAGATCTTTGGGAGAACATTAAAGAAATGAGCAGCTCTAAGCTTCATGAGATAATTGAAGATCTCAATATGCTCATCACAGGATAGCTCAAACTCATTATACTTAAGAGAGGTGTCACTTGTGATGTGATCACCCTTATATGGGCTTTCTTCCAACATCATTTTGATAGACAATGGCACCTTGGGGGGAGGTTCTATTGGGATTTCATCCTAAAGCTCTTGGTGAGTTATAAGGGGTAATGGTTCTAGTCTCTTACTTGTGTTTGGATTTAACATTAGTAAGGCAATTTGAGGCTTGCTCTTACTGGTGGCACACTTTTCCTGTGTTTCACTCTTGTAAGGGCTTTTCTTACATCCCTCCCTTAGTGTGTATTTGTGAGGTGGAGATAAAGACGTAAATGCTAATGCTTTCCCTTGGTGTTTATAAGAGTCATGGACATGGCAACTCACATAATAACCAAACATCCATTATCCAACAAGCAAAACATGACTTGCGCTTAAAAGAAACATCCCATACAAGGCCTCATTTCTAAACTTGCTCATTAAGAAGGAAAATAATGCTTGTTTGGTGATGTTTTACCTCAATTTTCAAATTGGGACAATAGAGAGGATAACAATGGGATTGAGGGACAATAGGTAGTATAACCTCCAAGTTAGACTTTGATTCAACTTCTTTCTCATCAAGATCCAAAATGATCTCATTTTTTTAGTTGGCCTCTTCTTAACCCATGCTAAGCTCCTCTTCTTTTTGAACTTGAACTTGAACTTGAACCTCCATAGTTTCTTCAAAGTAAGAAAATAGTGTAGGATCCATTTGAATGTAAGCGTTAAGGGAGCTTTCATCCTTGGCCAAGCTTTCTCTCTCTTTTCTCATCGAAAACCAAAGTAAGCTTACCCCTTGTTGGAGCTTGATCTCTTCATGAGCAACAATGGGTCTTTCCTTTCTGAGTTCTTTATTAAGGAGTAGATCTCAGGAGAAACTCACATCCATGTATAATTTTAGCCAACTCCAAGTCTTGATCTTAGACTTGTATTAAAGAGCTCTTTCTCTTCTAAGGTGTTTAAACCAATAGTGGATATAACCTTAGAGTATTTGAGTAGATATCAAGAAATTCTCTTCATGGGAACATTCGTTAGCCTCAAAATAGTTTTTAAGTGTTTGAGCCCATCTCAAATAGATGGTGGGATCCAAAATAATACTATCAAAGTGAGGAGGCTCTTTCGTGGCCTCTTGTATATAAGTCTTTTGCTTGATAAGCTTTCTTCCTTGAGCTTGAAGATGAACTATCACCCTATCTATCTCATGGGCTTACTGAGAAGCATTTTCCTCATTGACCATGGCTGGTAGTAGATGGTTGGTAGTAGTTTGTAACATGATAAGAGGGAAAAAAATAGAAACAGGGGAAGCTAGAGGTGGGATGGATAAGAAACTAGTGAAAATGAGGGGACATGATCGTACTTTGAGGCACAGAGTGGTTGTGCCAAATATCTAAAACAGGAAATGGGAGTGTAGGAAAGCTGAACGATAATGCTAGGAAGTACGGGTAGGTTGTACCAAATTTCTGCCTGGGTGATTTTTGACAGTCTTTTTATGAAAGGTTTTTTTTTTTTGGGTGGCATTCTCGGGATATGTTTGGGTTAAGAACTATGATTAAGCTATGATTAAGGTTCTTACTGGAGTCATGAGGGTTGATGAAGGTAGGTAAATAAAGGAAATTTCGAAGAGTGAAATAATGGATTTTTCAAATGAAAATAAAAATGTATTGAGGTGTTTGAAACAATGAAGGTTTTAATTCAATAACCACCTAAAAGAAGCTCTAGCTCTGATACTAACTTGATGCATAATGGAAACCTCAAACTCCCAAGATCAAAGACTATGATAAAAATAATCACATCGAAGGATATTCTTTTGGATTCAATCTCAAATAATCAATAAGATTATGAGTTTTATCCTAAGGAAAGACTCAAAAGATAGATAAAACACTTCCCACCAAGTTTCTCTCTTAAAGACTCCTAGCCACCCTAGAAGAACTTCAAAGGAAAGATTCAAAACTTTTCACCAATTTCCTTTCCCAAAGGCTCTTGGCCATCAAAGAAGAATTCTGAAGGAAAGACTTTACTCACCACTATTGAATAAAGAGATAAAGCTGTGGAGACCATTCATAGTTCAACTTAAGCTGAGTTTACATAGAGGTATGGGGGCCTATAAATACCTAAAATAGAGGGGGGTTGGGGGACTAGCTATCACAATAGTGGGGCAAGTGTACCAATAGGGAAATTACAGATTATTTTAGAAAAATAAATCAAATTACTAAGATAATTACAACCAAGGTGAGCTATATTTTTTCAGGATTCTTCTCCCTCCTTCTAGGAGGCTTCTAGAAGGCTTTACACCTCCAATAGGGGCCCTGCCACTTGGCAATTCTTCCTTGGTATGTGTAGAATCACTGTATGCTAATTACTCTCAAAGTAAATGCTGTACCCTCCTCGATTAAGGCGAATTTCTAGATTTCTCTAAAAATGGAATTTTGTCCACACTCCACAGATTTGGGTAATTGCTCCTAATATTGAAAACCATTGCCAAATTTTAGCACACGGGATGAAATAGACATCTTAAGGGAATTGGAAAAACTTGGGCTTGTCTCATTTGGGCGTCATTTCATAGGATTTAAACTTAACCCAAATTCAGCTAGTTTTCTGATGAAAACCAGCATGGCATAAGTTGGGGGTTTTTGTCACTTTAGGGAATCAAATACAACCTAACTTGGTCTTTTATTGCATAACCTTACAGTTAACTTGCTAAGCTTCCCAATAAAGCATAGATCACCCTAATTGCAGATCAATTGGATGATGAGAATCCAAGTTAAAATCAAGTAAGGCATTATAGCAGTGACCATCTTCACCAGGGAGCATGACTCGGACTTTAATGTGGATGACGGTGTCGCCAAAAGATTGCTTGGGGCTTTTATGTGTTAGTTGTACTTCGTCTATGTGAAGTATCCCACGACCAGTATGTAGACAAAACAAGGAAGAACTAGACAACAAATTTATGGCATGCAAGACTTGCCCACTTGGGTTATCACAAGTTAAGAACAATGATGCCAAAGTCCATGTTGAAGGGCCTTACACAACTTGAGATTCATGAGAACATAGTTTGTATGAGGTGCCAATCTGGGAAGGTGTATCAACTTCTTTATGAGCAGTCCACATTTAGAGCTTGTGTAATCTAATGTCTTTGGTAAAGTGAAGCAACCATATATCACGGGATACATGTACATGATTACCTTTATCGATGATTTCTCAAGGTACGTTTGGGTAGATTTTCTGACAGAAAAATTAGAGGAAATAGAGAAGTTTAAGGAGTTCAAAAATAAGATTGAAAGTGAATTAGGATGTAAAGTCATGTGCCTATGTACAGATAATAGGGACAATGTACATAGGATGAGTTCTTTGAATACTCACAAGCACACAGAATACAATGCCAGCTTATCTATCCAAGCATGCCTCAGTAGAATGGAGTAGTAAAGAGATAGAACAAGCATTGTCACATGCTAAACATGCACCACCTCGCTTCTGGGCCGAGTGTATGTGGTATATGTCGTAAACAAACTACTGTAAGCAAGACTTGTCATTTCTTCATATCAAAAATTATGGAGTGCTAAGCCCATGGCAAACCATTTTGTAGCCTTCAGAAGTGTATGCTATATCTTTATCCTGATCACTTAAGAAACAAGTTCGATAAAAAGGCAATTTGTTGCATTATTGTGGGCTATGATAATGAAAGAAAGGGATAGAAGTGTTGTGACCCAGCAATAGAAAGTTGTTATACTTCAAGGAATGCGGTCTTCAATGAAGCATCCTTATGGTGGTCATCACAAGCAATAACACTTCTAGATTCAATACTGATGAGAAGAATCAAGAGATGAGGGAGCACCATAAGAAGAATTTATAGAAGGAGAAGGAGAAAAAGATGAGACACTAAACAAGCAGGAGAGGCCATGGCAAACAGGTGTTTCCAGAAAAGCAAGTCAAAGTCAACTTGAAGATATATTGGAAGAAGAAACCTCAAAGCCAAAATTAAGAAGGTCTAAGAGGATATAAAAACTGAATCCCAAGTATGCAAATGCAGCACTGTTAGAAGGACTAACATTAAGGGACTTGATAAACCTCTATCTTAACCTCATTTTAGCCCCTAGCTGACCCCTTTTTCTATTATTTTTATGTTTAACCTTGATGAGAAAGAGTCGAATTAGCCTTCTTTGGTTTAAATTATGCTCATATAGTAGTGTTTCGTATTTTCAGGAGTTTCTGCCAAGAAAACGAAAAAATATGTTAATATTGGTAGAAAGGAGGACTAAGGAGATGAGTTTCAAGTAAGAAAAAAGGTCAGTCGAAGTTTCAAGGGAATCCCATTGATTTAGCATGGGCACCTTGTGCTAGATGGCGCAGCCGTGCCATGACCAGACCCAGCCAACATGACTAGAGATCTGGCACGGGTATCTCGTGCCACGCGGCACGATCGTTCCACATGACACGATCGTGCCACGCTAAGATTCCAGCATGTCATAGCCAGTGATATGGCACAGGCACCCCATGTCAGGTGGCACGACCATGCCACCCTCTACTTTCCGTGGCTTAATTGTTTTTCAGGGCCTGCTTTCGAGGACATTTTGGGTTTTCCTTTGAGAGCACTTTTCTTAGGCAAATTCTAGGTTTTTGTTAGGAGAGTTTCTTAACACTTTTAGATTGCATTGCTAGCATTAAAGATTATTCTTCCTTTCCTCACACAATTAATTCAAGTTTGTTCTCTTAATTCTCTCTTCTCTCATCTTTGTTATTTTAGGGTTTTGCGTTTATCATGTATGTTGAATTAGGTTTTGTGATTATCGTTATAAATACAATTCTAGGCTAAATCTCCCAACTTAGGTTGGGATTAACGCTGATTATGTGTAGTTGAATCATGATTTAGCCCTAAACGCTTACTTTCTTCTTGCTTGTGTTTATAATTTCTACTATACACATCTCATGTTCAATGAATTGTTCAAGAGAGCATCCATCCATTGTTATTGTGGTTTAGGGGAGCATTAAAAGACAAAACCTTTACCTAGCATGACTTAGTAGACAATTAGGATTTTAATATGAAATAATTAAGATTCTAATTGGGATTCGAGATTGTTGACCTTGTAATCCTCTATTTTTTTGTCGCATGAGAATAGATGGCTATAGTTCTAGGATTAGTCTTCGACCCTTGATAGAGGGATGGGATGAACCTAATTGACAATCTATCCGCTCTAAATGAATGTTTGGGTTTGTCTAATGGGGTTAGTAATTGATTCGCTAGCATAATCGTGCTGTTAATTTCAACCTAGATGTTTTACTATTCTGCTATCTTATTCAATTCTTTAGCTGTTATCATTATCTTAGTTTATATCCAAGCCTATAACTTTGATTTGCCTAGATTGAGCAGATTGATTAGTTCTAGTAGTTAAAAGAAGTTCCCTGTGGATACGAGCCATACTTGGAGGTTCCTAGTTGCAGCTACACCGTACACTTGCCGCATTTTATACAATAGGACTAAGTCTGTGGAGATAAATTATCACTTTATATGTAGAAAGTATTAAGAGGAGAGATCAGCACGGAGCATACACCCACACAAGATCAAGTTGTTGATATCTTCGTCGCTAAGGTGCTCAATAGTGGAAAGTTTAAAGAGTTTCGAGTAAGCCTTGGGGTGATTCCAAAGATAGCTTTGACAAAAAGTGGACGATTAGGGGGAGCTTTAAAATATAAGTCATTATCACCCAGTTTTAATGAGAAAAAATCTAGTGACATTCTAGAAGCAAGATATAGTTTGAATACAAAAATCTAGAAAATAAGATATCTAAATGTCAGTTTACCTACTAGAATTATCAGATTTATCTAAAATATTATACCTACAAGAAAAGTTTAAATAGGGCACTAGACTTCTTTGTGTAAGCATCAACAAAAGGTGAGACACCACAAAAGAGTGAAAGAGAGAAGTCCTTAGACAGTAAGATAGGTCTTCCACGTATTTTGAGTGTAAGTCATGTGTAATTAGTCTTGCTCATTTTTTGTACAATCTTTGTAAGTTATAATATAAGTATTATTTCTACCATACCACTTAGCCCCATCTTTCTCAACCAAACACATATTTATTGAAATGTAGCTTGCGTTTAAAGGAAGATCACTATAATGGAATTGTATAAAATTTCACTGTTAACCCATTTATAATTAGTACAAATAAATTTGAAGGATAAAGATAATTGCTTTATGTGAAAGTACTTGCACATATAACTTTAATATCAAATCATTTTAACACCGGTCAGCAGTCTTCACCTTGAAGTGTATGTGAGGAAAAGAGATCCCACTATGAGTGAGGAATAAACAAAATCTTTGATAGGTAAAAAAAGCGACTCTCATACTAGGAGAAAAATTCATTGGAAAAAAAAAAATGTAACATTACTAAATAATGTGTTTCATGACAAGAATAAATTAAAAAAAGCTTGACACTAGTTTTTAAATGGAACATGGCCCACGAAGCTTGCCAAAAAGAGAAAAAGGGAAGTAACACTGGGATAGGAAAGAGATTGAACAAAGAATATCAAAAAATTCTATTGGTAAGGTCCTCTTAATTAATTACATTCCATTCCATAATGATCATCTGAAACAACATTATAACTTTATACCCAAGCTAATAAAATTATGCATCTTAATTGTAAGAGGAAGTTATTCCTTAATAGACTAATTTTTAAAAATTTTTTAATAATAAATTCTGTATGTACTTTGCTACTCCCTCTATCCCATATCCACAATCAAGTTTAATGAACACTAGCCTTTAAATCCGTGCTATGCACGGTTTATTTTAAAAGTTTAGCTAAATTTTTTAAAAATATTATAATCAATCTTATAATTTAAACTTTTAGAAATAATAATATTAGCATGTATGTAATTTATTTCCTTTTTATCTTCATTGACTTAGTTAAAAAGACACCATTCATTATGTTGATTTTAAATCATATATTGTTTAAGTTTTTATTTTTAAATAAAATCTTAATAAATGCTTCAGAGGACATGTGTTGCAACTGCGGCATTAGAACTTACTTTTATACATGCATGTATATATATATATATATATATATATATATATATATATATATATATATATATATATATATATATATATAATGTGAAAATAAGCATTAAATACCTTTACATTGTCAAAATATGTTTTTAATTGATAAAACATTGTTAAATTTTTGAGAAAGTAAACTTCGAGCTTAATATGGAACAAGAAAATTGGATGTTTCTTACATTAAATATGTGATGGAAGGAGTATTTGTTTTTTAAGATTTCTCTAGGACTAGACATGTATTCGTCGAGAAATTTAGGATATAGTTAATTGTTGAGATTAATAGTTCTATTAACTATGTTTTGTTATATTAGCTATGTTAGACTAATTTTTCATGCTAACTTAGTATAATAATTTATGTGAAGTAGTTTTATAAATTTTCTTGATTTATTACATGATTACGCGAAGTCTGTGACTTTAGCTAAGATTAGGCCGATGTGAGATTATGTAAGATTAGCCAAGTTGGATTGAGCTATTTGACGTTAGAACCAACTAGGCTTGGTGTAATTAGGCCCAAACTCCTTTTTTGTAGTTTAATAAATTGAGGACAGGGGATTGAGCAATAAAAATGAAAGAAGCCAAGCTTCCATACTTACTAGCCATAATGCAATACTAGTTCGAACAATAGAATTCCTTCAATATCCCAAACCCAGCTACTAATCTCTCCCAGAACTCACCACCTCGACCATCGATTAGAGAGAGAGAGACAGAGAGGAGCCAATAGAGGGAGACAGAGTAGGGCGGAACGAACAGGAGGAAGGAGAACAACAGCAGTAGTGATTACAGAGCAGGAATGGTTAACAGAGTAGCCACTACGAAGAGTAGGAGCAGCACAGTAGTACAAAGGGAAGAAGGAGGTCTAATACACATCTCCCATTCATCCCATTAGCCCAAACATCTGGTTTTTATTAAAAAAGCTATTTGGGTTGATATTGATATGAATATGAGGTGCGATTTGTCGTGTTGCTGTAGCGAGGGAGACTAGGTCATGAGTGTGGAACTAGAGACGATGAATGATTGAGTATTTCTTGAATGTTGTTATGTCTGAATTATCTAGCTAATTAGCAATTTCGTTTAATAGTGTCATCAACTCGCTAGACCGCCTTTGGAAATTTGTAAAGCATGCCATGTTGTTAATTTGCTTGCCTTATGTACATGTTCTGGTTGGAAGCAGAACTAAAATGAGGAGAGGCTAGCTAGTTCAATGATCGATCGATTTTGTGAATCGGGCAATCGATGCCCTAGTTTAGCTCTGCCTCCCTTTTCTTCGCCTACATAGGTTCTGTGTTTAAGGTGTCTATCATCCCAACACCTTGGGTGTCAAATTATATGATTTCATGATCTATGAGCTTAAATTAAATAAAACTGCCTTGAATTATCGTAAATGACCTTAAATGGGTATTTGCTTTTTTAATTGCCTTGAAATAGTTTAGTAAGAGTCCGTTAAAACAATATGTGATCAAAGATACATTTTGTGATTTAATTTGACCATAATTCATTAGTGCTACTCTTGATCGCCTTGTAGGCCATTCAAGTAATCTTGGAAACTGAGCGTAGAAGAATCTTCAACCAAGAGACCAATGTAAACTTTTTTGGCATTTCGATTTAAGCTTTGCTCAAAGTGCTTTACATACCCTGGGTTAGAGTTTTAAAAGCATGACTGTGGATAATAGCCCTACTCGTGATTGCTTTCCTAATTCATGTGACTATAAGCTACTTTATAAACCCTTTTGTTTACAAACCAAAAGTGTTTTAAATTCTTCCTATAATCATAGCTTTATAGTATCCACGCCATTTTAATAAAATTTGAGCTACTCATACATTTCGAAAGTGAATTGTACTTGAAATATTATAAGCCTTTTTATGACCTAACTGCTGCAACTAGTTTCTGTATGATGATGATGGATCCTTAAACTCCTAAGATCGACGACATCGAAGGATCACCAGACAAAGGGATGTTCCTCTTTGGATTCAATCTCAAATAATCAATGAGATTGTTATGCCTAAAAATGAGATCCTAATCATAGATTAAAACTTTCCACCAAATCTTTTTCCTAAAGGCTTAAGCCACCAAAGAGAATTAATAAAGAAAAGACTTGAAATCACCAAAATAGATATAAAGATTAAGAGATTTTTGAGAGAGAAAAATAACCTCTAGCCTTTCAATTCATTCATTCATCAAATTTGAGTTTACATTGAGGGAAGGGGTTTATAAATAACCAAAATATGGGGCTAAGCTAATATAGTAGTAGGGCAAGTGGACCAATAATAATCCTACAAATTATCCTAAAAAATTAAATGAAAATTTCAAGATAATAACAACCATAGTGAACTGTAATTTTTTAGGATTCTCTCCCACTGTCTAAGAAGCTTCTAAAAGGATTCACTCCACCAATGGGTGCACTGCTACTTGGATCCTCTTTTTTGGTGGGCATAGATTCATCTCATGTTGATTAATCCCAAGGAATACAACTGCAACCATCTCAAATTAGGCCACAATCGAGATTGCGTCAGAATTGAATTCTCATGTAAATTCCTCATAGTTTAGTCTTTTCCCCCAAATTTAAAATCCAATTCCATATTTTAGCACATGAGGCGAAAATACACATCACAAGGAATTATTAAAATTGTACTAACATCAATTAGCCTCACTAGATAGGATCCAAACTTAACCCAAATTCAGCATGTTTACCAGGTAAAAACTTGCACTATTGTAATGGAGTTTTAACCAATCACCACTTTAGGGAATTCAAACGCAAACATATACTGAAAATATTTACATACACCAATAATAAACTCAATCACCTTTTCAAAAAGTCTTAGATTCTCAATTTTCAAGCCTATGCACTAAGTGAAATACTGACACAATGGGCATTTGTGCTGGAATTTTATGACAAGTGACCTTTGGGAATAGGACCATACTTATGTTTCAATTCAGGGAAAAGGGGACTCGATATGTATCAACCTCCTCCATTTAAGAAGGATTTAACTTCAAATCCTTGGGGTTTAAAAATTAACACGATCCTTGAGTATTGTTTGGGTTTGAAAATGCCTAATTGCTAAGTATTTCTCCTCTTTTGAACATATAAGAATTCTTAAAATTCTCATGGACCTTTTTCTTAAAGAAATTGAATGCGTAGGATCTAACATCCATTGGCTTGTTGAAAATCTCAATGTACTCATCACAACTTATATCAAAAGAGGGTGCAGGTTTACACTAAAGAGGTAGACAATAATCATCAAGGGTTGTAACATCATGAGAGGCTCCATCCTAAATTTATTCAAAGGTGGTTGAACTAAGGGGTGTAGGGGTGTCACTTCATCTCTTGTGTTTGAATCAGCCAAGAGTATGGCAAATATGTTCTTGCTCTTTCTAATGAATCCCTCATCCTGTGTCTTACTTATGTAGAGGCTTTCCTCACATTCATCCCTTGATTTGCATTGGTGAGGTGGGGTTAAAAAAAGCAAATGCTAATGCTTGCCCTTGGTGTTTATAGGAATCATAGACATGACAACTCACATAATAATCAAACAACCATGATCCAACAAATGAAAGTTGATAAGAGGTCAAAGGAAACATCACATATAATGCCTTATTTCTAAAGTTGCTCAATGAAAACAAAAGTAGGGATTCTTTGGGGATGTTTACCTCAACCCCTAATTGAGGATGATGGAAAGCATAAGAATGGGCATAAGAAGCAATAGGTAGCACAACCTCTAAGGTGGGTTTTGATTTAACCTCTTTTTCTTGGAGATCTAAAAGGATCTCATTTTCTTCATCAGCCTTTTCTTCAACCATGGTAGGCTTTCTACTTCTTGAACCTTAATCTTCTTTTGAGTAACAATGTATTCCTCTGTCAAGGGTTCTTCTTCCAAGAGTTGATCTAGGTTGAATCTTATGTCCATGTAGGACTTAAGTCAACTCTAAATCTCAATTATAGGCTTGCCTTGAAGAGCTCTCTGCCTTTCGAGGCATTTAAACCAATATTGGGTGAAGGTCTCAAAAGACAATGTTAGATCACCCTAGAGGGGGGATGGGTGAGGATGAATATGGTGATATAATAAAAACTAAGATTTTATAAATAATTCAATGTACTTTGATCCTGCACTGCTAATGTCAGTGAGGACAACCTTCAAGGTTGATCACCAATGTCTATAATAAACAAAATTAAAGTGCAAAAATAAGATGGAACAAAACATAGGATATTTTTATGATATTCATCTTTTCAAACAGGGCTAGTTATCACCTAAGGAGTTTCTTCTCGTAGGATTTAACCATGTCCACTCCTGGTTCACTTAAGAAGTACACATCAATGACCTTGGCTTTACAACATGTCTGGCATTCCAATATCACTTGGCGAAGGAATCTTAACTAGCACACACACTAGATATTAACCTCTCAATACTAGCTCTACCCAAGCAAGTTCCCGAACTTACTTGTTATAATTTCTCTCTTTCAAATATTCAAATGAATTGATAAGTACATAAGAGAGTATTATAAATGATTTGCACTTGAGCTCTTTTGATGATGTAATCCTTTCTTATGTCTTGCAATATGTTTTAGCTATGTCTTTTGTAGATTTAAAACCCTCCTAGCTATGAGAGCTGTACTTTTCAATTCTTTAATGTATTTTGCCAAAACAATGTCGTTAATTTAACCTTTGGTGTTTCTAAACTTGGTTCTTGATTGCCGATAATAATGGATAGTGATTGTTAAGAGAAGATTTTAATTTGATCTTCAAAGATCCTACCGTAATCAATAGGAGTAATTTACAAATGAACTCAATATTTTTTATTATTACAAATTTTCAAAAATGGATCAAATAAAATCTTTATAATATCTTAGATAATAAGCAAAGATATCTTGCATCATAAGATATAATCCATTTATACATAAATAGAGGATTATTTCCAAATATATTAAAGGTAATATATCTGAATGAATAAACCAATATGTTATATAAATAGTTTTTGCCAAAAAATGATTTTGCTACTACCAAAGTTAAAGATTCTAACTTTGACATTGGATTCCTGCAAAGGTAAGATTTGTTAGTTTAACCTAATGTATTCAAATTAAGTTTCTCTTTCACTCAAAACAGCCAACGTCCGTGAGCCAGACATTGAAGCAGTGAATAACATTGCTATTGACATTGAGGGAGTCTTCAATCTTCCCCTTTTATATGAAAGACAAAACTTCAATATGAATATCATATAAGTATATCAAGCGTATAAGCATCAATGAAAAAATATGGCATAGTTAGCAAAAGACAAGGTTCCTTTGGTCATCTATCTGTGAACGCTAGAAACTTTCAAAGCCTTTTGGGCAGACTTTGACTTTTTTTATAGTCAATGTCCTTGAGTCCATAGTTTTTCTCCCCCTTTTTAACTTTCATCAAAAGGGGGGGATTTATAAAAATGTTAGGCAAATCATTATTTAAAAACATTCAAATTGTTCATTACCATAAAACCAAGAGATTGTATTTGAGAGAAGAAAGAGATAGAGCACATAAAGCATGGTCATTTCTACGGGGGGCTGGAGCAGTTGTCTTGGGCTCCTTTACAGCCTTGAGCACACCAGTCTCTTTCCTAAGGTTTACCTCCTGACCACCTCAGCCTGATGGTCTTCAATGCCATCTCCAAACTTGCCACATTTACCCTGAACTCCTCATTATCACTTTCAAAATCCCTTCCTCCACCTTCAGATCGGACATAATGCTTTTGAGCTCAATAGCACGCCTTTTCAGATTCTCACATACGCCTTTGAGATTGACCAATGTCTCTTTGATCCCACCTTGACCTCTCTTCAAACTGGTGATCTCTCCCTTAACCTCCTTAAGATCTCCTTTAAACTATTCTGTCTAGGGAGGAGGGGTGACCTCAAGGTAGGGTTGAGGTGCAGGAGTCACAATGTCATTGGAGAAAATTTCCTGCTCATATTTCCATTGGGCAGAGGGGGAGGCGCTCAAATTCTAGGCTCTTGAGTTTGTTTTCATTAATGATTGGAATATGAGAGTCAAGGCATTCTTCACCTTTAAGGGAAATTAAAAGGCCTTGAACATGCGAATTAGGAGATTTGAGTAGGGCAAGGGGTAATTCCTTGATAGGTTACAGGCCTTGGTCATGTAATCAAGGATGAGCTCAGCACCATCCATAAATACCCTTCCATAATATAGTAGAGGGTTTCAAGGAGAGCGTCACTGGTTGTCTCCTTTGATGATCCTCTGAGATATATATGGTTGTGTAGGATCAGTTTCATTATTTGATCTTAGAGGGATGGGCATATTTATCAAGTCAAAGTCTTCGAGCTTTGAAGGCTAACATTAAGGGAGGGAATTTTGAAGGACCAGAGTTCAAATTGAAAATCTTCTCAATCGAGGCAATAGTGAGGGTGATGATAGTGTCTTTGACCTTGGTCGTGTAGTAGGTTCTAGCCCTACTCTCAGGTTCCACCTTTTAAACTTAGCATAAAAGAGTTGAACCAACTGAGGATAGACTTCATCACTTACTTGAAATAGATCCTTGCAACCTAATTTCTCCATTTTTTCAACAAAAGAAAATTTTGCATGCCTTAAGAAATTGAAATCAATAAATTCACAAAACACTAATTCCCTTTCTACTACATGGTTGAATCGTTTTACACCCACGTCAGTGAACCATTCAAGGAAAAGGTAAGGGATACCTATATCTTCTAGACACTATAGTTTAAAGAATGAGTTACTAGAGCTTGTGGACAATTCTACCTCAAAGTCCAATATAGTGTTGATTCCATAGACCTTAGTATTCAGCATTTTGAAGGCACCACGAGTTTGCTTAGCAGGGGTAACGAATGCTTCAGTTGGAGCTCTTTCTTTGCATTTGAAAGACATGGTTGAGGGTAGTATCAAGGTTTTTATAAGGAAGAGATGAGGGTTTGGGAGTTTGAAGGAGAGAGAGTGATAAAGAGTGGAGGTTAGGTGGTGAGCAGTTTAGGTAGGGCATGCACTCTTTATAGGGTTGATGAGAGCAAAAAGAGAAGGAGATATGTCATTTTTAGCAGGTGTAAAGTATCAAGGGATAAGATCAAGGGTGATTTTTGAGAAAAGGCATCATTGCCTTTCATGAATAGGAGAGAGAAACCCCTTAAAATGGTTTGGAAAGATACCAAAATTTGATTTCGAAAAGATTTTAAAGAACCACGGTTTTCAAAATATGGTAGTTATTGAGGCATTTAATTGAGTTAAATCCCTAACCACAAACTACTTGCCATAATAGATACGTGTGACATAAATCTGAAGTTCAAGTACACAGATTTGCTATGGACTCTAAGATGTTGTCACAAGGTCTGGTCCAATATCATTCGGTTTTACCTGTGCCACTTTCTCTCACATTGGACTTTGAGGGATCCTCTCCCCTCCCCAATTCATGCAAACATCTTCAACACGCCGAGCTCACTTTGAATAAAATTAAACTAATCTTCACCTAGTGGTTTGGTGAAAATATCAATTAATTGTAAATTTGAAGGAACAAATTCAAGAGTGATATTACCTTTCTCAACATGATCTTCGATAATTCTTATTTTCATGTGACACTTACTCCCATTTTACCTATTCTTAAAGTACCTGAGATATATTTTTAAGAGAAAATAATGTATAATTTTTATGATTTTCAAGTGAGAAGAAATACGGAATTACTGACACCCAATTCCCGAAGTTCAAGGGTAACTATTTTAAGGCCCCTACATTTTTAAAACTAATTTTGGGATACCCTATGTTTTTAGAAAACTAATTTCTACGTCCTTTTTCTTATTATTTTAGTCCTTAAACTTTTAGAAACTGCAGAATAGTCCCTGGAATAGAAAAAATGTGTAAATAAGCTGTTTTAGGGGTTTTTTCAAAAAATATACTTATTTTAACTTATTAAACTTCTTATAATGACTTTACTGATACTAGTTATCACAATCTACTACTTATATTTTATATATTATATTTTCTGTGGTTATAGGCCCACCATGATTAGCAAAAATAATTAAAACTTAATTAGAGAATTTTAACTATTACATAAAATTAGTAGGTGCTGGACGGCAGCGTTTCTCTAGCTTCTGGTATACAGAGATTACTAATCTCAATCCCACCTTCCTTTTATTAGGCACAGCATAGATCTATTTTATTTCCTACCTCAGACCGTAGTCACTAATAAAGTTTTTAATATTTTTCAAGGATAATGGAACTTTAATTAAGAAATTACAATATTTAAGACATAAGGTTCAATTGGATAACGTTACCTATTAGGAAACTTCTTTCATTAAAAGCTTGAAAGTGGAAATATTATAATGGAAAGCTTTGAAGAGGGACTTAAGCTAAGATCATTAGAGATGCTTTGCTCATAGAGAAATGAAGAATTCCAACTTCTCTTTTGCTCAAGAATGTTCAAATAATCATGTCCATTCTCAGTCCTCAACCTCTCTATTTATAAAGAGGATGGAAGTACATAGGCTACCTTAATAGCTGTAGTACATAAACATTTTTCACATGGATACAACTGACTCTACAGTACATACTTTATTTTATAGGCCAGACACTTGTTGAAGTAGTACAATAATGGGGCAGCCAATTTTCAGAGCTTTTAGTGATGACAAGACTTATTATTGAGATTCTGCATTTCTTCATCTCTAGTTATATCTTTTAGACCATCGTTATCTAGATAATCATCATAATTTTCATCAAGTTGCTTAAGATGCTCTGGATCCCATTCTTCAAATAATTCATTTTCGATAAGAATTTTTCAGCTCCAACATCAAAGAGATAATTAAAAATATCTTCTGATACTACTCTTTCCACCTTTATATAGTCTTTGAATTCATTATCATAGGCGAACATAGTGTTTCCACAATGCATTAATGTTTTTCCTCGTTCAATTAATGGCTAACATTAATGATAAATGTTGAAAAATCCAATGGCCCTTGATAAAGCAGGATTAGTAACTAGATGTACCGGATTTCTATGAATCCAATTTTATCGTTGATCACTGAGATCATCACAATCAACGATTTGAATAAGATAATGAGCTGGTTTGACTTTTTCATTTTCATATTCAATTTTAGCGCTATAAACTTCTAAAGTTAGGCATCTTCGAACTAGAATTTTTGTTGGACTCTAATGAGATGTAAGAATCCAATAGTTCCTTTTGAACATACATTGCTAGAAATTAGTTAAGGTTGAGAAAAATAGGAATTTTGGATCTAGGATTTCTATGAAGTAAAGTACCATATCTTATTTTCATGCTTTAAAGACAGGATCATTTGGAGATAATGAATTTACTGGGAAACAAATGCTACCCATTCTTGATCTATCAGGAAAATAGATCATTATACTCCAAGACTCCTAAATATCATAGGAATAATGATGATAAAAGTCGATGCAAGCTGCATAACACTTATTGAAACATTTTTTCCAGACATGAGAACTTATTTTTTCTTGGCTATCATAAGGAAACTGAAGGCAACTAATTTGTAACTCTAGAAGAAAAAATCTTTGGGCTATTAGGTAAGCAGTAGAAAGTAGACCAAAACGTAATCTAATTTTTGTATGAAATTCTAGATTGTCAATAAGGACTTCACTAGAGGGCATAACCTATTCTAGTAGAAATGCCATCTCATTAAGGATTTCCTCCTTTTCTGGCAGGAGGTCGGCTTTAATGATCACCATTGGTGAGTTCTTGAGTTAAACTATCTGCCAGAGAGTTCTTCAATCCTTGTATATGTTCAATAGAGAAGAAAACTGGTTAAGCCATAATTACCAACGCAGGAGTCGCCCTTGCGCTTGCATATTTGATAAATGCTTTTTTACAAACTAAGTATTCTTTTGCAATCAGTTCGAATAAGAAAAGGTTTTAGGGCTAAAAAGATTAAGAAATTTTCAATTCTCCTTATGACTGCGAGGATTTCTTTTTCCATTGTAGGATAGTTATATTCTGCCTTATTAAAACTTCCACTGCAATATTTGTAGAGTTTTTCTCCTTCTTTGATTTTGAGTATGCACTCTAGTGCTCATTATTGGCATCTGTTTCAAGAACTAAATTATCTCCTTCGTTAGACAAATTAAGGATATGAAGATTTTTACACATCTTTTTGAAGTTTTAAACAATCTTTGTATCATTAGTGATCCATGTCTAACTTACTTCTTTCTTAAGTTTCTGCTGCGATGGCTTTCTTAATTTGGCTAAATCTTTAATGAAATCTGAAGCATAGGTAAGGCATCTGAGAAATCTCTCTAGCTGCTTTCTATCTTCAATTTTTTCAGAAAATTTTTCTATTTTTTCTAGAATATGCTTTTATGGGATGATTTGTCTAGCTTTTATCTCTAGACCTAAAAACTCAATTTCTTACTCAGCATAAATGCATTTGTTCTTACCAAATATAATGCCATGATTAATGCATCTCTGGGTGACTGCTAAGAAATCATCTTTGTGCTGTTCTATGGTTTTAGAAAAGACAAGTATATCATCGATGTAAACTAAAAAACAATGATTGAGGTCTTTAAAGATATTATCCATTCTCCTTTGGAATATTTGAGGTGTATTTTTAAGACCAAATGGCATTACTATCTATTCATAATGTCCTTGTGGGGCACTAAATACAGTTAAAGGATTACTTTCCTCATCTATTTTTATCTGCCAATAACCACTTTTATAATCCATTTTCGAGAACCAAGAGGCTCCTTGAATTCTGTTAAAAAGGATTGTTTTGTTAGGAATATAATAACCATCAAAGACAGTATTATCATTAAGCTTTTAGTAATTATTGCCGTTCTAACTTTTCCTCTTTTCTCTTCTGCATAATTTCTTACCATGAAAGCAGGACTGGTATGAGGACTCTTGCTATTCCTGATTAATCCTTTATCAAGAAGTTCTTTAATTGTTTATCAAATTCTTGGATATCCTGGTGGGTATACACCATTTTTTTGACTCGGATAATAGTGTTGGGATTTAATGGAGTGATTTTAGCAAATGTTTTATCTTTATCCCAAAACTTTAGTAGATTATCAGAGTAGAGTTCCTTACATAATTTTTCTTGTTGTTCGATAATTTCTTCTTTAATAGACAATTCAAGTAATGAGATTGTTAATGCAACTTCACGTTGTGCTGGCATTACCTTCTCACCACGCTGGCTAGATATAAACTCAATTTTCTGATGAGTGTAAGCCTTACTTAATTTTTCAATAGGAACTGAGTGCCCATTAATTGTGAATTTTATGGTCTGTGTGGATGGAGAATATAATCTCTGAAAATTATTTCCAATAATCATATCATGATAGGGTTGATCGGTAGCACATAGAACTGGTATAATGTATTGAACTCGTTCTAATTCTATGGATAATCCTTCCATTGCCTCATCATAGCTCATAATGCTATTATCAGCTATCCTCACTTGTAAAGAATTTTTAGCTTTTTTCCACATAAATTTTGGAAATAATGATCTTTTTCTAAAGCATACTAAACAACCACTATCTACGTAAGCATACAATTCATATTTATTATATCCCTCTAAACATATCTTTATTGGGATATAGATACTATTAGGTTTTGTATTGGCAGCTTCATAGCATATTTTCATAGTCATGTTTTTGACTAATTCATCCTCATAGATTGATTCACTAACAGTTCTAGTTTTGTACCCAATGACCTTTCTATCTAGACTCATTATTCGATCTATGCTGGATCTTGCAGCTTCAAAACTCATTCTACTCATTTCACTTGTCATGCTAATTGTATCATCTTCTTTAAGATCTTCTTTAGCTGATAAAGATCTTTCTCTCCAATCTGATCTTGTACTCATGCTTCTTAATAATTAGGATTTAATGGTGATTTTATCCTCCTTATCAATTTTTATTATAGTTTTCTTATTAATTTTTATAGGGTTGGCCAAGCTAGATATCTATGATCGATCGATTTTTATATCCTGAGGGTTAGACTTAATTCTCTGGATCTTTTACATAGGGGTAGTACTTTCAAAATTTTCTACTTCTATAATTGTCACCTTAGTCCTTAGGTCTATAGTATTATCTAATTTGTAAATGATTTTTCAGAATATCCTTGAAGGATATCCTCCTTTTTTCACGTCCATTCCAACTGTTTTTATCTTAAGGGATAAAAAGTTTTTCACAAATTCATCTTTTAGACTCACATAATATCTAGGTTGACGGTTGAAACCTACTGACCTATTACATAAATTGGTTTTTATCCCTGTGATTATCTGATTATTAAATTTGGCATGCCTAATGTCATAGAGTAAAGCGTAAAGATCAATATCTTTACCATAATATGGTAATGGAGTGATTTGAATTTGGACACTTCCGACATGGATGTACCTATATTTTATATCTTTATTATGCTTAAGGATTTTTTTCCAATTAATAAGATTAACTTCTCCAACATCATACTCACAATCTTTTATCTCCAGATCTCCTTCCATTATTTCACATACATATTTGCTTTTTAATTGAAAGATAGATTTTTTAGAGATCATGTCCTTTCAGATTATGGGAAGAACCCAATCTTCTTTGACTTCCTCATGATCATTGTCTACAATAAATTCTTCTCCTTGGAGATCACCAAGGCTGACAGAGCTATTCTCCATCATATAACTTATTTCTTTATAATAACTTTCTTCATATTTATTGTCCAATATAATTTCAATGATTCGTTTATTGTTGCTTAAGGCTAGGTCTAAGGCTTCATCTTCACTAAGCTCAACATAATCTAAACTTCCCAAGGTTTCAATTAGTTTGTATTCTTCTTATTTTTGCATTTATTAGCATAATGTCTTATTTCTCTGCATGCCCAGCATTTGCAATTATTTTTTTCTGCAGGACAATAAGCTGCTTTTCTAAAAAATCTACGTTTTTCAGGACTTGGCTTGTTATAATATTTTCTCCTATATTTCGCTCTGCGTTGCTTATTAAAGCTCTTTTTCTTATAAAACTTTCTTTTTCGTCTTTTCTCAGGTTCTTTTCCCCATTAGTGAAGCGAATCCCAACAAGTTAGAAATTACCTCTTAATTTTTTTTTACTTTTGGAGATCAAGACATTGATCATTAAACCATTTTCTTAGATAAGAGATTCTAAAACCGATGGTATCAATGACATCTGTTCGTTCCAGATATGCAATGTATTTTTCATTTACTATGAAATTTATAGGATATGGCAATTTATCATAGAACATACTAAGATTCGTTTCATTATGCCCAATATTGTAATAATATTGACTAAATTGAGTAATATAATTTTTTAGATATCTCATATCTCATAATTCTATGTTATTAATCATTCTTTGTCATTCTCTTGCTTTTTCTTCGAAATCAAGTTTAGCTCCGATGACTTCAGTTTTAATTTCTTTACATAGATTTTTGAACATTGCAGCTGGTGTCTCCATTATTCTTAATGTATTTTTACCTTTTTCAGTTAACGAATTATACCAGTCAGCTATAGTGCCAGAAAAGCTATGTTCGATGTAATTTAGGAAAGTTTCTGTAGTCCATGTAGTGTTTAACTGAGGTGCTAATGAGGTATTACCTTTTGGTGAATGAACAATGTGGGAATAATTAGGACAAGGACAAGTGGGTGATAATTCAAGCATTAATGACAGCTAATCACCATTAATTAGCTTAATTAATTATTAATTAGCTTAATAATCTTAATTATTTTTAGTCATGTGGCTTTGATACTAGATGAACGAGGGCCTCAAGTTATACTAGTGGGTAAAATATCATAAACACAAATTTAGATTTTCGAAAGTAAGTTTTTAAGGATTAAGGGTAGATTTACAAATATGAAACGTTTTTGGGCATGCTTTGCAAATTAGAATAGTATCTGGGTCTAGAAAATAGCTCAAATAAAAATTTGAGGGTCCTTTCTGTTAGTTTCTCCAAAAGATAAGGTGCCTTATATTTAGCTTTTAAAACCGAGGGTCCTTAAAATAATTTACACTAAACTGAGGGTACCTCTGTGTAGTTTATTGAAAAATACGAATTTGAGCACAAAATTGGCAAAGTTGATCCATTTTCTTCAAGCCTAGAGATTCTAACCTAGCAACAACTTAAAAACACACATAAAATCCATGCCAAGTTCTAGATACTATTGCCTGGGAACAAATAGTGATTTTTATAATTTTCTTTTCCTTTCATTCTTTTTATTGTTTTGTTTATTTTTATTTTTTGCCTTCGAATACTTCTTAATGCTATCCCTTTTTTTTTGTTCATTATTTTTATTTTATTTTACTCTGCATTTCTTTTAATCTAACAATTTTATTTCTTTTCTCCCTATTCCCTTCAATCTAGCTATTTTCCCCATTCCCTCCTAATCTAATCTAAAAATTTTGTTTTGTTTATTTTGTTTGTTTCAATTATTTCACTTTAATTTTGTTAGATCCCCTCCCTTTTCTTTCATTTATTCTCTTTTATTTTCTTTTATTTTCTTTTTAGTTTTTTTCATTGGATCTTTCTTTTATTATTTTATTTTATTTTATTTATATTTATTTTCTTCTTATTCCATTTGGTGGTTATTGTGGTGGTGATTTCATATTATTCTCTTAAGTGTTTGTGGATTATATGCATGGTGGACTTTCTTTATTTTTGATCTTGTAAAATATAATCCTGAAAATTGAATATTTTCTTAGTAGTATAAGAGCTAGGAAACACGAATCTAAGAAAAGATGGCTAAATAACAAACATCATTTCAGCAACTTAAGGAGTATTTCACTCCTGCCACTTATGATTCACCTACGAGTACTCGTATGCCCATTGCTATGAGCCGTTTGATATTAAGCATTCCTTTGTCCAAATGGTTCCGTTCTTTTATGGATTAGGGTATGAAAATCCTTTCAAGTATATTGATGTATTTTTAGAGATATGTTCTACTATCTTCTTAAATAATATCTCTAGTGATGCTCTTCATTATAGTCTTTGTTTTTTTTTTTTTTTTTCCCTCTTTGAAAGATAAAGCTAAAGTTTGACTAGATACTAAGAGAAATATCACCACTCGGGATAAAATGCAAAAGAAAGTCTTGAAAAAGTTTTCCTCTGTTGGTAGGCTAACCACTTTAAAACATACTATAACCACTATCTCTCAAAATAAAAATGAACAATTACATGAAAGTTAGGAAAGCATTAAGAAGTTGTTGCAAAGTTGTGTTCACCATAAGGTTCCTATGTGGTAACTAATCCAAAGTTTTTATTATGACTTAGATGAGCATAATAGGTTGATGGTTGATGCATCTTGTGGTCGTACTTTCTTGTATAAAACTTCTGAAGAAGCTCGAGAATTATTTGAACATTTTAGTGAGAATTCACATTTACATGCTACTTGCTCACACTCTGATGTGTCTAGGCAATTAGGAAATAAAGGGAGAATTTATGAGGTTTCACATTCAATTTGCCTTTTTAGCAAAGTTGATGCTTTAACTAAGAAATTTGATCAATTGTTGTGCATGGACAAAGTGCCTAATGCCCCCTATGCAAGAAGTAAGTCCGATTTGTGCTAGTCCCATGCATGCTTCTATTGATTATCCTTGTGTTTGTAAGTCTAGCTATGTGGTTGAGTAAGTGAATGCTGCCTAAAGATTTTTTCCAACCAATAATCCTTATTGTAAGATTTATAATCATGGTTGGAGGAATCATCTTAACCTTTCATGGGGATCTCAAAATGTTGAGAATCCTCAAGCCCAGTCTAGAGAATCCTCAAGCCCAGTCTAGCAGACTTACCCCTCTTGGTTTCCAAAACCAGAGATATACTCCTCCTCATCAAGCTCCATCTGGGAGCTCTGATATTAACAAGGTAATTTTCGAATCCTGGTAACTTGACTTGTGTTGTGCAAAATATTGATTTTAGGATTCCAAGAAATTGAGTCTAAAATGCATATTATTGACTCTAACTCATGACCTATAGCTGAGCTAGAAACCCAACTTAGGCAACTAGTCATAACTATGGGTAAAAGAGAAGAATGAGAACTTCCAAATCATCCCAAACCCTAAAGGTCGACAATTTGAACAATTGAAAGGTGTAATGGTTCTTAGGAGCGGTAAAGAAGTTGACAGCAAGGTGAGTGAGAAAGAACATGATAAAGAGGAAATACCTAATACCATTTAGAGTGACATTGAAACTGAAAAAGAAAATGACTCATCCCCTTCCTCTAGTGTATTTGACCCTTCTATCATGTATAAGCCAATGGTTCCTTACCCTCAAGCTTTAGATGCCCCATTCCCTTCTAAGAAAGACAAGTAAAGAGATGACATTCTAGAGACCTTTAAGTAAGTTAAGGTTAATCTTCTCCTCTTAGAAGCGATTAGACAAGATCCCTACTTATGCTAAGTTCTTTAAAGACATGCGCACTTTTAAAAGAAAATCTAAAGATGACAAGCCTTAAAAAGTTCTTTTAAGTGAACAAGTGAGTTCTACTATGAAATTTAACACTCCACCCAAATTCAAAGATCTTGGTGCCCCTATTATTTTATGCTATATTGGTAATCACAACATTAAAATGACACTTTTTGATTTGGGTTCTATGTTAATTTGATAGTATATTTTGTTTACTTAGAGTTGGGATTGAGTGAACTGAAATCTTCGAACTATATTCTTCAGGTTGCTGATAGGACAGTTCAGATTCTTAGAGGAAGATAGATAATATCTTGGTTCAAATTGATAAATAATTCTTTCTTGTTGACTTTGTTGTGTTAGACATGGGCCCTAGTCATGCTTATAAGAAAATCCCTCTTATTTTAGGACATCCCTTTCTAACCACAGCTAATGCCACCATTAACTATAGGTTAGGGGTGGCAAAAGTCTCGGTCATGAACATGAGGTTTAGACATCGCATTTTTAAAGCTTCTTCTCAACATGTGTTTGAAGATGAATGTAAATACTTCTTTGTTGATGTGATTGATGAAATGATTGAAGAAGCTTTACCTGCTATTTTTGAGCAATGATCGCTTGGGAAATTGTCTTTTCCATGGGTCTTGAGATTGTTTAACTTTGGAAGTACAATAGATTCTACTCCTTATCTTAAGTCTTTCTCTTGGATATCCACTTATGAACCTCTTCCACCTTTGGCAAGTTCTCCTACACCACCTTTTATTATCTCTCCACCCCAACTTGAGTTAAAGCCTTTCCTTCTGATGCATGGTGAATTCTATTTGTCGAAATAAAGGAATGAAGTGCATTTATATGAGCCCAATAGATGTTGAAGACCAATTTCCCTAAAGATGAACCAAGAAAGAGAAAGAGAATTCCCAAATAAAGAAGACCTCTAATAGAGCAGATTCAACCCTTGAAACAGGTAGCAAGTAGATAAAACAACCCACCCTCTAACCCTCTACAGCCTTAGCATGAAGGATTAGATTAAAGGGAACACTCAAATCACCACCCTCCTAAGGGAGATAAAGAATTTGAGATTTTGAGAAAAACCAAGCTTCAAGCTCTCATATAATTCATTAATTTTGAATTTTCATGGATGTAACTAGGCCCACAAATACCCAATGGGAGGGAGAATTAGCTGTACATTAATGGGACAAGTAGACCAATAGGAGGTTTATAAAATGTCACAGGAAAATAAATCTAGATGCTTAAGATAATTACAATTACTATGAGCTGTATTTTTCAAGATTCATCCTCTAACTTCTAGAAAGCCATGAGTACGCTCTACTCCTCTAAATGAGGTGTTGCCACTTGTGGACTCTTCCTTTTGTGTGAAGAATCATTTCATGCTAATTAATCTCCAAAATTATAGCCTTAACCTCCTCAATTAAGCCCATCATCAAAACTGTACATTTTTCAGTCCTAGCCTGACCCTTGCTGGGTATTTAGCCCATAACTTTCTCAATACTTAGAATTTAGGGGCAATTCAAGACTCATTGGAAAATAAACATTCAGTGCTTTCCATCTATGTATAATTTGTGGAAATTTAAGATCATTTTCTTAGCAAAAACTGAGCTAGAAATGAAACGAAGAATTTCGATCGAGAAACTGAAAATGAGCTAATAAGGTATTTTTGGGACGATTAAGTGGTTAACTCCTTATTTAGGACTATCATTGGCCTACCTACCTTTTCCAACTCTACGTGCACTTTCTTAAGGGCCCCAAATCAATATTAACCTAGGTTCAATATTAGATCAATTTGGTTCAAGGCCATTGATTGAGAAGGTAGGCCCAAGCTCGGAACTTGCTCCATATTACCTTGATTCACTTAAGCATGTGTTTTTAGGCCCAAAAGAGACCCTAGCTATTATTATATCTTCTTTCTTGTCCTGTGATCAAGAGAAAGAGTTGATTCATGTCTTATATGAACATAATAGGGCTATTGGGTGGTCAATTATTGGTTTGAAAGGGATTAGCTCCACAATTTGTATGCATGGAATTCACTTGAAGGATAATGTTAAGCTTGTTAGGTAAATGCAACATAGACTGAACCGCCAAATGAAAGAATTTATTCAGAAAGAGGTAGTGAAACTTTTAGATGTAGGCATTATTTATCCTATTTCTATAGTTAAATGGCCAGTCCAGTTCAAGTCATCCCAAGGAAATATGACAAAACTGTGGTAACGAATAATAATGGTGAACTAATTCCTACTAGACAGACCATAGGGCGGTAAGTGTGTATTGATTAAAGAAAGTTAAATTCCATCACTGGAAAGGATAATTTTTCACTCCTTTTCATTGATCAAATTTTGGAAAAATTAGCCAGACGAAGTTTTCACTGTTTCTTAGACAGGTATTCTAATCACAACTAAATACCTATCTATCCTGAGGACCAAGAAAAAATGACTTTTACATGCCCTTCAAGTACATTTGCCTATAGGAGGATGCTCTTTAGGTTATGTAATGCACCTTCCACATTTCAAAGATGCATGATAGCCATATTTTCTGATTATATTGATAATTTTATAGAGGAATTTATGGATGGTTTCTCTATTTTTGTTCATCATTTGATGAGTGTCTTGCTAATTTATCCATTGTGCTAAAAAGATGTGAAGAAGTGAAGTTCGCCTTGAGTTGAGAAAAGAGTCATTTCATAGTTCAAGAAGGGATTGTGTTGGGTCATAAAATGCATAAAAAGGGGATTGAGGTTCATAGAGCCAATGTTGATCTAATTTCTAATTTGACTGTTCATTCTTCTATGAAGCAAGTCAGATCATAGGGGTGAGCAAAAAAAAATGAAACTGAAAATTCAAACCGGAGAATCGAAAAACCGAACCGAAAAACCCGTTAACCGGTTTTATTTTTCTAAAAAAGTCGGTTTGGTTAGCCGAACCAAAAAACTTTTGCGATTTCGGTTCAGCCATTTGAGATTCGATTAACCGAAACCAAAACTTACATTTTTATTTAAAAAAATAAATTTTATATTGGTCAATTGCAAATTTTATAATTATTAAAGATAAGACTAAACATGCAATAATGTGTAAATTAATATTTGGTATCTCAAATAGTTAAATTAATTAAAAAAAGAAGCAAAAATTAAAAATTAATAATTTAAATTGATGAGTAACCGATAACTGATCCGAAAATCCGGTTAACCGAATCGAAAATCCGGTTAACCGAATTTTTTGGTTCGGTTACAGTTCATATTTTTACCGAACCAAAAAATTCAGTTAACCAATTTTTAGTTAACCAAAACTTTCGGTTTGGTTTTCGGTTCACAATTTTTGCAAGCCGAATTTTCGGTTAACCAGTTTTGATCACCTCTATTAGATCATTCATTGGTCGTGCTAGTTTCTATAAGAGATTTATTAAGGATTTTAGCAAAGTGGCTCGGCCACTTAATAACTTCCTTGCTAAAGATGCTCCTTTTGTGTTTGATGAATCGTGTGTGAAAGCTTTTGAAAAGCTTCAATCTTTCTTCGTGTAAGCCCCCATCTGCAGCCTTTTGATTTTTCTCTCGCTTTTGAGATTACATCTAATGCATTTGATGTTGCTGTTAGGATTGTTTTGCTTTAAAGAGTTAATAGAATGTCTCATGCCATATACTATGCTAGTAGAACACTAACTAATGCTTAAAGAATTATTCTACTACTGAAAAGAGTTGCTAGCTTAGTATTTGCACTTGATAAATTTCATTCATATCTTCTGTGTTCATAAATGATTGTGTTCACTGATCATGCCGCATTAAAGCATATATTGGCCAAGAATGATACCTAATCTAGACTCATTGGGTTGATTTTGTTGCTCCAAGAATTTGATATTGAGATAAAGAATAGGAAACATTTTGAAAATTCAGTTGCAGACCACTTGTCTAGATTCTTTACTAAGTATACTGATTATTTAGTTAGATTTTCTGAACATTTTTCTAATGAACAGCTACTTGTTGTGATACATGCTCATCTTCCTTGGTTCGCTGACATTGTGAATTACCTCACACTTGAAAGATTCATCCTCACTAGTCTAAACAAGGGAAAGATAGGTTATGCTCACAAGTAAGACATTACTATTGGCAAGGCCCTTATCTTTTTAAACATTATCCTGACCAAGTGGCTTGTAGGTGTGCCCCTAAGAGTAAATTAATAGTATTATGACTTTTTGTCAGTCTTATGCTTGTGGTGGTCATTTTGGAGGTCATACGACAATTACTAAGGTCTTACAAAGTGTGTTGTTTTAGCCCACTTTGTTTAGAGATGCCCACCATTTCTGTCTTACTTGTGAACGTTGTCACCGTACAGGTGCCCTCTCTTATCGTGATATGATGCCCTTCTTCCCAATTCTGATTGTCGAGATGTTTAATGTGTGAGGCATTGATTTCATGGGTCCTTTTCCCTATCTTTTGTCTTTGTTTACATATTGCTTGTTATCAAATTGGGTGGAAGCTCAGGCTAGCAAGACTAATGACCATAAGTTTGTTATCAAGCTTGTGAAAGAGTACATGTTCATTCGGTGTGAGACCCCTTAGAGCACTTACTAGTGGTGACAGTAGTCACTTTTTCACAATCTTTTGAGGCTGTGCATAGAAAATATTTCATGACTCATAAAGTAGCTACCCCATATCACCCTCAAATTAGTGGTCAAGTTGAGATGTCTAACTGTGATTTCAAGCCCATACTTGAAAAAACGGTTTGATCTGATACGAAAGACTGGTCTTTAAGATTATATGATACTCTTTAGGCCTATTGTACTGGTTATAAAACTCCCGTAGGAATGTCTCCTTTCCGACTTTCTTCCAGTAAGGCTTGTCACTTACCAGTTGAATCAAAACATTATGCTTTTTTATGGGTCATTAAAGCTTTTAATTTTGATATGAAACTAGCAGGCTCTAATTGTAGGCTTCAATTAAATGAGGTCGATGAATTGCATAACGACACCTATGAGAATGCTAAGATTTATATAGTCCAAACTAAAGCTTTTCATGATAAAATAATTTCTCGTAAATCTTTTGAACCCAATCAAAATATTTGGCTTTTTAATTCTAAGTTTAACCTATTTCCAAGCAAGTTGAGATCTAGATGGGAAGGTACTTTTGTTGTCTAACAAGCATTTCACTCTGAGGCAATCAAAATTCTGGATCTCCAAGTTGGTTAAGTTCTTACTACCAATGGTCAATGTTTGAAACCTATTATGACTAATGAGATTAAGCTTGGTTAACTAAGTCCATCAATATAGTAGATCCTGCTTACTATGATTAGTGGGTGGGATCCTGTTTGGCTGAAGACATAAAACTTGGTGCTTGTTGGGAGGGAACCCAATCAATTTTGTTTTCTTTATGTTCAAGGTGTGCTTGTGTTTTAGAGTGAGATGTTTCACTTGGTTTCTCGTTATTGTGGTCAGTAGTGGTTTTGAAAGTACCTCTAGAGTTGGATTGTTAGGCTTATGTGTGAAAGTTTTCCTCATGATGTCAGGTTATATTACTCTTGTCTCCATTTTTCTCTTTATTATTGCCTTCTAGATTAAGAACAATGTAAGGTTTAGGTGTGTGGGGAAGGCAAAATGGAAATTTTGAGAAAACTTGGAAAAAAAAAAATTAGCCAAGCGAATTCGATTTTAGCAAGAGTTTGAGTGTTCTGATTATGCATGTTCTACTTTTATTATGTGGATTTGATTCATGTGACCCATGCCTATTGCAGGTTATTTCTAGAGTTAATTGGTTGATGGCCAAAATTTTTGTTGTGCTAATGTCACTATGTGACTGATTTTGAGTTTAAGATGCAACCCCATTTTCAATCTTATTATGAGTATTTGATAAGTATTGAGTTACCCATCGACTTTTCAATCAATAAATAAAATAAATTGAATTAATTATGTCTTGATTCCGGTACCAATGTTCAGGTTCTATCTTGAGTTATATCTTTAATTGCCTGAATATGTAATAAGTGCTCATTTGAGTGTTATCTTTACTCATATCTTTATCCATTACAGAAAGCACATGAGATCAAGTACTTTTGAAAGAAGTTCAAAAATCAAAAGAAAAAAAAGACTAATAAATGAATTTGGCATTAAGCACTTGATTTTAAAGATGCTCTTGTGATTTTGGTTCTGTGCAGCAAAATTTTGTACTTACGATTTGCTACATGCATTTAGTGCGTGTTTTATTTGCTTGAATTTTGGCCTATTGACTTAGTTGAAGTTGGAAATTTTTGATAATGAGTTGTAGCTTTATAGTGCATTGATTTATATGATTTTCAAAGGACAAGTGTAGTTGGATCATTTGATTTTCTTTCTCGGATGTTGTCTTATTCATTGGGTTGAATGAATATATGCATTATTATTATTTTTAGCTTGAGGAATAGCAAAGTTTCGGTGTGGGGTAGTTGATAATTTACATTTTCACGTGACATTTTGCTCTAACTTTACCTATTCTTAAAATCTTTGGGATGAATTTCCAAGAGAAAGTAATGTATAATTTTTATGATTTTTAGGTGAGAAGAAACACGAATTTAAGTACAAAATTAACAAACTGATCCATGTTTGTTCAAGCCTGGAATTTCTACCCAACAACAAAAAAAACCAAAAATCCACACCAATCTCTTCTGAGGTGATGCCTGACTTCGATGTTCTTGAATGTTGGACTGGATTTTTCCTAATATCGATTGCACTCATATTATCACATCAGATGGGAACTTCTTAAAAGTCAAAAGCAATGTCCCATAGCTGTTTTGTGATCAAACGTATTTGAGCATAACATGCTCCTATTGCTATATATTCAACTTCAGCAGTTAAGAAAGCTACTAAACTTTGTTTCTTTAAGTTCCATGAGACTAAGAAGTGTCCAAGGAATTGACAATATTTACATGTGAATATCCAATGAGATGTATGCATCCATATTGAGGATATCATAAACTAATGTCCTTTGTTCATGCAAGATATCTGAAAATTCTTGTGACAGCTATTAGATGTGATTCTTTAGGGACACTGTGTAACCGAACATATAGGCATAAACTAAACATAGTATCTGGTCTACTTGCCATCAAATAAAGTAATGAGCCAATCATTCCTCTGTAGACTTTTTTCTCTCATTGACATACCACTTAGATTAAGGTTTAACTGTGTATTCAATGCCATTGGAATGCTGGCATGCTTGACATCATCAAGCCTATAATTCTCTAAGAGTTCTTTCACAAACTTACCTTGGTTAATAAATATGCCATCTTAGTACTGCTTGATCTCAAGCCCTAGGAAGAAGTTGCGTTCTCCCACCATACTCATCTGAAACTCTTTACTCATGAAATTTAAAAACTCATTACACATAGCATGGCCAATAGCACCAAATATGATATCATCTACATATACTTGAATGATGAGGAAATCTCCCCCCCCCTTTGTTTAGTTGAAAAGCGTTTTGTTAATATTTCCTCATGGAACGTCATTTTTCGAGAGAAATTTGCTAAGTTTCATACTAGGCTATTAGGCCTTATTTTAAGCCATAAAGAGCTTTATAAAACTAAAAAACATGATTTGGAAATTCTAGATTTTGAAATCCAAGGGGTTGCTCAACATAGGATTCTTCATTAAAAGAGCCATTCAAGAAGGCACATTTGACATCCATTTGAAATAATTTGATTCCCATGTGAGATGCAAAAGCAAGCAATATGCAGATGACTTTTAATCTAGCCATATGTGAAAAGGTCTCATCAAAATCCATGCCTTCCTCTTGGTTGTACCTTTTTGCAACCAGTCTTAACTTTGTTCCTCACCACTACCTCAAACTCCTATAAGTTATTTCTAAATACCCACTTTGTCCAAATCACTGGGTGGTAATCTGGTCTAGGTGTAAGGGACCAAACTTGGCTCCTTTGCACACTGATTGAGTTCATCTTATATTGCCAGTGTTTAGCTTGGTTCTCCCAATACCTCAATAGAGTGCTTTGGCTCTATATGAGAGATAAATGAAAAGAATGCACAAACATTTCTCAATGATGAACAAGTCTTTATACTTATGCTGAGGTCAGCGACCAAATTATCCAATAGATGGGTAGATTTGTATTTGAATCCCCTCCTTGGTTCATTGTGGTGGTTTTAAACTTGACCCTAGTCACTTGAGGTGACATAATATTCATGTTATCTAATTGAGGTCTTTCACATGCATCTTGTGAGGATTCTAGAGTAGCTTCAATGTCATTAGGTTATCTTTAGTCGTTGTGATTTGGATAATTGCCAAAATTATTAAGAGCACATTGGTAATTATTGTTGTCCATGGCTCATTCATCTTTATCATCCACATATTTACTTAGATGGAACTCATCAAATGAAGCGGAGCTAGTAAGACCATCATTAGTTTCATTAGAGATAACATGAATAGATTCCTCAATGACCTTAGTACGTTTGTTGTAAACACGATATACCAAACTAATAGAGGAATAACCAACAAATATATCTTCGCCACTCCTTAGATCAATTTTACTAAGATTTTCATTACCATTGTTGTGGATATAGCACTTACTTCCAAAGGCCTTGAAATATAACACATTTGGTTTCTCGCCTTTTAACGATTCATATGATGTCATTTTGAGAATTGGTCTGATGAGGTGTCTGTTAAGAAAATAATTTGAAGCGTTAGTAGCCTCAGCCTATAATAACTATGGAACGTCATTTTCACATATTATTATCCTAGCCATATCTTCCAATATCCTATTCTTACTTTCAACAACTTCATTTTGTTGTGAAGTTCTTGGTGCTGAAAAATTATCAGATATGCCATTTTTGTCACATTAATCAATGAACTTGTCTTGGTCGAATTCTCTCCGATGGCTAGCTCTGATTACAATCACTAGCAAGTTCTTTGAGATTTACAATTTCCTGCACAACTTTACAAACTCCATGAGAGCTCTGTTTTATCCTCTAGAAAGATCACACATATGAATCTAGAGTAATCATCCACTATAATAAATATATATGAACTACCTTCTGGACTTCTAATGCGGATTGATCCACAAAGGCCTATATGTAACAATTCCAAGTACCTTAAGGTAGACACACTTTTCAATGGTCTGAAGAAATCATGTACTTGCTTACCTCTAGCACATGCACTACATGCATAGTCTTTCTCAAATTTTTAAGGGGGTAACCCTCTTAATAAACCATACTTGACTAATTTATGAAGAGTGTGCATGCTAGCATGTCTTAATCTACAATGCTAAAGCCATGCATCAGCAACGGATGCTTTCAGATAGGGAAGATGCATAAGAGAGATATAATTAAGTTTCATGGTATAAATATTGTCTAGTCTAGAACCATGTAGTACAATGTCATTGGATTTTACATTTTCAATAGCACATTAGGATTCATCGAATAATATACGATTGCCCATATCACATAGTTGTGAAATGTTCAACAAGTTGTATGTCAAACCATCAACCAAATAGACATTGACAATAGAGGTTACCAATCTTACCAATGCCAAGAATGTTATTGCGACCATTCTTTTTAAAGATCATTTTACCTGATTTTTGTTTATAAAACTCAGTAAACATTGAGACATCTCTAGTCATATGTCTTGAACATCCATGGTCTAAGTATTAGTTTACTCTTGGCTTTGAAACATACCTGTAAGGACAAAAAAGAAACCTTTCTACATTCTTTGTTAGTAGGAAACCAATGTTCCATTTCAAAGACATTGACCCTTTGGGTACCCATGCTTGTATGATTCTAGAGTAAGATGTCTTTTTACCATTGAATATGTTGTGCTACTTATGACCTTTATCAGGGTCATAATAACTTGTATGCCTATGAGCAAAGTAGCTATGTTTCCTTTGACAAACAGTACGCCTTTGGTAATTATAACCAAGGTCGCTATTTTTAGAGCCTGAACATACTTTGGGATTCCTTTTATGATGTCTCTTTAATAAAGAAGTGCTTATGTAGCCTTTTCCTATCATCAGGGTTAAATTCAAGGCCTTCCTTATTAAAAGACATATATTGGGATCCAAGTAATTTCTAAATTTTCTTGACCCTTAGTAAGTTTCAAGAGAGACTTATGAGAATCATCATGCTTCTTTTACGAAATAGTTTTCTCATTCTCCAAGTCATTGACTTTGATGTGTATATTTTCATAAGATCTTTGCAAGTTCTCATTTCCCTTTTCAGGAGCTTGTTTTCCTCTTTAAGGGCTGTGATCACAATTATGTGAAAGTAATGAGATATCCTAATGGTACCTCCATAGATTCATCACTTTCTTCAATGTTATCTCTCGCTATGGGATCAAGGTTGTCGATTTCTTCATGTTCACTTTCACTTTTAGAGCTATCACTATCACTCTATGTTGCAATTATAGCTCTTTTGCCTACCTTCTTGGAATTGAATCTAGTTCTTTTATTTTTCTTTTTGATGATTGGATAATCTTTGTCATGACCTGGAAGTCTACGAGCATAACAAGAGTTTTGGTTAGTGTCAATTTTTTGAGACAAATTTACCTTTGGAATTTCGATCATTCCTCTTTGAGGTTGATCCCTTTTTCCTTGAATTCTGGATGCTTTTGGAATATCCTTTTGAATCCTTTGGTTATCATATGCACTAATTCATCTTCATCATTTTTAGATTCCTCCGGCGGCACCTCAATGTCATTGGACTTTAGTGATAGTCCTTGTTGTGGTGTGTGTTGTTAAGTTCCTTCCTCCAAGTGAATTTCATGGGTTAGAAGTTTTCCAACGAGATCATCCAACATGAGGGTTTTTAGATCTTGTGCTTCTTCAATGGTTATGACTTTAGGTACTCACATGCTTCTTAGAAGACATCGCAGCACTTTTCTTGCCATGTCTTCATTGATGTATTTCTTCCTCATGACTTAAGGTTGTTGATTATCTTAGTAAAGTCATATACATTTCCTTAATGGATTCTATATCTTGTAGAGTTCATAGTGATGGACATAGAGGCTGATTTTGGATTCTAAAACTTAAGTAGTTCCTTCAAAGGTAGTCTCCATTGTGTCCAATACTTCTTTGGTTGCATCACAAGTAGAAACACGATTAAACTCGTTAGAATACAATTCACAAAATAAAATATTCAATGCCCTATAATTTGTGACCACTTTCTCAGTCTCTTCATGAATGAATGTTAATATGAGCTTTGGAACTATTTTATCTCCTTCCTTCATAGTAGGCACAAAATTGCCCTTGGAGATAATCTCCCAAAGTTCATAGTCATGGTCCATGATAAAGATTTGTTTACGCTTTTTCCAACGAGCAAAGTGAGAACCACGAAATAAGGGAGGTCCAGTAAAAGAGCATCCTTGATCAATTTTATCATTTCCAAAGGAAGCCATGATCCTTTCGACATGACGGTTATGTTGACATGTGTGGACTTGGCTCTGATACCAATTGAAGGTCCCAAAAGACAATCTGAGATAGCCCTAGAAGGGATCAAATTGGGTAGTAACTTAAAAATTAAGGCTTTATAAAAACAATTCAATGTACTTTGATCTTGCACTGCCAATGTGACTTAGGACAACTTGAAGGCTAGTAACCAATGTAACTAATAAACAAAATTAAAGTGCGAAAATAAAATGGGCAAAACACAGGATATTTTTACAATGTTCATGCTTTCAAATAGAGTTAGTCACCGCCTAGGGCACTTCTTTCCTTAGGATTTCATCATCTTCACTTCGTGTTCACTTGAGAAGTACACACCAATGACTTTGGCTTTGCAATCTGTCTGGCGGTCCAATCTCACTCGACTAAAGAAGCTCGGCTAGCACACTCGTTAAGTATTAACCTCTTAATACTTAGCTACCCGAATAAGTTTCCTAACTCACTTGTTACAATTCTCCCTTCTAAATATTCAAATGAATCAATAAGCATATAAAAGAGTATAATGAATTATTTCCACTTGAGCCTTTTTCATGATATAATTCCTTCCTGTGTTTTGTAATATGCTTCAACTCTATCTTTTAAATATTTAAAACCCACTTGATCGTTGGAACCATACTTGTCAATTTTTCATTGCGTTATGCCCAGAATCCAATGTCGTTAATTCAAACATTGGTGTTTCCAAACTTGGCTCTTGATTGCCAATAATAATGCATCTTGGTTCTCGACAGAAGATCTTAATTTGATCTTCAAAGATCTTGCCATAATCAATCAGAATAATTTACAAATGAACTCAAGATTGATTTATTACAACTTTTCAAAACTGGATCAGATAAAATTTTTACAAGGTCTGGATAATAGGCAAAGATATATTGCATCATAAGATATAATCCATCTAGACATAAATAAAGGATTATTTATAAATATATTAATAGTAATATGTCTCAAAGAATGAACCAATATGTCATATAAATGTTTTTACCAAAAAAAAAAAAAAAAAAAAAACCTAACTCCATTAATACCAAAGTCCAAGATTCTGACTTTCACATTAGATTCTTACGAAGATAAGATCAGTTAGTGTAACTCAATGTGTTCAAATTAAGTTTTTGTGTTTCACTCAAAACACCCAAGGTTTGCAAACTATGACACTAAAACAGTCAATGACATTGCTACTGACATTGAAAGGGTCTTCATTGGACATAACCTTGGAATTTTTGAGTAGCTATCATGAAGCTCTCTTCATCCAAACATCCTTTAGCCTAAAAATATTCCTCAATTATTTGAACCCATCTCAGATAAGTGGTAAGATCCAAACTAATGTCATCACAGCAAGGTAGTTCTTTTATCGCCTTCTTCACTTAGGTCATTTGTTTTCTAAGCTTCCTCAGTTGAGCTTGAAGTTCAAGGATAGCCCTATCCTCTATGGCATGGGGAAACGACATAGTAAAAGCATTTGGGCAAAGAAAACTAAAGAAGAGAGGAAAGTTACAGAGGGGCAATGGTTCACCACGGAGGGGGAAAAGTTCACCACGGATTGTGGTGGCTACCACGATCAGACCGTGGTGGGAACTATCCACACGGATTTTTTGCAGTTTTTATAAAGGCTTTTTTTATGGAGTTCAGGGTTATGTTTGGGATGGGAATTGTGTTTAGGCTATTGGTGGGTGTTCTTTATGGGTTAAGAGAGTTAATTAAGGTGCATGAATGAAGAAGTTTTTGAGAATTCGAAGTGTGGATTTTTGGGGATGGATTTGGGAAGATGGTGAGGGTTTTTAATTTGACCAATGGAGGTGATGGTTTTAATTCAACATTCAATTAAAAGAAGAGCTCTAGCTTTAATCCCAACTTGATGAAGATGAACCCTCAAAAGCTCTTAAGATCAACAACTCCAATGGATCAGAAACAAGTGATGAGATCGTGACATTTATGCCTAAAAAAAGGAGATTATAGTGACATATTGAAACTTTCCACCAAATCTCTCTTCTAAAGGTTTAAGCCGCTAAATACAAATTGTAAAGGCAAGCATCTAGATCAGCACTCTAAAATAGAGATAAAAATTAAGAGAATTTTGAGAGAGAAAAATGGTCTCTAGCCCTTCACTTCATTCGTTCATCAAATCTGAGTTTATTTTGAGGGGAAGCGGTCTTTAAATAACTAAAATGAAGGGCTAAGATGATACATTATTAAGGCAAGTGAACTAGTAAGAGTCCTACAAATTATCCCGGAAAATTAAATCAAAATTCTAAGATAATAACTACTATAGTGAGCTATAATTTTTAAGATTCTCTGCGAACCTTCTAAGAAGCTTTTAGAAGGGTCTATTCCACCAATGGGGTGTCACCACTTGGAGCCACTTCCCTCAAGGGGTGTAGATTCAATCCATATTGATTAATCTCAAGGAGTATGGCTACAACCACCTCCAAAAATGCCAAAATCTAGATTGCACCAAAACTGGATTGTTGTGCAGACTCTTCCTAATTTAACCATTTTCCACAAATTTAGAATCCAAAGCTAAATTTAGCAAAAATAGACATCTTAAAGAATCAGTAGAACTTATACTTGCATCAATGGGGCCTAATTAGCTAGGATCTACACTTAACCCAAATTCGACAAGTTTATTGGGTTAAAATCTGCACTATTGTAAGAAAGATTTCGCCACTTTAGGGAATTCAAATGCAAACATATACTGAAAGTATTTACATATCCTAATTATACACTTGATCACCTTTCCAGAAAGTCATAGACCGTTAATTTTTCAACCCATTTACTAGGTGAAATACCATGACAAAATGGGCTTATGTGTTGAAATTTGGTGACAAGTGACTTTTGGGATAGATGGGAGTATCCTCATGTCTCGGTACAAGGCTAAGGGGACTCAATATGTATCACTTTACTTGAGCTTAAGGTGATTTTGACAAGGTATGAAATATTCTACCCTTTTAACAAGAAAGTGCACTCGAAATATTTTGGGGATTGTTTTCCTTAGCAACCCTAGTAAGCTGCTCATTGAATTGAATCAAAACAAATATTTGAGCCTCTAAATGTAATACTTCTAGATGATTTCAAGATTATCTTTTAGGAAAATTGTGGTTTGTGACATCTTTTTAATCAAATACCGCTAACTTTCTTATGAGTGGTACCTTCCATTCCGAGGTTCATTTTAATGAATACGATCCTTTCTTACGTGCTCAAAAATGAGATTTCATTTGAGATGTTTTAGGCTAGCAGAATAGTGGTAATTGCAAAAGACTCAATCCCGAGAATAGACCTGAGAATCTCAAATCAAGCAAGAATCCTAATTGTGACTACCCAAAGGAGGGTAGGAGTTTGTTGACTTTGAGAGGCCATGGGCATACAAAAAGTCGAGAGTTGTAATACTCACTTAAAGAGAGCACTAACTTGTAAATCCAATGCCTCAAAGTGATTTTCTTACCTATTATGAGCTAGAAACTACGTGTTTTTGAATTATACTAGCGCAAAGGTTTGAAAAAGCGTAAGTACCCTTCTAAAGAACATTTTAGAAATGGCCTTCTTTATGTGAAATAAGTTTTATAATGGCTCATAAGCAAGAGTTTTTACCCCTTTTGGGTCATTATTTTCGCTTTGATGCTAAAAGAGCTTAAGTTCGTAGCCCAAGTGAACCCTTTGATGTTAAGTATTAAACTGAGAGCCTATATGACCTACCTTTCCCATTCTTAGGTCTTATTAAGGGTCAGCTAGATGACGTTGGTCATGTAATCGTAATATTAACTGAAAGTTATGTGTGATTGCTACTTGTGGGATTGTATGCAACTATTTTGGTTTTTCAAGATTTCAGATTATCAATTTAGTGAATGGTAGCTCACCCCTTCTCTTTTTCCCTTTTTTCCTCTAGGTTTTTGGAAAAGACATGTGGAAGTTGTTGGGTCATTGAGTTGATTTCGCTTAGTTGCCTGGTTGATAGGTGCTAAGGGAATTATATACATGTATGCTTAGATTTATGAGTTTAATCATGTAATGTGATGTGTCCATAAGCCTTCAGGGAAAATGTGAATCTGATTCTTGAGTCCATCTATTATACAATCTAGTGGCCGCTCAAACAGGTTGTTTGAGCCAACCACCTGAGTAGATACTCATCTTAGTTATTACTGATAAGTGGTTTCAAGATGTAAACCCCACTACTTCAGATGTGTGATCCGCCGAGTTATACCTTTCAGTTCTTTCTTTTATATAATTTTACAGTTTGTGTGTTTCAGGCGCATGGCTCGTAGAGTTGTGGTCTTCAATGTGTAACAATTGAGCTTATTTAGATATGTCCTTTATGTTTGTATCATTTCAGGTACATAATGTAAGGCTTTAAGCCTAAGTTATGATTATCTTTTGGATGAAACTCGATCCGTTTCATTCTAAAATTTTAAGAAATCAGTATAACATCTAGCTTCAGGGGTTGGGGTGTTGCAAGATGACATATAATTTACACCATTATAAACCCACTTGAGATGCTATCTTAGGATAGCAACAGACATTGGGACGATTAAATATTCAAAAATAATCTTAATCAAACGTTAAAATTGATAGTTGAAGGTTCAAAATATATTATATTCTCTAACATTTCCTTCTTATGAATGCTCTTTAAGTTTGAAATATAGATGTGTCCCAGAGATAGAGGTAGTCACTCGAATGATTAATAGGTTGAGTTCGCACTAGCATGCTCCACCTCACTCATGCCAGCTATGGCCTCTCTTCTCCTCGAGAAAGCTGGATTCCCTTCTCCTTACATCCCTCGATCATACAAAAACTCACCATCCTTTACAGCTTTCTCACATGTAAGCTCTCTTCTAGCCAATCTGACTTAAGCATTAAAGGCTTGATCCTAAGGATCACCCCTCTAAACTTGGGTCATTTTGCAACCCCATTCGGAGGGAGGTTGCGATGCTGGATGAACAACAATTCATCTCATGGTCATTAGGGTCCCAATAATTTCACCGACTCTATCAATGAGTTTAGACATATATAACTATATCTTATTGATTAAGGCCAAATTGATTTAGGCTTAACTTTTATGATTGGGTTCATTTACTAAGTTCATGCTAAGTTATATTGGACCTATTATAGACAAACAATTTGATGATACATGCAACATCAATTAGAAATATTTTAAATCGTGCAGGTAATTCATGACTGATTTGGATGCAGAAGCATATAATCCTTATGCTGTTTGTTTACCTATGAACACATGAATAACTCTCGGTGGCTACTAGGGTTACTCGTGTTGGATCACCCCCCAAAAACCCTAGCTCGCTTTATAGAGGTATTTGTTAAACTAATCCTAGTCGTATTCAGAAAGAATCCTAATAGGATTGGTCAAGCTTACATGACGTGGTTTAGCCAGTTTCTACCACTTAGATGGTGTGTGGCCGCTTAAACATGATATATTGTAATACTCTCACTTGGCCACACAAGCTTTATTTAACAAAACTCTATAGCAATACCTCTTGTCATTTCATATAGATAATGAGGTATGCGACCAAAAAATAACAAGTAGCATTATGTTAGGTCACCATCTCACTAACATATTCCACATCAATGATACCCCAAATCATCCAAAATATTACCAAAAGCATACATTGTCACTTTATGCTTACTATGATATCATATAATTCATAACACATATGATCCCTCAGGCTAATGTGGTGAAGATGGATAAATTCTTCATTAGACACTTATAATATTACATCTTTTAGACACTCATGATATTACATCTTTGCGTGACTGCTTTCCTAATGTCTTCTGTTGAAACATATTTATCGTGGCCCTTGGATTACAAGTCATAGTATCAATGTTTTGACTTCATACCATAATTCTGAGCAAAACTATTTCGTTCAAAAGCTCCATGGAATCACTACGACAAAGAAGGGAACCATTTTCCACTCATAGAAGGTTGTCATAGCGTAGACTTGGTTTTTATGTCAAATATATCTCCCACTAAACTGGGCACATCAGTTTTCTATGTCATGTAAATCGATAGTCTAGATTTTGCCCAAAAATCAAACCCCAGCCACTGGATCAATGTATTTAATGTTATCCTGACATTTGAGATTCAGCTTTTACAGCGTTAATATGAAAGCATGACATTTCATATTCGACTTTATGGAGTCTTATTTTGAACTGACTAAGGCAAGTTTTAGAAATCAAAAGTTTTTCGTTTATACATCACAAGTATGAAAGATGAATCAATGTAACACATCTAGCGCTAATATTGTTTAGTCTCATCATGCCTGCTACTGAATTATCAGGGCGATTACCTATGTGATGGGGTTGATCTAAAGCCTGATGACATTTCAATGTGCCTATTCATGCAATTGTACATTTATGATCATTTAATAAGAAACTTTAACTATTATTATGTAAATGCTCAATATATAATAATCGTGTCCATCATATAATAAGATATATTGAAGAACTAAATCCTATACAGACTTAGACTCATCCCATAAGCCTTGAAGGCATCTCTAAGAATAGGTTTAGTTAAGGGATCAACAACCTTCTTGTTAATCAATGTATACTTAATGGCAACTTCCCTCAATGTAATGCCTCTTGACCTGGACTCATCTAGGTTACCATTTTAGTCAGTATTAGGGTATCCGCTTAACCTTGACTCCCTACCATGATAACAAAAGACTAGATCACTTATACTATGAAGTTAGTGTAAGATTCTCTTAATAGCTTGCCAATGTGCAAGTCCTGGGTCAGTCTAATAACTACTTACTGGACCATTCACAAAGCAAATGTCTGGTTGTGTACACAATATGATATGCATTAAGCTTCTTCTGACACTAGGATATGGGACATCACTCATTTCCCCTTTTTATTCATCTATTTTTTGATAGTGATCGCAACCTAAGGTTAGGCATTTCTCAACTGGAGTGTTAACAGGTTTGTAATGATGCATCCAAATGGGCTCCAAGACCTTTTTAATGTAGGCCTCCTTATACAAACTAAGGAGTTTCTTAGAACAATCTCTGATTATCTTCATCCCTAGGAAATACTTGGTTTCACTCATGTCATTTATCTCAAAGACCGAAGATAGCCACTGCTTAGTGGCTTCGATCATCTCTATGTTGTTTCCAGCCAGTAACATGTCATCAACATACAAAGAAAAAGATAATTCCCTCTATTATTTTCTTGACATACACATAATGGCCTTTTAAAACCATGGTCAAACCAAACAAGGTAATGACTTCATGGAATCTAAAGTATCGTGTTTCTAAAAGATTGTTTGAGACCATATATAGATCTTTTCAGAAGGAGTACTTTGTTCTCGTGATCTGTTTATACAAAACCAATAGGTTGATCTATATAAGTCTCTTCTTCTAGGGTACCGTTGATGAAGGCAATCATTATGTCCATTTGAAATAACTCCATGCCTAAATGGGCATCTAGGGGTAGAAGAAGGCCAATAGAGGCAAACCTCACTACAGGAAAAAAGGTCCCTTCATAGTCTATACCCTCAATTTGGATAAAGCATTTTTCCACTAGACGAGCTGTGAATTTATCGAGCGATCCATCTATCTGACATTCTATCTTAAAAACTTACTTATTTCTAATATATTTATTTTGGGGAGGAAGATCAACTAGTCCCTAAACCTCAATTCTTGCCATTGTGTCCATCTCATCCCTCATGATAGACATCCACTCTTTGTAGTTTATGAATCCATAGCATATGCTTAGCACACTAGTTTAGTGTGTAAGCTGCCACTGGCAGCATATCCCCTTAAAAACTGATTGGGAGATTGGCATATGTCATTATTGACCTAACTGCATCAAGTAATGTACTATTCCTACATTTCGTAACACTATTTTGTTTAAAAGTGACAGAAATAGTATGCTATATATATATATGTCCTTTTTCTTACGGAACTCTTTGAACATAGTAGAGAGATAGTCACAACCATGATCTGCTTGAAGAGATATAACCTTTCGTTCCAATTGTGTTTGAACTTCTACCACAAACCATTTAAACACATCCTATGCTTCATAGCAGTGAGATAATAGCTACACACGCCCATATCATGAATAATCATCTCTAAAGGGGAGGAAATACACTACCATATAACATGCTCTAACATTTATGGGTCCACAAATTTCAGAGTGGATTAGCACTTGACGTCCTTGGGGCCTGTTGATTTAAAGAGGACACAACCACAAGAGGGGGGGGTGAATTGTGGTGTCCGATTTTCGTAAGTTGCTGGCAAACAGTCTTAGGCCCTGTTCGCACAGGTTGTTCCTGAGATAAGCAGAAGCGAAAATCCAACAAAATTGAATGCGAAAATAATGGACACAGGATTTTTACGTGAAAAACACCTCTAGCCCAACTGAGGTAAAAACCACGACCTACCTCGTGTAGGATTTAAACACTTCACTAAACGGGCTAATCACGTTACAATAGTAACACACCTTGTTACAAATTGCAACCCACGTAACCGTCTTCCCTAAGACAGGTTACCCCACGTCCAAAATCCCCTTGATTTGGACACACACTCAACTCACTTTTGTGAAAGAAGAATATAAAGAAAAATACCCTATTATAATGCTTCTCAACTAAGCTAATATAGGGTACAATGAAGTCCTAGTATGCCAACTTTGAAAGCTCAAATAACTCACTTACTAGACACGGTTTTCTTTTCAAACTTTTAAGCTCATGAACACTGAATTTTTCTTTGAAAACCGATGCTTCTATCGTTCTAAGAAGCGACTTTATATAGTGCTTGGAAAAACAATTCCTCAAATTTTTGGAAACTAAAATCCCTAAAGAATATAGAATTCTTTAGCCACAAGGGATGAGGAAACATGAGCTGGAAACACTTCCTAAACCGTGTGCATAAGGCGGTGATTCTCAGCAACTAGCCCATGTTTTTTTCAACAACCTTATCCACTTGCCAAAAATTGGATATTCTTTTTATTCAAAAAGATTTTGCAAATCCCCTTAGATTTTAATAACCGTTTTTAGGGTAAGGGGTAAGATACTCCATAGAAAAATCTTTCTTGCAAATCTTGGAGAAGCTGCTCAAAATCCAAAAGATAAAAACGTGAAAAATTGTTTTTTTCGCAGCTTATTCTAGAAACACCCTGAGCGTCCTGTTTCCAGAATTGTTTTGAAGGGTGATCCGAAATATTTTCCAAAAAAACAAAACCGTTTCAAGTAAGTGGTAAGTTAAGACTTTCTGATTGGCATATTAATAAGAGTCTAAAAATATAAAACCAAATTAAATCAAGACATCTTGTTGTGACCACTAGTCATCTTGTAGAAAGACGAATTTGCTGCAAACACTTCACAGAATCTGTTTCTCACGGCTGCACTTATATCCTGTGCTTCAAACACTTCGCAGAACCTGTTCTTCACGGTTGTTCTTGTATCGCTGACTTGAGTACCTGTTCTTGATAATCCATTAGTCAAGCAGTTTTAAGACTTGAGAACAACAGTAAGAATCTATTTAGAAAGCCTGTTTGGCGCAACAACAACACTTGGATTTGTTATCATCAAAACCTTATACATTCTAACAAATTCCCCCTTTTTGATTATGATAAACCAAGTGACCATATTGACTTTCAAGGACAATTGAAGTGATTAGTGCCAATTTTTCACATTCACATGAAGCAATGAGTATCGAAAATGTAAGAAAATTAACACGTCCATGGCAAACTAAAACAATATTGGTCATCCTATCTTCCCCCCTTTGGCATCATTAAAAGTAGGAGCAAACAGTCAAACAGAGGGTGTTTGCTATCACCACCACTTGGGTAATGGAGGAAAGTCAACAGGCGATACACTCAAGTGTGTTGGTACGGTAATGAGATTGGCCATCCTAGTAACACACAAGCAATTCACAGCAAAAAGCAAGCAAGGCAAAGCCAATCAAAAGCCAAGATAACCTGTCATTCACTAAAAGAGTGCAACATAGTACAAACTGGCAAGAGAGGATAACCAAGAGAAGTGAGAACAGCCGATGAGAACAACCTATGGGAATAGCTTATGGGGGGTGATCAGGGAGTAGGAGAAAATTTTGCGGAAAGGGAAGAGAGAAGGACGAGGAGATCTTCATGGCGCTTAGCATTTAGAGATTTTTCCTCATCCAGGGCACCCTTCACAGCAGTAAGCTCAGCACTGAGTCGAGAGTTTTCCTGCAGAGCAGCCTCAAGTTTGATTGAGGAACTGCCAGGAACAGGAGGACGGGGTGTTTTTGTCCCCTGTTCTGATGCAGACCCCTCAACCAAAGTGTATCCACACCCCATAAGGGTGTTACTCCCAATCTCATCAATGAACTGAGCTCTCACCTTGTTCTGCAATGTCACCACACTAGTCAGGAAAAAACCATACCCAAGGTCATGTTCCCTGGAGGTGTTTGCAATTCTTGCAATATGTCGAACCATGATAGCAGGAAGGTTGATGTGCTCTTCCTCGTCCATCAGGTCCATAAGACACTGATCCATGGCATCGGCAAGATTGCGACCCTGGCCCCGATGAATGACATTCTTGATAATAAACCAAAATATCAATTGATGGAGCGATGTCATGTCCCCTTTCTTCACGGACTTGGGTGTTTGCAGGCTTGGTTGCTGGCTAAATTTCTGGGAGAGCTCCAGCAGCCTAGCTGTCCCTAGAATAGTCTTGTCTTCTCTCACATATATATCAAAACCCGTGGAGGGAATCCCCAGAATTTTCCCTAATATCTTTGCATCAAAGCGAAGCTGTTGCCCATTCACAATACTTGTCACCACTCCTTCGATGACAGTGCAGTTGGCATAGAACTCTGCCAGCTCATGTACAGAACACCCAAGCTGGGTATTTGTAAACAGCTCATACCACCCCTGTACACGCAGCTTGTGCAGAAACACCCCCAGACCCTGTTCCTCAAAATATTTTACCTTGATAATTTTGCCCCTAACGACCCGTCTCTGAAGCAATTGGGTCAGTTTGGCTGAAATGGCAGATGGGGTAGACTTCTTGGCTCTCTTAGGTTGGGGCACAGTAGGAGGGTCTTGTATGGAGGCGGGTTTGAGGGAGGCTTTTCTCTTGGGAGTTTTGAGGGATGATGGTTTGGGGGGTAAAGTGGAGGTTGATTTTGGTGCAGGCAGAGACTTATCCTCTGAGGACTCTGAGAACACGGGAGTGCCCTGTTTGAAGGAGGTGTTCTCAGTGTCGCTATCTGATGAAGGCTCAGAGGAGGAATCAATTTCCTCAACAACAGGGAATGACTGTTTGGCAGGACGAGGCGTGGATTGGAAAGCAATTCGGGCTTATTTTCGAGTTGGCCTGTTTGTGGGTTTGGCCGAAGAGGGGATTTGTGGTTTTGGTTTGACAAGGGTTTCACTTTTTGAGGGTTCTTCAGTCTGGCCGCTTTTAGACCTTGATGGTGGTCGTGTTCTTGGCATTCTAGTACGCCTAGCCACAATTTTGTACCTTTTACATTTCTCACCGGTTTGTGTTACCGGTGTGGCTCGTGCAGGCTTGACAGGAGACTCCTCCATTTGACCACTACTTCCCCCTTCTTCTTTTGACAAATCCTCCCCTAGGTCATCCCTAAAAACCTCAGACCCTGTTTCGGCCCCTGTTTCCTGCTCTGGAAACAGTCCAAACGAACTGATGTCATCTAGGCCATGTTCGAACAGAAAGAGTTCATCTAAAGCCCCAATTTCTCGGTCAGATGCCCCAACAGGTTCTTAGAGTTCTCCAGACTGTTGACATGCGCCCGGTTTACCAAATAAAATTAAATCCCACCCAAATTTGTAGGGAATGTCTTCCAATTTTAGACCTACTGTTCTAAGGTCTATACTCTTCAAAAACCCAAAAGGTTTGTAGATAATTGTGTGAGAAGGTTCAGTGGATTTACCGTCCATTAACGCTGCTAGAAACTGTGTAGGTGCAAACAGGGTTGTGGCTGTTTGCAAGGCTGTGCTTGGTGACTGGTTGCCCTGGGTCACGGTCGAGGAACTCTCGGTGCTGATGGGGGACGCCATTTTTTCAGAAGGAGGAGAGAGATTAGGGTTTCTCGAGCAGATTTTCAGAGCAAGAGGAATTTCGGTTGAGGTGAGAGAGTGAAGCAAGTTTGAAGAGAGATTTAAAGAGAGAGAAGCGTGCAAGATCTTTTAAAGATTTTGCCCGTTTTGCAACGGGCTTTAGCATTAAATTAGGCCACGCACGCCTCGGAAGGTGTTTTAGCAATTCCCAACTAGTTGCACATATTTGACAAACAAGAGGCGTACCTGTTTCTGATGCTTGCTGTTGAGGTTACTTGCTAGGTAATATGGGACAATAAGGGCAATCTCATTAGACCTCAATGAGTGTCAGCAGGTTGCATACCTCACATATGCTAAACATAGCACAGAAGTTGATTGCAAACAAAAATTTAATATGTTGTACCCATAGCATTTTAAATTTTGCCAACAGGGAGAGAGAACAGGATGGTCAGGTTATTTTAATTAAACCTAGTTCGAGTCTATTCCTTTCAAATTGTTCTCTACTCAATGCCTTGGTGAATATATCAGCAATTTGATTTTCAGTGGCACAAAAATTTATTGAGATCACTCCTTCTTCAACATTGTCTCTTCGAAAATGATGATGAATGTCAATATGTTTTGTTCTTTTGTGTTGACATGGACTTTTGGCAATGTTAATTGCACTTGTATTGTCATAATAAATAGGAATGCATCCTATGTTAACACAAAAGTCCTTGAGTTGTTGTCTTATCCATAATAACTGAGCACAACAGGATGCAGCTGCCATGTATTCAGCTTCTGCTGTGGACAAGGCAACAGAGAGTTGTTTCTTGGTTACCCAAGATACCAAACAAGGTCTAAGAAAGTGAGCCATACCTGAGGTGCTTTTTCTATCAACCAAGAACCCTGCATAATCAGCATCAGCATACCCAACAAGATCAAAGTTGCAACCTCTAGGATACCATAAGGCTAGATCAGGGGTATGTTTTAAGTATCTTAAAATCCTTTTTACAGCCTTAAGATGAGTTTCTTTAGGGTTAGACTGAAAACGTGCACATAGACCAACACTGAAAACAATGTCAGATCTACTAGCCGTTAGGTATAGGAGTGACCCTATCATGCCCCTATAGGATTTCTCCTCAACTGAGGGACTACCATCATCCATTACCAACCTGGTTGAGGGAGAGATGGGAGTATCAATGAGCTTAGCTGACTCCATCCTAAAACGCTTAAGTAACTCTTTGATATACTTTTGTTGATGGACCATGGTGCCGTTTGAAGTTTGCTTGATTTGCAAGCCTAGGAAGAAATTAAGCTCACCCATCATGCTCATTTCAAACTCACTCCTCATCATTTTTGAAAATTCATTGCACAAATCATGATGAGTTGCACCAAATATGATGTCATCGACATATACTTGGACAATCAACAAATGTCCCCCCTTAGATTTTAGAAACAAGGTATTGTCTACCTTGCCTCTTGTAAAATCATTTTCCAATAAAAAACTTGACAACCGCTCATACCAAGCTCTAGGGGCTTGTTTCAAACCATAAAGTGCTTTGTCAAGTTTGAAAACGTGGTTAGGAAATTCATCACTTTCAAAACCGGGGGGTTGTTTGACATACACTTCTTCTTTGAGGTACCCATTTAAAAATGCACTTTTGACATCCATTTGATACAACTTGATCTCCATATGGGCTGTAAATGCTATCAAGATTCGAATGGCCTCCATCCTTGCAACAGGTGCAAAGGTTTCTACATAATCAATTCCCTCTTCTTGGTTATAGCCTTGAACTACCAGCCGGGCCTTGTTCCTAGTGACTGTTCCGCATTCATCCAGCTTGTTACGGAACACCCACTTGGTTCCAATGATTGTTCTATCCTCTGGCCGTGGCACAAGGTGCCATACCTTGTTTCTTTCGAACTGATGGAATTCTTCTTGCATGGCTGTGACCCAATCTGAATCTGCAACGGCTTCATTAATATTCTTAGGCTCAATTTTTGAGGGAAAAGCGTAGAAAGCACAGAAATTTTTGAGTTTAGATCTAGTTTGAACTCCTGCATTAATATCAGACAAAATTTGATCAAGAGGATGTGAACTTTGGTATTTCCATGATCGTGGTGAAAGTGGGTTCATAGACTCGCTCTCCATCCTAGCTGGAATACTCAGTGGAACAGGTTCAGAACCTGTTCTCGAGCCTGTTTGGAAGCTTGTTCCTGGATTTATCCCTGAAGGATTCGGCTGGTGTTGTCCCGAACAGGGTTGCATCCTGTTTCCCCCTGTTTGGTTCACACCTTGCTTACCTTCCTGAAGAACAGTCTCAGGCCTTGCTTCCTCCGATTGATTCTTACCTTGTTCACCTTGAAGCAGCACGTCTTTTCTAACAAGACCTAGTTCGAAGTCTTCTTCCTGTGCATCATTCTCGCTTAGAGAGTTAGTTTCATTAAAAAGCACATGCACACTTTCCTCAACACACAAGATTCTCTTATTAAACACTTTGTATGCCTTACTATGCGAGGAGTAACCAAGGAATATTGCTTCATCACTCCTTGGATCAAATTTCCCTAAGGCATCCTTTCCATTATTATGCACAAAACATTTACAACCAAAAACTCTCAAACGCATAATATTAGGTTTTCTTCCCTTGAAAAGTTCATAAGGAGTTTTGTTAAGAATAGGTCTAATCATGCATCTATTTATAATGTAACATGATGTATTCAAAGCTTCAGCCTAAAAGTTTCTAGGAAGACCACTAGCAACAAGCATTGTTCTAGTCATGTCCTCTAGAGTGCGATTTTTGCGTTCTACCACCCGTTCTGTTGGGGTGTTCTTGGAGCTGAAAAATTATGATCAACACCATGCTCATTACAATAATCAATAAAGCTCGAATTTTCAAATTCTGTTCCATGGTCAGACCTTAGGCATACCAAAGAGTGTCCTACCCTCTTTTCAGTCTTTTTAATGAAAGCAAGAAATTTTTTAAAAGTTTCATCTTTAGAAGCCAAAAACAGGGTCTAAGTGAAACGAGAGTAGTCATCCACTATCACAAGCACATACCTCTTACCACCTCTGCTCATGATCTTCATTGGACCACATATATCTATATGTATCAATTCAAGAGGCTGAGTAGTGCTTACACACCTTTTAGATTTAAATGAATTTTTGACTTGTTTGCCTTTGGCACATGCATCACATACCTTGTCATCATTGAATTTGATGGAAGGTAAGCCTACCACTAGGTCTTTGGTTACAAGTTTGTTCAAAAGCGAGTGGCTTGCATGACCTAGCCTTTTGTGCCAAAACATAACATCATCATTTAGGGCACTCAAACAAGTCAAATTATTTTGGGAAAGAGTAGAAATACACACTTTATAAACATTTTTGTGTCGCTTCCCCCTCAACACAACATCTCTTGTGTTCATATTTACAACCAAGCAACGTGTTGGAGAGAACACTACTAGGTTGTCTTTGTCACACAGTTGGGACACACTTATCAAGTTGTGTTTTAATCCATCCACAAAATAAACATTGTCAATTGAATGGGAGAGTGACTCACCTATCTTACCTATACCGACAATTGTCCCGAATTTGCCGTTTCCAAATGCCACACTCCCTCCTTCTGAAGCTGTAAGTGAGAGAAAATTGGATTTTTCACCATTCATATGCCTCGAACACCCACTGTCAACATACCACAGCTGCTTGTTCCCTAGGTTGTTTCCTGCGCTGTTTGCTGGGTTGTTTGCTGGGTGGTTTTCTCTCACTTCAGCCTGCAAAACAGATCATAGGTTAGTTTTAGGAACCCAGATCCACTTGGGTTCCATTCCTTTAGACGTACAAATCTCATCTTTCCTAACCCATATTTATTTTACATAAGCTGTGTTCCTTTTAATGGTATACTTTCTCGAGGGACAAGTATAACGATAATGACCCGTTTTACCACAGTGATAACATACAATGTTCTCAGATAATCTTACGTATTTTCTATTCACTGGGTAGGTCATCTTAGGCACAAAACCTAGTCCTCTTCTATTTCGACTATGATGTGTGTTTAACCATTCAAGCGCCCTTGAGAACCTGTTCCAGAGCTTGTTTGTGACAAGGTCAATTCCATTTGTTTTATTTTCTCAAGCAAGTTTTTGTTTTCTTCCAGCAAAGATTAGACCTTCCTTTTAAGTCAAGAGATTCCTTTTCTAGCTCAGTCAGATTAATGGAACAAGTCTCTTCTTTCATGAGTAAAGTCTCTTTAAGCACATTAATATTTTCATGCAAGGCAAGTGTCTCTTTGTGAACTTCAAGTTTTTCCAATTTAAGAGTTTCATTTTCAAGTTCTAAGTCACGAACATCCCTTTTTAATTCAACACATATATCCATTATAGTGTCCACTAATTCCTCAAGAGTTGATTTATTTAGACCACGTACCTTGTTCTTGAGTTGAGTCAGACTATCTGTTGATCCATCATCTGAATCAGTGTCACTTCTTGCCATGAGTGCTACATCAGCTTCCTCGGCTTCAGACCTTTCCTCATCCTCGCTTGAATCACCCCAAGCCGTGAGCATAGCTTTTGAGAGTCGTTTCGCTGAGCTGCTTACACCCTGTTTCCTCCCCTGTTTTTTAGGGTGTTCGGGTTCTTGTTCCTCCTTGTGTAGTGGGCAGTTTCTCACAATGTGGTCTAGCTTGCCACACTTAAAGCATCCAGAGAACTGTTCCCGAGAGGTGTTCCTGCCCTTGCCGAAGTCCTTCCTTTTGCTGTTTTCTTTAACTTTCTTGAAGAACTTCTTAAAATTTTGAGTTATCATGGCAATCTCCTCCTCATCAGAATCAGAATCATCTTCTAAGGCCTTTAGAGCAAGACCTCGATCTCTCTTTGTCTCATCTTTCTGATGAGAATTTTTTCTAAGTTCATACGTTTGGAGATTTCCAATCAGCTCATCTAGGGTGATCTTGTTCATGTCCTTAGCTTCTTGGATGGCCGTGACTTTCGCTTCCCAAGAATGAGGTAAAATTCTTAGGATTTTTCTCACCAATTCTTCGGTGATGAAGGATTTTTCCAGGGATTTCAACTCATTCGTTATGTGAGTGAAGCGAGTATACATGTCCATCACACTTTCACGATCACCCATCTGAAACTGCTCATATTTTCTCATAAGCAATTCAATCCGGGATTGCTTTACCTGATTGGTCCCTTCGTGAGCTATTTGCAAAGTATCCCAGATCTCCTTGGCCGACTCACATTCAGATATGCGAGTATATTCATCAGGACCTAGGCCGAAATATAGAAGTTTCTTGGCTTTGGCATTCTTCTCCATCATTTTGTAATCTTCAGTATTGAATTCTTTAGGCTCCTTGGGGATTGACTTTCCATCTTCAGTTATTTTCTTTGGGATGAGTGGTCCATTCTTGATGAGCA